>CM046866.1:22038289-22119515 GCA_025617745.1 Heliocidaris erythrogramma
AAAATTGCGTTTGGCGCGTAACTAAATGGATAATATTCAACCCAAATAAAAACATCAAATGGATAAAGTATACAACGCAAAATGTTCATATCGATTAGAAAATTAGTTCGGCGCATAAATTACAAAGAATTCTGACCAAATGAACAACAAATAAAACAACAAATAAAACTAAAAAATAAAATAGAACTAAGACGCAAAATATATTTATCGAATCGAAAATTGATTTGGCGCGTAACTAATGGATAATATTCAACCCAAATAAAACATGAAATGAATGAAGTATACAAGCAAAATGTTTATATCGGATAGAAAATTGGTTCGGCGCATAAATTACAGCGAATCTACTTACCAAATGAATTAGATCTATAAGACGGAAAAATACAATATGTGGGCAGCGGAATTTTCTGTAAATTTTCACTACAAAATTAGAAGCTCGAAAGTTGTTTTTTTGTGTGTCAAAGACATCGGAGCAATGAGACAAATGAGAAAATAAAGATGAAACACAAATCATAAGGATGTTTTGGTAACATCGGCAACACCTTGTCTTTAACGTCTTGAAAGAGGAGGGACATTGCAGAATTATAAAATGGAATATAAACAAGAGAAAACAAATATGAAACATAAATCAAAAAGATGTCGGACCCGTGCCGTTCTCGCGGCTCATCTCAAACATCACGCTTGCACAACAACCCTCGTCCGGCCGTACTAGGGCATTTAGACTAGTCCGTTTACCCTAGTACGCCCGAACGCGTTTAGACGAAGTGCTGCCCGCAATGAGGACGCGTATATTTAGACGGACGCGTGACGTTGCCCGCGGGCGGGACTGTAGATCGTCCGCCAATGATCTGCTTAAGCACATGAACTCGCAACAGCCCTCCATTCGTTTCACTATGGAGACGGAATGCAATGAGCGCATTGCCTTTCTCGATACCATGGTGCCCGCGACACCGACGGCCACTGTATATAGGAAGCCCACCCACACCGATCAATACCTAGCTTACGATTCGGACCATCCGAAGTCCGTGAAGCACGGGGTAGTGAAGTGTCTCTACGACAGAGCTTCATGCATCGTTAGTAAACCCCATTGCACAGCATCATCGGAGAAGCGGCATGTCGCCTCAGCTGTCATTTCTAATGGCTATCCTTGCTCGTTTGTTAATCGAGTCGCTGGAAGAAGAGCGCTATTCCTGAGCACCCCACGCAATTTAAATCTACCGTAATGCTTTCGTTTGTTGATAGCATCTCCAACCTACTCCGCCGGTGTTTGGAGAAGCATGGCGTTCCCGTCGTCTTTAAGTCTGACAGCATCCGTAACCAGCTGGTCCGTCCGAAAGACCGCGCTCTCCCGGGCAGACGCAATGGGGTTGTTTACAAGATCCCTTGCCGAGACAGGTAGGCCTGTTGGGGAACGTATGCAAGAACATCGCCGGGATGTTCGGCTTATGCGCACCGACAGTTCTACTGTCGCAGAGCATGCGTGGAACTCCGATCATCGCCCTAACTGGGATGAGATCAGCTGTATTGCGCACGACAAGCATTGGTATACGCGCCGAGTTAAGGAAGCGATTCAGATCCGTTTGCATCCAAGCAATATTAATAGGGATAATGGCATTGACATCCCAGAGGAATGGTTGCTAGCCATACGACGCCACTCGGCAAACCGGTTGGAACAAGTTAGAGACAGCGCCGCCCCCGCACCGGCTGGGCTCAACAATGACTCCGTGTCCGGTGATTGGCCAGCGGCACCGACCAATCACAGCGCCCCAGTAGAGACAAACAACAGCATGCACCCAGTTAGAGACAGCGCCGCCCCTGCACTGGCGGGGCCCAACAATGACACCGTGTCCGGTGATTGGTCAGCGGCACAGACCAATCACAGCACCCGAGTAGAGACAGACAATAGCACGCACCCGGGCTCCCCGGACCCCCGCCGCTGCTATATAACCCGCGCGCAGCGAAGTCTATGCTCATTGCCTGACGAAGACTAGCAGTAGCGGTCAAAACGTAGCTTTCCTCGTTTGCACATCGTGAGACAACCGATCAACTTTTCGTCTTCAGTTTTGAAGTTATCGCGAGAACGAAAAGGGGACGGACGCACAGACGACCCGAAAACATAATGCCTCCGGCTACCACCTACGGTGGGCGGAGGCATAGAAATATCTCAGAAACCCGTCATTCATATATATTGCTTGAATGAAAAAAATTTTTATTCGCTATCATGCTCGAAACTACCATGAAAATGTTACCAGCCTGCTACTCAATCACTCACTCACACAGCTATGCTCCCATATGTGTACAACAGGTACAGCTTGTTCAACATCGCTGTGTGAAACGCATCACAAAAATATTAAAATTTAGATAATTTGGGGGGATAGAGAAGAAAAGAAACCCAGGAACCTGTATGCAAGCTAAAGTGCAGAAGTGGCGAAAAATGCATTAAAACAGAGTAAATGCCAAGTTTATAAGCAATGTATTTTGTCGCAGAAGCACATTCACGCAGTAGTTAATGAATATGCAGTGGAGATCAGTGCGTCCATATGCCTATGTCATACTCGACAGACCATTATCATCGGTGGTCCTTCCCCATTGCTTCTTTCCAAAGTGCTTATTTCACCTTACCACTCTTGTGTCAATGGTTGATAATAGAATAATTTTATTCTTACGTTTTTTTAAGCTTTCTGATTATGAAGAGAATAGCTTCAGCGCACATTAAGAAATCCCTTTTATAGAAGTTAATATAATGAACAAATCAAAATCCTGAAATGCTCACATATCATACCTGTATTAACAAACTTTTTCTCAGACATTAGTATGAGTGGAATTTCCAATTCAATTCCTCTTTGAGTTTTGTCATCTGATCTTTTCTCTGTTCTTTTCTATTTCCTGTTTTTGATTCTTTTGATTCATTCAATGTGTTATGAAATTCATGAAGGCCTGGCAGAAGTATGATCATCTTGAAATGAAGAAGTAAATTGGTGTATAAATTGTTGTTTCCTCTGCTTCATTTGGGTCTCTAAATTCCTCAAGAAGGTCCATCTAAGCAGAATTACCATCAAACAAAGAAGTGATTATTATACAAATCAAAACCCCCTCTGTTTCAACTGTGTCAATTTAAAAATTCTTCAAAAGGCCCGATGTAAGTACATGTACATGTATGTCTGTCATGAGACATTCATTTGATCTACTTTGCTCTGCTTTTATTTGTTCAGGTGCAAGTAGCCATGGGCCCCAACATAATAAATCTATTTTTATGTGTGCTAAAAAAATTCACTATTTGGAAAAAAAAAACCTTGCCAATGTGATGTTGATATACATGTATTGTATAGCACTAACCACGCTTCCAGGTCAGTTGAAGTTGTTTCCAGTTTTGCCATCTGGTTAAGACCGATTGCAAAATGGGACCATAAACTTTGGCTATATCCGAAAAATCAAAATGTTCCACGCAAAGATTGTTGCACTCATTGTGACAGGTTTTTACCAGCAAAAAGGATATATTTTGGCCTCTTTTTACAGGCACTGACAAAGTTTTTATTTGGGACTGTAAAGGGCTGGTCAGACTTGACTGATAACGGTAACGATAACAATAACAAGATGAATGCGACTGCGTGTCCTATATGCCTCCGCCTAAATTCAGTTGATGGCTCAAACTGTTCTAGAAATATTTGATAACGAGGCTAAAAACCAGTAATTTCATGTAATTTCATGTAAATTGACCTCTGTGACCTCTGACCTACTTACCCCCAAATCTAATCAGTTCATCTTTCTATGGGGATGCATACCGGTACCAAGTTTGAAGTTCTTACCTCAAATAGTTCTTCAGAAATCGCGGTAACGGTGCTAAAAATCACGAATTTCGTGTAATTTCATGTAAATTGACCTCTGTGACCTCTGAACTTTGACCTACCTACTCCAAAATCTAATCAGTTCCTCTTTCTATGGGGATACATACTGGTACCAAGTTTGAAGTTCTTACCTCAAATAGTTCTTCAGAAATCGCGGTAACGGTGCTAAAAATCACGAATTTCGTGTAATTTCATGTAAATTGACCTCTGTGACCTCTGAACTTTGACCTACTTACCCCAAAATCTAATCAGTTCATCTTTCTATGGGGATGCATACTGGTACCATGTTTGAAGTTCTTACCTCAAATAGTTCTTCAGAAATCGCGGTAACGGTGCTAAAAATCACGAATTTCGTGTAATTTCATGTAAATTGACCTCTGTGACCTCTGAACTTTGACCTACCTACTCCAAAATCTAATCAGTTCATCTTTCTATGGGGATACATACTGGTACCAAGTGCGAAGTTCTCACCTCAGATAGTTCTTGAGATATCGCGTTAACGGTGCTAAAAAACCAAGAATTTCATGTAAATTGACCTCTGTGACCTCTGACCTTTCATCTCCTTACCCCAAAATCTAATCAGTTCATCTTCGTATAGGGATACATACTAGTACCAAGTTTGAGGTTCCTACCTCAAATGATTCTTCAGATATCGCGGTAACGAGAAGTGGGACGGACGGACAACCCGAAAACATAATGCCTCCGGCACCCACCTTCGGTGGGCGGAGGCATAAAAACATTTTCAATCAAAAGGTACATGTATACCCTACAATGTTGAGTGTACATGTGATGACATAAATGGTACCCTGGGGTACCAAATAAAAATCCGCCATTTTTTTGAATTATTTAATTTTTTTTTAGGGCTGTACCCTGGGTTACCAAAAAGTGGGAAATTATTTTTGTGTGATTTTTTCAACATTCAATTGTGTCCCATGTTCTTGTAAAACATCCTATAAGTCATGTATTTTTCTCAAATTCATTGTTGTTGTGAGTAATTATTCTATTATTGATTTCTATTTCTTCGATTTGAGAGAGGGATTGGGCCAGCAGTGTCACAACACCATCGGCCTGCTCCTTGTCTCCCCCGTTACTCGCCTTCCTAAAAACCGCTACCATGTACACAGATCAGCGGCCTGCTCGTCCCCCAACTTCTGTATTGCACGATATTGTGTTCTTTCAACTTTCTCGGTCCTTGGAATCTTCCGTCTTTTACGTCCTTTCCCTTACAGTAAATTTCCGTATCCACCATTACCTTCCACCATTGTCTAAGTTTGAAAGTTTGACAGCCAAAATACAGTAACGATGAAGTGATTTTTTTTAGGAAGAAGTGACATAAAACCAAGTTTGAGCCGCGGGCCGGGAGCTAATAACGCTATAGGCACTGCGCTTGAGCTTGTGAGGGCTGCGAGCAGCAGTACAGTGCATGCACACCATGCATAATAACACTGCACTGTTAACATGCATTGTGACTACGTACACGCACTGCATTCATAACTCTGGGGTTGTACTCGAGTGGACGTGAGATGGCGCTACACAACGTGGTACCCCGGGGTACCGCGTGGTGCATCATGTTAGGGGTTTTTCCGAAGGTTCATTTTGGGGGGGGGGATTTTTTTTTTCATAATTCCGAAACACAAATAGGCTTCATAAATTCAAACATTTGATGCATTATTCCGAAGGTTCGTTATTCCGAATGTTCTTAATTCCAAAAATGCAATAGAGTCTTACACAACTTTTTGAATACGAACCCTCGGAATTATGAAGTTCAACCCTTTTTCATTTTTGGAACTATGAAACCTCATTTTTCGGAATTATGAACCTCTGGAAAAATGAAACTTCGAAATTATGAACCTCGGAAAAATGACATTTAACTCATGTGAGTATGCTTGCGTATGTTAATAGTAAGACAGGGGTAGGGAGGTCCTTCAGTGAAATATCTCGTTATCGTTATTGTTATCGGTCAAGTCTGACCAGCAGCTGTCGGGCAAGTACTGCATCAATGAGCGTGGTAAGTCTCCGCAAATGGACATGGATTGGGACAAGGATGGCGAGTCTAAGTGTCATTTTGTGCAAGCGATGTGATAAGATCCCTGTTAAGATGCAAACAAAGAAACAAAATGGTCTCTGATCTCTGATTTACAGCATGACGTCAGAAGTTCAGAGGAAATTCATATTTTAACTCACTTTGTAGAGCGTTTTGTTGACCCTCCTCTCCAACATGTTTGGTGTCTTTCTTCCACCTACCATTATGGGTATAAGGATGACCAGTCCAGTCCAGTTTTACTAAAAACAAATAGAAACAAAGAAATTGACTGAACAATAATAAATCAGTTTCAAATATAAGCGACTGAATGTAGACTAGTCGCCGATATTGCCCGATGCATATCCGTACATGTACACTCAGTCGGTGAAGTACAACACGGAAAACTGCTGCGTTTTTTACCTTTTTATACTTAAATATATTGTAAACAAGATGAATGCGACTGCGTCTCCTATATGCCTCCGCCTAAATTCAGTTGATGGCTCAAACTGTTCTAGAAATATTTGATAACGAGGCTAAAAACCAGTAATTTCATGTAATTTTATGTAAATTGACCTCTGTGACCTCTGACCTTTGACCTACTTACCCCAAAATCTAATCAGTTCATCTTTCTATGGGGATGCATACTGGTACCATGTTTGAAGTTCTTACCTCAGATAGTTCTTGAGATGTCGCGGTAATGGTGCTAAAAACCTCTAATTCCATGTAATTTCATGTAAATTGACCTCTGACCTTTGACCTCCTTACCCCAAAATCTACTCAGTTCATCTTCGTATAGGGAAACATACTAGTAACAAGTTTGAAGTTCTTACCTCAAACAGTTCTTGAGATATCGCGGTAACAGTGCTAAAAACCAAGAATTTCATGTAATTTCATGTAAATTGACCTCTGTGACCTCTGACCTTTGACCTACTTACCCCAAAATCTAATCAGTTCATCTTCGTATGGGGATACATACTAGTACCAAGTTTGAGGTTCCTACCTCAAATGATTCTTCAGATATCGCGGTAACGAGAAGTGGGACGGAGGGACGGACGCACGGACGCACGGACGGACGGACGGACGGACGGACAACCCGAAAACATAATGCCTCCGGCACCCACCTTCGGTGGGCGGAGGCATAAAAATTATGGGAGGAAAACTTCGTGATTTTCGGAACAATGAAAAGGTAAGTCTTCAGGAAAATGTGAGAAATCCTGCAAGTGACATGGGAGAGGCTCAAAGGTGGTAGACACTGAAATCTAACAGGACAGCATGTATGGAGTATGAGGTTATCTTAAGATAACCTTGTATGTGTATGAGTGAGTAATGCTGCTGCGAGCAGAGAGCCCATGTCTGTGCACCTGAGAGTTTGACCTGAAAATGAACAAAAATATCTTTAATATTCCTCTAAAGCTTAAGTTTATATCATTCCTGATATTCTAAAGGGTAATTTTGCAAAATTAGAGCAACATTGAAATAACGAAGGTGCCAATGTCTGCATACTCATTCAATTTACATGCAGTTCAAGAGTTTTGACGTGAAAGACATTTTGAGGCTTGTGAATAAAATTTCTAAAATAAGACAACAGCATATTTAGATATTTACCGTAAATAACGTTCTATAAACCGCACCCCCAACTTTTGACCCCGCCGCAGTGATAAAAAAACAAAAACACTCCACATTATGCTCGCTTGCTCTTTCATGCCAAACTACAGTTCATACTTTCTAATGGAAAATTAGTGACAAAAAGAAAGGATTTAGTAAAGGATAAAAAGAAACAGCAACAGAACTAAAATCTGCAAAATAGTTCTTTTCCCGTCATAATTGGTGATCTATACACACTTACACACGCACACACTTCATGCATTCAAGTGCATGACGCAGTTTTTCGTACATTCACCCATTTTTTTTTTTAACTCACAAGCTTTTTAGGACATCAGAGCACACTTGTGACAATGGAAAAATGATGCATCAGCTCTTTCATTATTTTTCTTTGTAGAGGAGTTTATTACATCTATGACATTCATGTCAATGCATTTTATCTTTTGTATGAGAGAAAATGTTGACAACGGGGCCTACTTGACTACATGTACACTGAATCTTCAGTGACCTCGGCTTTGTGACCCTTGTCCATAATACTACTACAGTGATAGATTTCACACACTCCATGATCTTGCCGAGGTCCAGACACACCACATTCCACATAAGTTCAGGATCAGTTACGCCCCTGTCTTGCAGACTCCAACATCCATGTGGTCTGGATGACCACGCCCACAAGTCACTCTCACTATCGTGTATGTACATGACAGGTGCTTGGTTTGGTTTGTAGCTTCATGGATTGTCCAAAGTCCAAAGATCATTCCATATTCCTTTCTTCACCAGCCAATAGCAAACGAGTTTGCTGTTAGCTTAGGTCGCGCGTATCTGTAATGTTACACCCAGCTGGGTGCCAGCTGTCTGACAGGCTTTGATCTTTGCCTCCCCCAACCGGCCATGACCCGCCCTTGCTCCGCCCCTGCTGCCTCACCAGCCTCGTCACTCACCAACACCTCAGGGTACACCTGGCCAGCTTCGCATAGCGCTCTGGTCTCTCCTCTCTCACAACCATCCCGGCCTGAAGTAATGTCCCCTTGCTGCCCCAGACCCTTCACCGGTACCCCCTGACTGTGAACCATCCCCTGGACCTCGCCCATCTACCCGCCTTCGCTCTGCCAGGGACCCCACCAAGTAGGAGCCATGCCCTGCCGTTCTAGGATATGCTTATTTGACATTTAATAAGACAGAGCAAAGAGTTAGAGACTCATTTACCTATCACACACCACGAATAGTGGTCATATTGACCACTACGATATACACGTATGCATGCAAAAAGATTCCAAAACTGAAAACCATAATTTAATGTTGATTCTGGCGAAACAAGCTATCGGAGTCATTGTGTACATTTCCTGGTCGCCGCGAGCGCTGACATCTCCCCAAAAGATTTTTGTCGTTAAAAATTTGGTCCCTATCGCATACACGGAAAAGTCCCGATTTTCTGTGTGCGCAATCATAGAGATCGATGTGCGCTTGCGATCCCGAGTATCTTTGTGGACAAAAATTTTATTGGCTGATTTTAGTCTAAGACATCGGTGGTATGTAAACAACAAGCGATCGCAAAACAAATCGGCGGGGATTTCTTCAGTTTTGGACATGATTTTGACTTTGGATTTTGCTGGAAATATCAAAAGTTCTTCCTAACGACCATCTGAGGTACGAGTGAGATTTTTAAGCGCTGAATTTGAAAGGAAGTATTTAAATATATATTAATATACATGCGACAGAAAATACCAGCTATTTTTGCATGCATATATTGTAGTGGTCAATATCACTTCAGCAAGCAATGGTCATACTGACCATTAGCAAGACATAGTATGCAATATACTGGGAACTGGGGATACAGATGTAATTTGTTTCAAGTGGAGGTTTTTGTGGGCAAACTGATATTTAAGTTGAAGTCTATATAGATTAATTTATATAATACATTAAGATACAAAATGTAGAAAATTACAGAAACTTACAGAAACTTACATTTGCCCTCTTTTTTTTTTGTTCGTTACCGGAACATTTACATGTACCTACATGACGACTGCTCTCTTCACCACAGCATCTCCTCCTAGGGAAACTTTTGGAATGTTTTTTTTTTTCATGATTGTACATATTTTTGCAAAAAAATACAAAAAAAGAGCATACAAATTTTAGAGAACTCACCAGCATTTGTGTATCCATGCCTCCTCTTGTCATGCAGATTTAAAATGGTGGCTGCTTGCGACGGCGCGCTCTGTCTTCGACGTATGGTTTCAAATATGGTTGTATCGCGCGCCGTCGCACGCAGCCGCCATTTTAAATCTGCATGACAAGAGGCATGGATACATCTCTGAAATTTCTTATGCTCTTTTTATCTATTTTTTGGTAAAAATACGTACAATCAAGAATCATAAAAAACATTCCCAAAGTTTCCCTAGGCTAGGAGATGCTGTGGTGAAGAACCTGTCGGTCACGGGAGTTGTCAGGAAAGTGTTATTTCAGGGCATTTTCCATGTCGTGCTAACCGTGCGCAGTTAGATTGGCGGAAAAAAACACCTAGCTTCGTGATGTAAAAGGCGTATAGGCCTAGCCCATTTTTTTTTTTTTTACACTCAGGAAGCTAATCCTGGCTAGGTCTAGACCTAGGCTACACCTGGCATAGGCATCGGGAAACACATAGCGATGGACACCAACAGGAGTGGCTGTGGCAGACTTCGGTCTATTTAGGAGAGGGATTCCGTGAAACCAGACGTAGTCTCAGCGGAGCATATCCCCGAACGAAATAGACTGATTTTTCGGTCTAGTATAGACCAAAAGCTTCAGTCTCTCTGTATCGTCGGTTGTTCCACTGAGACTCCGTCTGGCTCCACTAGACCTCTGTACATGTACATAGAGACTGAATGCTCAAATATTGCGTAGTGTGTGGACGGTCATATCATTGAATAGTCTCCGCCCATTGACCTCTTTGATAGACATGAGCGACTGAGCGTACGTACGTTGTAGACGTATGTGCAGATAATAGAATAGACCCTGGAACTGGAACCGGAAGCGGTTCTCGGGAAAGATCGCCATTTTGTTATTTCTCTGTGTTTGTAATTAAGTTTGTTGTGTGTGTGTAGCATTGCATTCAGTGGTGTATGCGTTAACAGTGCAGTATAACGTAACGTAACGTAACCGGAACGTAGCAAACATGGTAGCGAACCGATCGTAGCCGGCTGCTCGGTAAGTCCTATATAATTCTATTTCTAATTATTACCTTATCTACTTCATTTTTTCAAACTTTTAATGTTGTAAGCTAAATATGGTCTAGACCTTTCTAAGTTCAGTAAATACATCTATTATCTAAAACAGTGAAAAACTATTCCGACCTTAGACCAAAAGCTTCAGTCTCTCTGTATCGTCGGTTGTTCCGCCGAGACTCCGTCTGGCTCCACTAGACCTCCGTACATAGAGACTGAATGCTCACATATCCCGTAGTTAGGCACGCTCACGTAAATTTTAATTTTCACAGGGCTGCCAACCTTGAGTGAGAGTTTAGAGTGAGACATTACAAGAAAGTGGAGTGACCAAGCCCGAGGGAGTGAACCTTCCACGGTAGGGAGCTTTGAAATTTTACATTTCAAATGGTGCAATCTGATGCCTACTTTGTACGCTTGGGGTACAGCAAACTCTGCTGAGCCGCGCCACAACCATGTCAGTCTGGCCATAGTTACACTCATCATAGTCGTCGCACACATACATTGTACATTTATACACGCAGTATAAACCAATCATAATCCAACAGCTCGTCTTTGCGCGCGCACTACTAAAAGCGATTTTCATTTGTTTTGCAAACACGGGGATTATCTCAAAAGGGCTTGGGCATATCAAATATTTGGAATATCAGAGATTTTTGGAGACATTTTTTTTTTTTTACTTTCTTTTTGGGGGGTTCAGCGTGAGAATTCGTTTATCAGAGTGATACAGTCAGAATTGGTTGAATTGCGTGAGTCTCACGCTCAATGCGTGAGAGTTGGCAGCCCTGTTTTCACTTAATGTCACAAAACTTATGTCTAGTAAGAGGAATTCAGACTTTAATTGCAGAAATACTCACAAAAACTGTAGAATTTAATTTTTCTGTCCAAAATTAATTGTCTATTGCTTTTTGCGACCGAGAGAAAATCCACCTGGCTTGCGCGCAGTTGACCCACTTCGATGAGCGGACCGAGCAGGAAGCGTATGCGCGGAGCCATGCCATGGTAACGGCGGGTTGCAGGGCTATCCTTCCGATGATCATTGGAACATAGCACGCAAATTTTTGTATATTCAAGAGAGGTTAGGAACGCTATTTTAAATAAAGTAAACATTGAATTTCTCCCTCTCTCTCAAAACACAGAACTACGGCATGCAATATTGCCCAAGAGAGATTTCAAAAGTGAATTTCAAATGTCTAGTAATTTGAACTCTTTTGGAATTCCTCATTATTTGTACAGTACTTTACCTATGTTTTATTCTTATGTGAAATTAAAACAAATGTTCTTGCATCCACATTTCATTTTGTAGATTTATTTTAGGTACTAGAACTTATATACTTTTTTAAAATACATGATTTCAATGATATTATATTCTACATTACATTGTAGACCTAGCTAACATGTATCTATATTAAAGTCTTTCAGTTGTATAATTTAAAATTATGTATTAAGGGGGAGCAGTAGGATTAACGGAGGATGGTGGTTAATTGCTTTGTCAGTTTCACATTGCACATTTGTCTGTTATTCCTTGATGGCTGTACTGCATCAGAAAACTGTATAAGTAGAGCAAATGAATTTCTTGCAAATATCTTTTGTGGGTTGCATATAATCAGTCTCTGAACACACAATTGAGAAGAAAAGTGTTATTGCATGTATTTGTATTTAATTCTAAGTTACATGATTAGTTTGAATATTTATATGCATGACCCATCTACATGATAGGCCTACATTTACATGTATGTATTTACAATTAAATTGGGATTCTTCTTGAATGGAATAATTTCTGAAAAATTCTCATATGTCTGTAAGAGCTTCATGTCTTCATTTATTGATAATGCTGACATTATTTTTTTCTTCTTTTTCTTTCAGGATTAAAATATCAAGCAAGCTAAAAGGCAACCTGTCATATCAGATGGCATGAATTTCCTTGTATGGCATTGTTGAGTAATCCAGACTGGGTACATGTAATTCATGATTTTATTCCTTGATTTGGTCTTCATCGGCCTGGGGGTGTTTAATACAGCTGTTCGTAAGTTACGCATGACTGGTGATCAGTTCTTGTGCTAAATGATTGAGAATCTGATTAGTATAGCACCCAAGAACATATTCCAGTCGTTCGTCATTCGTAACTTTACGATCAGCTTTATGAAACACCCCCCTGGACTGGTCATTTATATGGGAGGCGCGTGTAGGTTGGCATTTTCAGGAATGGTTAGAGTAATCCCACCTGATAAAAAAATATAAAAACAACATAATGAAGAAAAACAAAATGAAAATTTATCTTAACCCGTTGAAGACTGAGCCTGCATATATACGCAGGCTCAGCTTTCCCCACTCATGGACGGAGCCCGCATATATGCGGTCTGAGAAAATCGAAGAGACCAGCCCACTTTTACACCATTTATTTCACTCATTACTACATGAATAAACATAAATCCTTACTGATTCAAATGATTATACATTTGACATAGTGGTTTGCTTTGTTTTACTTTGAAATGATAACGATTTGGGGTAAAAAAAAAAAAAGTTTCAAAACCGTATTTCCTCTTGAACTCGAATCGAAAAGTGCACATAGCAACGCTCAGGCTCACTGCCGAGAACCGCCCATTCGAAATAGGCTTGTGCTCTATTCATTTCCATATGAATTACGTGTACCCTCGATCTCGGCCTTATTTGCATAGTTTATGCAAATTAGAGTTCTTTTTCTCCAGCTTTGCCACTGGATTCATTTTCATATAGAAACTTTTTGAATATATTTTCCATGGAAGTTTATTTTATCATTGATCAGATTTTTGTTGGAGCTGACAGAGTAAAGTTGGAGCAAATGAATGTAGTAGTAGGTCTAGGCCTACTGTATTTAGTAATTACACTTTCAACTTCAAACTCTTGACGTCATCGCGCGTGGAATCGAATCATGCCGCTGTTTTATCGCGAGAAGGAGTTACAGCGAACATCATCAGCATCATATATACTTTCATTATTGAATTCAATATATTCAGTCAGTCGACATACATTACAAACTAGAAAGGCCGTCAAAGGCGGCAGACCCACGCCTTAGCGGCGCTAGAGTAGTTGCAATACTATACTGACTATGGGGTCAAAACTACAAGGGACACAGAATTTGCAAGCGTCGACCAATCATCACCAAAATCTAATCGATTCTTTCCTGTCACTATCCGAACTGAAGTTCATATACTTTACTATGGGGTCAAAATTTCAAGGTCACACAGAATTTGCAGGGGTCAACCGATCATCAACAAAATCTAATCGATTCTTTCCTGTCACTATCCGAACATTCCCTGAAAATTTGGTGCAAATCCGTTCACCCGTTCTCTAGTTATCTTTTACACAAACAAAGAAACAAACAAACATGCGGAGCCCTTTACATAACCCTGCCGATTTCATCATATATATATATATATATATACACTTGTACCAGCACACCACTTATAACAGGAATTATTATTAACATTTTCCCTTATTTAGACTTTAGAAGTTAGCAAAAGTCGAACTGATTTATAAGGTTATAAGGTTCCGACCGCTTCATGAGCGCTTATAATCTGCGGCAAAAGAAACCAACAAAACATGAGAATAGATAACACGGAATCCACACGAAACGATTCTGTAAAGATGATTATAAGAGAAACTTCGTTTTGTTTTGTTTTTGCTTTGTTTTTGTGCAAAAAAAAACCACATTAGCACTGTGAAAATGGTAGTCCTTTTCTTACTACGAAGCTGCTAAAGTTATCAATATTAATTTCTTATAATATAATCATCATTTTACATATACATCACCAAAATTGAATAATTTTTGAAAAATGTACTGCTGGTTTTTTCGTTTTTCTTTTGTCTGAGATGTAGAAAATATACTGAACTACAAAAGAAACGTCGCACATGTATGTGTTTGAAACTGTTTTATTTACAATGAAACATATTCTTTATTCAAGAGTGAAAACTGAGAAAATGTTTTGCTTTGTTTTGATTAACAAGTACAGATGTGCAATAACGACTCTCGTCGTTGATAGCGCCAGTTCTGACGTTGTTGGGCCCACAGGTATGGGGCGCCAAGTGTAAAGTGGCTATTCCGTTACAATATTGCCTCATTTCGTGACAAAATTCACTCAAAACTGTCTTCTGTTACAAAATTATTGAACAACGGTTCATTTTGTTACAAAATGAATTTGGAAAAGTAATTCTGTAACAAAATGATTCTGACCACTTTCATTCTGTAACAAAAATTTATTTCGTGACAAAATCATTCACACTTCCATTTTATTTTGTAACAAAATCATTTTGTTACAAAATTGACATTACAAAATAATTTTGTCCACTTTCATTTTGTAACGAAATCATTCTGTTACAAAATAGTATGGACGAAATGGTTTTGCCTACGTCGTTTTGTAACAAAACCATTCTGTTACAAAATTGACAGGACAAAATAATTTTGTCCATTCCATTTCGTATGACAAAATCATTCTGTTACAAAATGGATAGGACAAAATAATTTTGTCCATTCTATTTTGTAACAAAATCATTTTGTTACAAAATAGACAGGACAAAATGATTTTGTTCATTTTCATTTTGTAACAGAATCATTCTGTTACAAAATTGAAAGGACAAAATGATTTTGTCGTATTTCATTTCGTATAACAAAATCATTCTGTTACAAAATAGAATTAACAAAATCATTTTGTCCATTTTCATTTCGTATAACAAAATCATTCTGTTTACAAAATAGAATTAACAAAATCATTTTGTCCATTTCATTTCATATGACAAAATCATTCTGTTACAAAATTGACAGGACAAAATAATTTTGTCCATTTCATTTCGTATGACAAAATCATTCTGTTACAAAATAGACAGGACAAAATGATTTTGTTCATTTTCATTTTGTAACAATCATTCTGTTACAAAATAGAGTTAACAAAATCATTTTGTCCATTTTCATTTTGTAATCGTTTCTCTTGCATTTATAATCGTTACTCTTTATTTTGTAATCGTTACCCACAACAGCCAACAACAGCCAACAACCGCCAACAACAGCCAACAGCAGCCAACAGTCGAAAACAAATCCCAGAGCAGCCAAGAGATAATAAAGAGGGACTTTCAAGATTCCTAGGGCTTATTTCAGTAATTTTCAATCAGAAATTGACCAGAAAATATTATTTCAGGACCTAAAAATCACGAAATAATCAAAGAACAAGTTGTGATCGATTCATATATATTTTAATACGATTATTATTATTATACGTAATCTGATTGGTCAATTTGTCTGAGAGATAATTCCGTATTCTTGACCAATAAATTATAGGTGTACACTTTAAGGGATAAAATCGTTGCACCCTGCTTGTTCTCACGGAATACGGGAAATATCTATGTTCTGGTTGCATATTCCATTCGGCCACAAGCAGGGTGTAACTAATATTATTTTTAACCAATAACCATAAGGGTATGGAAGTACAAGTACAAAATGAAGTAGTGGCAAACATAATGAGACTTAATTTTTTAAGAAAAAAAAAAATAATATTCATATGTTTTATATTTTAAAGTTTTCCTCCATTTTTTCCTTTTCCTTTTCTTTCTCCCCCCCCTTTTTTTTGGGGGGGGGGGGGGGGGGGTGAGGGCGGTGAAGGGGTCCGTACTGTAAAAGCCCCTCACCCTAACCCACAATGAAAAATAAAGATAGAAAGAAGGGATATGAAAATGAATAAATGATAAAATAGGTGAACAATACTTCCAAAGCTTTTCATTTTGATAAGAATTAAGAGAAAAAGAAATTAAGTGAAATAAATTGAAGGAAGGGGAAAAAAGGTTTGCAGGGGTGCGGGGGCACGTACCTCCTAGGCCCTGCATGCATCCGCCAACAAGTTATTCCATCCCCCCCCCCCCCCCCCCATGGTCCACTTAATGAAAACTAAAATTTATTGAATAACTAGATAATAAATACGTGAATAAATACAAGGAGATAATGAAGAATGTCAAGATATATATCCAGGTACATGTATATATAGATGAATTTCTTTTTTCTTTCCTATTGAAGATAAAACAGTTTCGGTGTTTTCCTCTAGCCTTTCACTCTTGTGGATGATAAAGATGATGCTAATGTCCATGATAATAACAATAGCTTAATTCATGTTGATATATAATGATACTTATTCATTCATATATAAAGTTTATCACAAATTTGTAATTGTATAAAAAAAAATTATGTTTAGAGTGTCAACTCCCTGAAAAACATCCTGGCGCTGAGAGTGATTTTACTTCTCTTTACTTATATATTATATGAAGTTACAAACAAATATTAAAATGCCCCCTCCAAGCACCCCGCCCAAGGACAGAATATAAAAGGAATTATTTTGCATATATTGGAGCCAGTTTGTTTAATGCACTTCCTGGTAATCTTCTTATGCATAATGCATAACCTAACAGGCCAATCATGCAATGAAAAATAAAGAAGACAAAATAAATGAATAATAACTTACTAATTTTATTATGAAAACCTGATCAATCTTGAAAAAAATAACCAATGAATATTGGGTTATCAAATTATGTAAACTTTTCTATTTGTATGAACGAACTTCATCAACTATTTATTGAGTCATGATAAAATCTTAGCATGGTTGAACTTACTTTTTGTTGCCTGAGTGTATTATAACCTATTACTCAATATTTCTGTAATGTCTGAGAGCGACAGAGATACTCAGGATAATGATCATTTTTTTTCTTTCCAAGTGATATGTTTCTATGCAAAGGACCTACTATCTTCAACAATTCCCTCCCCCCCCCCCCCAAAAAAAAAGGGGGGGAGAAAGAAAAGGAAAAGGAAACAAGATGAATATTCGACCGCGCGCGGTCAGAATTTATGCCTCCGCCATCACCAGATTCGAAATGTTTGGCATACATACTTAAAATGCACAGGAGACAAAAAATCTAATCATTTCATCTTTCTATGGGTATGCATACTGGTACCAAGTTTGAAGTTCTCACCTCAGATAGTTCGAGATATCGCAGTAACGGTGCTAAAAACCACTAATTCCATGTAATTTCATGTAAATTGACCTCTGTGACCTCTGAACTTTGACCTACCTACCCCAAAATCTAATCAGTTCCTCTTTCTATGGGGATACATACTGGTACCAAGTTTGAAGTTCTCACCTCAGATAGTTCTTGAGATATCGCGGTAACGGTGCTAAAAACAGTAATTCCACGTAATTTCATGTAAATTGACCTCTGTGACCTCTGAACTTTGACCTACCTACCCCAAAATCTAATCAGTTCCTCTTTCTATGGGGATACATACTCCCCAGTAGTTTTCGGAAGTGTGAAAATATATTTTTTCCCTATTTTTTCCCTATTTTATTCCTATTTAAACGAAAATAGGCCTATTTTTTTCCTATTTTCTTTGGAAAATATGAAAAAATTAGATCTATTTTTTGGCTATTTTTTATTTTTTCCCTATTTAATTCCTATTCTAAGGAAAATAGGCCTATTTTTATTGTATTTCCCTCGGAAGTAGGAAGAAAATAGAAGTAATTTTAGGCTATTTTTTTATTTTTCACCTATTTTCTTCCTATTCTAAGGAAAATAGGCCTATTTTTATTGTATTTCCCTCGGAAATAGGAAGAAAATAGAAGTAATTTTAGGCTATTTTTTTATTTTTCACCTATTTTCTTCCTATTTCAGGAAAATAGGCCTATTTTTATCCTATTTCCCATGGAAAATATAATAGAAATAGGCCTATTTTGAGGCTATTTTCTGATTTTTTCCTATTTTTTAGACCTCATTTCTCTCCGGACTATTTTTTCCCTAGTTTTTGCACTAGTTTTATCATTTCCAGCACTAGTTTTATACTATTTTCCAAACTTTATCTTTCCAGCACTAGTTTTATTCTAGTTTCCCAACTATTCATGAATATTCATGAATAACAATCTAAAATATGAAAACTAGTGGAAATAGATAAATACCTTTAGATTTGGGATTAAGATTTGAACTTTGATAGAAATTTTACTTACATTAAACTATTGTAATGTTGTACACAATTTCAAAAGGCATTTTCATATTTCCTTAATAAAAGTGTAAATCAATTTTAATAATAAAAGTGTAATCTAGTCAGTAACCATTTTTTTATAGCACTACAACTATGTCCCTATATATAATGAATGTGATACAATTGCTTAGTAGCTAGGTATAGGACATAGGATGTAGGCTAGGATAGGATATGATTACAAGATAGGATTAATAAAATAATAATCAATAATGTCATGTGATTGTTCCTGTAGACACCCACAGCATTTCTTCTTATATTAATGTTATAGTTAATTATTTTCTTATTGGTTTTGTAGATTTTTCCTATTTTCTCCCTAGTTTTTCCCTATTACATTGCATTTTCTCAATTAGATTCAATATATTTTCTGCTTAGTTTTCCACTATTTTATTCCTGTTTTTGTCCTATTTTTTCTGTAGTTTCCCATTATTCAATTCCTATTTCCTCCTATTTTATCCTATTTCTCAATCAAATTTTATCCTATTTTCTGCCTAGTTTTCCACTATTTTATTTCTATATTTTTCCTATTTTCCATCTCCCACTATTTTCTTCAACGTGTTTTCCCCTATTTTCTACCTAATTTTCACCTAATTTAATCCTATTTCCATCCTATTTTTGTTTTTTTCCTATTTCCGGAATAATTTCGAAGGACTATTTTCTTTCTGGTTTTATCCTATTTTCTTGGAATAAAAATAGGGGAAAAAAATAGGAAAAATGTGTTTCAATCCTATTTTTATCCTATTACAAGTAGCTATCTCTACGCTATACAAAATAGGAAAAAAATAGGAAAAAAATATATTTCCGTTGGTAATTTTTTTTTTATTCTTTTTTTTTTTTCCTATTTTTACCCTATTTACCCTTTTTACCCTATTTCATTTCGACTTGGGCTGGTACCAAGTTTGAAGTTCTCACCTCAAACAGTTCTTGAGATATCGCGGTAACGGTGCTAAAAACCAAGAATTTCATGTAATTTCATGTAAATTGACCTCTGACCTTTGACCTACTTACCCCAAAATATAATCAGTTCCTCTTTCTATGGGGATACATACTGGTACCAAGTTTGAGGTTCCTACCTCAAATGATTCTTCAGATATCGCGGTAACGAGAAGTGGGACGGACGCAAACATAATGCCTCCGGCACCCACCTTCGGTGGGCGGAGGCATAAAAATAGGGGAGGAAAACTTTAAAATATAAAACATATGAATATTATTTTTTTTTCTTAAAAAATTAAGTCTCATTATGTTTGCCACTACTTCATTTTGTACTTGTACTTCCGGCGCAGACATGGGCACTGCCAGACTTTGGCACTCTAGCCATACTCTATGGTACTGAGTCTGACAT
The DNA here is from genome assembly GCA_025617745.1 of Heliocidaris erythrogramma. Classification (NCBI taxonomy): domain Eukaryota; kingdom Metazoa; phylum Echinodermata; class Echinoidea; order Camarodonta; family Echinometridae; genus Heliocidaris; species Heliocidaris erythrogramma. Next base: position 22,058,340 of record CM046866.1, read on the forward strand.
GCACACCCAGTGATGGCACGGTCAGTCTTTTCTCTCAGCTCACGCACATGTGTATGTATCCAAGGTGCGTCGCTTCTATAAGCCGAGCATGCGATGATGCGACACACATAACAAATCCCTAATTAGATCGACTAATAAAAAAATGAATGAAAAATGCCGAAAGTCAATCGCAGGAAAGCGATTAAAGAGTGTGAGCTGAAGAATGCGGCGGTTTAATGCCGAACGCTCGACTTTATTCAAAGGTAAGGTTATCATAGAATGAATGCTATTGCCTATAAAATCTATTGAAGATTAGATGTGAAACAACCGTTTACTTATATTGACAGTCCCATGTACACTGTATCGTATTACGCAGGGCCCCTTCTTGTTTTTTGTTTTTTTATGCGTATAGTAGTGTATTGTATTACCGGACACTTAAAGAGTTTCTTCTAATTTCGTAGACTGGAAACTACCTTCAAAATTGCTTCCCAATACGATGTTCATAAAGGGAGTGATGATGAATCCAAATATGAAATCCGTTTTGCAAATGATGATCGTTGTCTCGAGATATAAGTTCCGAAACACGACCTCGCAAAATTTCTGTTATTTTTGACGCACGCAAAAGGAACTGGTATTAGGTACAGGATTACGTGTATTGTCTATGGGGAAATGACATTTCTGCTGTCAACACACCTCCCCGCGATTTTGCGTGTGTTATCAATGGAGCGGCGTGCGAGCGCAGATGTTCGATCTTGCAAGTCGATCTTTCGTCGCTCGCTGAGAGCGAATTCAAAACTTTCAAAATCTGATTTTCACACCATATTATCTTTACAATATTTCCAACCCGATCACGAAAAATATATGAAATTTCGACGATTTTTTAGCTTTTATTCAGTATTTGAGATCTTGATTTCGCCCGAAATCGGTAAAAGCTGCAATTTCGATTTTCCCATAGACATAACACGTCCGGTAATACAATGCTATCCGGTAATACAATGCGTGACTATACTTTTTAGTGTACCAGATAGAAATAAAATCTCTACATTTTGAGACCAAAACTTAGTTTTATGGCCAAATCGTGAAATAAGCCACCCCTCTAATCCCACTGTCGTCATCATCTGAAAATGATTCAGAATAATGGTACCTACATGTAAATTCAGTCATTTGTGTTTTGTTATTTATTTTTTATTTTTTGCCTTGGTGCCCCACTGACTTGCCTTGCTGTCCCTAAAAAAATATTGAAAGAGACTGCCCCCAAAACCAGAAATTGCCTGCCCCTAAAATTGCTGACTTTCGAGGCCTGTTACACTGTTCAATTCTTTGACAGGATGGTATATATAGCGCCATCTACTTTGAATTTTAGATCAGTATTAAATCTAAACGACTGAAGCTTAGGCAAGTGATAATAACTACAATGGCGCCGCCATTAGCCAAGCATCTTCTAACTACGAGAACTCCGCTGATGGGAAAGCAAAGTGGTAAGTTAATTTTAGTCCTTTTTAAATTAAAATATTACTCCTATACGAATGTTAAAGTTAAATAAGTTGACATACATACATACATATCATGCAATATAGATACAGCATTCAGCAAAAATAGGGAATTTACTTTACAATATCACCTCCCTTGCAATTTCAAGGGAGGTGATATTGTAAAGTGTATGGTAGGGGGTCCGAAGTAAAGCTAAAGCTACGCGGGTCCTAGGCTAAAGTTACGCACATAATACGCGTCGTCTAAGCGCTCCACACACAAAATAAAGTGCGTAGCTTTTGGTCCCCATCATACAGACAAATCTGCCGTATTAACGTCTATGGAGTACGAGGTTACCTTACGATAACCTCGTATATGTATGAGTGCCTAGACTACCTACTATTAAAGGACAATTAACCCCACGTGATATTCTAGATGCACCTATTGTCTGCTACGTCTTTCCATGGAGGCTGCCATTTTGTGCATGACACGGATCATTAGGTACCATATGCATTGATAATAGCCTACCTTTACAACAGATACGTCGCTTTGTTCTGATTGTATTACGATTGTTATTGGCCATGGGCCTAGATAATTGACGACCCATGAGTTCTAATAGCCATCCTGTAAAGCAGATTCCTCGCTTTGTTTTGGTATTGTTACGATTGTCTCCGTCCTTGACGTCAATTCTCCGTCCTTGACGTATATTTTTTATGAAGTATATTTTTTATGAACAAATTAAGACCTTTTAAAAAATATATAAAACTAAACTTACATTTCAGAATATGTGACTTTATCTAATATATATTTGTCCTCTAAAAATCAATTACAAGTTAACGATGAAGGAAATTTTACTTGGGATGAAAAATATGTTCGTGTACACATAAAGTAATGGCAGCCCCCTTATTATTGCTAGCAGACGATAACTTGGCTGGAAAATAGTGATTTATATCTATATCCTGTGTTTTTACATGAAATTGCATGTATCAAATAAGAGGCATATACTACACCATTCAAAATAAGCTAATTCATACGCTGAGGTTAATTTCCCTTTAAATAGTAATAGTAGGCCTAATATAATGGGGGGACCTAAAGCTACGCACTTTGTTTTCAGCAGCTAAAAAAAAAGGTCACAGAAATCACTGGCTTGTCACCAATTTCATTCCATAGCCTGATTCTGGATATTCTAAAGTTGATTTGTGAAGAAAATTACGATGGGTGAATGTCAATAATGCACGTTTTCAGGTCGTTATCAATGCCGATGTCAAAATTTGTTCTTAAAAATGAAGGGGTCCTAAAGCTACGCACATGCAATAAATGAATGCAAATTGATATTGAAATCACTCAGTCATGGCTACAATATTCTGTCGCATGTACTAAAGGTATGGGGGGGAAATAAGATAAATATTTTAAATACCTTGCTTTCAAATTCAGCCCTTAAAAATCTCACTCCTACATCAAATGGCCGTTAGGAAGAACTTTCCATATTTCCAGCAAAATCCAAAGTCAAAATCATGCCAAAAACCGAAGAAATCCCCGCCAATTTGTTTCGCGATCGCTTGTTGTTTACATACCGCCGATGTCCTAGACTAAAATCGGCCAATAAAATTTTTGTCCACGAAGCGCACATCGCCATAACTGGGAGTTGTGGCGTGCGCCTGTAATCCAGCTACCAGTGGAAGTTATAAACTGATTCATCGGACCCAGATTCAAGACTGAGTCACGTCTTTCGGATGGTGACGTTAAAGGTCGGTCCCAGACGTAAATAATCATATCTGATTGATAAACGTCTGTAAAAACCCAATTACACACACACACACACACACACACACAGTTCTCTACGATCGCGCACACAGAAAATCTGGACATTTCCGTGTACAGGATAGGGACCAAATTTTTAACGAAAAATTTGTTTGGGGGGGAGATGTCAGCGCCTACAGCGACCAGGAAATGTACACAATGACTCCGATAGCTCGTTTCGCGAGAATCGACAGTAAATCATTATGGATTTCATTTTTTGAATTATCTTTTCCAACATCGGTGAGTTGAATTTATTGTATTTCTTGGATATATTGGGGTCGGTTTTTGTAAATTAAATGCCGATTTTGAGTGAATGTTGGTGACTTTTGTGCAGTGGTGTTTGAAAAAGTTGAGCCGTATGACTGCCTAGATCTACATACGAAGTATAGGAATGTAGCTATGAGTGATTGAAATTGACTGTGTGTATCGCGTGTGTGTTTTAGCCTGATTTGAACGCGTTGCATCGCGCGTGTATGTGATTTGTCGCTTGTATGGTGTCTTGTCTTGTCTTGTCTTTCCGTTGATGCCCACAATCAATGAGTTGATTATTATGGCATTTTAGGTGTAAATCTAGACCAAATCTAAACTTGTCCTGTCCTGCATTGTCCCATCCGGTAATGACTTTTTTTTTAAAGCATATTTTTTGTTCTTTATGACAAAAAGGTGTTATTGAAGGTTTTTACATCTGTACATGCTGACTCTCGACACAAATGTGTCAAGGGTCATTGCCGCTACCACCTTCTCTGGGAGCCCATTCCATTTCCAGTCTTTTATAGTTCGTGGTAGGAATGATGCTGCTCTGTACTGCGTCCTGCAGGTGATGAGTTGGAGTTGCCTGTGGGAGCATCTTTGGCGAGGTGGCAATGGTGCGCAGCTTTAGGACCCGCGTACTCATAGCTACATTCCTTTACTTTGTGTGTAGAATGTAGGCATCTTTTTAAAACACCACTGCACAAAAGTCACCAATATTCACTCAAAATCGGCATTTAATTTACAAAAACCGACCCCAAAATATCCAAGAAATACAATAAATTCAACTCACCAATGTTGGAAAAGATATTTCCAAAAATGAAATCCGTAATTTACTGTTGATTCTCGCGAAACGAGCTATCGGAGTCATTGTGTACATTTCCTGGTCGCCGCGGGCGCCGACATCTCCCCAAAAGAGTTTTGTCCTTAAAAATTCGGTCCCTATGGCGTACATGGAAAAGTCCCGATTTTCTGTGAGAGCGATCGTAAAGATCAAAGTGCGCTTGCGGTCCCCGAGTTTCTTCGTGGACAAAAATTATATTGGCCGATTTTAGTCTAAGACATCGGTAGACCAAAAGCTTCAGTCTCTCTGTATCGTCGGTTGTTCCGCTGAGACTTCGTCTGGCTCCACTAGACCTCCGTAGATAGAGACTGCATGATCACATATCGCGTAGTGAGCGGACGGTCATATCCGGAACCGGAAGTGTATTTTTATTATTTGTCTGTGCGTTTGTGTGTGTAGCATGTATTCAGTGGCGTATCCGTGCAGTATATAGTACGTAACGGCAACGCGACCTAAGGCTCAGGTCGGCTGATCGTCCACCTTGTTGGTGATACACGGTCGTACCGTCTGTCTATGGGGAAGGTTGAGAAATGTCAGAAATATTAAAGATTTCCCCATAACAAACGGTTATTTCTGTCTAAGACATCAGCAGTTTGTAAACAACACGCGATCGCGAAAACAAATCGGCGGGGATTTCTCCGGTTTTGGACAAGATTTTGTTGACTTTGGATTTTGCTGAAAATATCAAAAGTTCTTCCTAACGGCCATTTGAGGTAGGAGTCACTCATAGCTACATTCCTACAGTGTGTAGAATATAGGCAGTCATACACCTCAACTTTTTAAAACACCACTGCACAAAAGTCACCAACATTCACTCAAAATCGGCATTTAATTTACAAAAACCGACCCCAAAATATCCAAGAAATACAATAAATTCAACTCACCGATGTTGGAAAAGATATTTCCAAAAATGAAATCCGTAATTTACTGTTGATTCTCGCGAAACGAGCTATTGAAGTCATTGTGTACATTTCCGCGGGCGCTGACATCTCCCCAAAAGATTTTTGTCCTTAAAAATTCGGTCTCTATGTAGGTATGTTAAATGAAAATTTCAAATTGATTAATTCTTGACAAATTTCGTATCAACAGAAAGGTCTAGAAAAGAGAAATGCAGTAGTTTTTGAATTATTCAAATTGGATGGATATTTAAGAAATTAGGGCATTTTACAAGTCGCAAAACACTGTTTTTTGGGGTCGCGGAAATTGTACAGTAATTCAATACGGCAAAAAAAAATGTTGTGACCAATATACATCCCAAACGACCTTAAAAATTACCTAACTTCATCCTATCCTGAAAAGTTTGGTACCCCTGGTCAGCTTAGAACATGAATTTGTCAACAAAAACAGAACAGCATTTCACTAACACACTTCATATTTCTGATAATTACCTTAATATGGTATATTGCCATAATATTTTGATGCAGAAAAACAGTTGTCTATTAATGAAATTTAGCATCGAAATCTCATCACTTTTGTATATCCATCGTCAAAATTCACATGCTAACGCCAACGGGTTAACCCACGGATCTCCGTGGAGTGAGCTAACGTGTATACATAGTTCTGACATGGAAAATTTCGCAAAGTAAAAAAATTATTTCGCAACTATAAATTTCCATTAAACTTTCTTAATGTGTTAAGTATTAATGAAAATGAATTTGTAAATAATTGAAATCAATTAAATCACTTACCTTCATGAAAAATAATGATGATTATGATGACCCAAAATTATCAGGGTAGTTCAGGCCCATGTGAAACAACGTCTAGAAATCCTTTTGACAATTTTTTTTTTTCACACACTAGTTCGTGGTCTCAGCTCTTCGTTGATACCCTTTTTGTGCACATTGACATGCAAATACGGGCACAGCGAAAGCTTTTGTCAGGGTACCCCTCACAGCATAACCCGAAAGCTGGTAGAAAACGGAAACACAGTTTTGGAACCACTTTCGCGATGCAAGCGCACAGGCATTTCACATACCTACTCTATGGCGTGCACGGAAAAGTCCCAATTTTCTGTGTGCGCGATCGTAAAGATCGATGTGCGCTTGCGATCCCGAGTTTCTTTGTGGACAAAAATTTTATTGGCCGATTTTACTCTAAGACATCGGCAGTATGTAAACTAAGCCTGAGTCGAATCGATTGGTTAGCCGGTGTTCGATCGAAGACATCGAATCCCGAATACGTTTTGGCAAATTCGGTGCATCGATTTGTAGACTACCGTAGCCACCATGAAAAAATCAAATAAAAAAAGAAACTCCGTAACGTACAGCATATATACTAGCAGAGAACGTGAAGGCGACTTCAAAGTTCAAACTGTTGGCTAACATTTGCTAATTCGCTCGCGGAGGACGTCGCGCTTTACCTGTGCTTTCTCTATGGAAAAATCGTTTTGTCGTTACGAACTGAAGTTTACGATAATTTTCTTGCACTCTCTCTGCATTGTCAATTTGACAATTGTATAATTGAACATGATAAATACGGGCATGAGTACGAGTGTTCCGACTTAATTCGCAATAACTAATATCACACTCTCATCAAATTGGCAATTACTTCTGAATGATCTCTGAAGCTGAATGAAGTCGAGTCTATATTGAGCGACGAAAAGTTTATTTCGTATTGTTTTTTTTTTTTGGCATCGAACAAACGTGTTCCATTCAGCTCTCCAAAGACAAAGTAAGATTATTAATTCTTTGAATTTGAATCATTGTCGGGTGTGTCCACAATGAGCATCGCTTCGTGCGACACTAGTGATATTTTGGCTAGCCATACGGACTAGAAACTTAAGATTTTGGCTTGTCCGCTGTGATTTTTACTAGCCATTGGCTAGCGGGCTATCGTTAATTTCGAGCAGCGAGAGCCCATACATATGCCCGCGATGCCAGCGGACCGGTCACTGGTGCATGGTGCATGCACTGCGTGCAACTATGTGCAACTCTGTTTTCCTCGCACATCATTTATCGATTAACCGGTATTCGATCGAATCAAAGCCGTCGAATCCCGGTTTATGAAATATTCGATATGACTCAGGCTTAATGTAAACAACACGCGATCGTGAAACAAATCGGCGGGGATTTCTCCGGTTTTGGACAAGATTTTGACTTTGGATTTTGCTGAAAATCTCAGTCAAAAGTCTGAAAGTTCTTCCTAACGGCCATGTGAGGTAGGAGTGAGATTTTTAAGGGCTGAATTTGAAAGCAAGTATTTAAAATATTTATCTTATTTTTCCCCCATAGTCCATACCAATTAGTACATGCGACAGAAATTGAGAAAATACCAACTATTTTACAGTAATGTAGGCCTAGCCTAGACCGAATATTCTGTCTCCAGTACGTTAGCCTCTTATTTGGGTAGGGTCGGCTACTACTTAAACAGACCTTCCGCAAATCAGCTTTTCCTAAAAAATGTGTAGAATCGATGAATGTCACTTTTTACTCTCAATTTTCGAAACCAGTCATGCCAGTCCCATTCGTCATGTTGTAGAAGCAGAAGCGAAAATAGGCACTTGCGCATGCGGCTATGGAGACAGATCACTTTGCTGTGCAAAATTTGTCTATGGCGTTGTACCTGCTGGAACAGTAGGAAAAAATCATTTTTCCTCTGTATTTTTTTTTAAATAATCATAAGCCCTAGGCTCTAATTCATATAGCCTACTTAATCTGTTCAACATACCAATGTGACTTTATGATCCATTTCATGTAATTCAGGGTCCAAGGTCTTCTCTGTTCGAAAATCCTGCAGCCGTATTCAAACCGTTACCCGAGCTGAATGAAGATGACGTCATCCGTTCTAGTCTCGTACAAGGCAAAATGATTATGAAGGAAAAAATACGATAAAAATACGAACTCGTGCACATTGATTTCAAAACGGTTATTTCTTTAACACTAAATATGTTTATTTAGTGTTAAAGAAATAACCGTTTTGAGTGAAACCAGTACGATTCGGTGGGTCTCACAATTTACCAATGTTCAAATGACCATTGAAAATATGGCCACATAAGTTATCATATAGGCCTATATGATGCCACTTACCTAAACAGACCTTCCGCAAATCAGCTTTTCCTAAAAAATGTGTAGAATCGATGAATGTCACTTTTTACTCTCAATTTTCGAAACCAGTCATGCCAGTCCCATTCGCCATGTTGTAGAAGCAGAAGCGAAAATAGGCACTTGCGCATGCGGCTATGAATATTTATTACAACGACGGCATAGTTTTTGTCACAGGAATAATGAATATTCATATATTCACTGTGATCCGGCGATCTCTATTCGCTCGAGCTCCTGCCTGCCACTCGTCTTAATGAATATTCATAATGCTCCCTTCTCTTGTCTGACGCATGCGCATTGCAAGCAAAACACCGACCTACGGAAGTTTTTAGTACAGGCTTTTGGAGATAAATAGGCCTTTTTTGTATCATCCTCATTGAAAAGAAAGACGACAGTCAATTGTAAAGTATTGACTATTGTAAGTACCTAAAGTAGCCTAAAATCAAATAATGTCATGTTTCATGGCTATCATTTTGACAAACGACCTTGTAATTAAGAGACATCCAAGCAATTCAAAGGACTGCTGATCGCAGCCCGAACACTTCGGGCTGCCGCAGTAAGCCCTAGGTAGGCACGCTCATCCAACACGAAAGGGCGCATTCTCCATGTTCATTTCTGATGTACAAAAGTTGCGACGCGCTAGATCGGTCACCTGTCCATTCGCTATCATGCACACCCCCTTCAAAGTTCCCATTCTAGGGGCTTTTATATAAATCAATGGTTAAAAGAAATATGACATCATTTTCCTTGCGACTTCAGCTTTACAATGCAAGTATTTTTCACCGACGACGACATCATCATAATCCATACGCAAATTGCGTTTGAATATGTCTATAAGTACCACTTTTGCTTCAATTTGTCCGATTTCGTGAATATAATTTAAGTATGAGACACATTACATCAAAAGTACATATTCTACTATAAAATTTAAATTGTAAGAATTGATTTGAAATTTTGATACCAAATTCGTGACGGTTCTTTCTGCCACTAATGCCCCCATCTCACGAGAAAGGCGATCATGGCCACATCAGCAAGCAATGGTCATATTGACCATTAGGATCATATACATGTGTGTATACTGGGTATTGGGGATACAGATGTAATTTTGTTTCAAATGGAGGTTTTTGTGGGCAAACTGATACTTAAGTATCACTCATACAAAATGTAGAAAGTTATAAAAACTTACATTTACAGCCTTGTTTTTCGTACTTGTTACCCACACCTCCATACGGATGACGACTGCTCTCAATATGTTGCGCACTGGTGAGGCCGCTCTACATGGTTACGCACCATAGATACGTACGCAGAATGTTACGCACACAAGCTATTCTACGAAGACCTGGAAGGGCCAAACTGACGTAAAAAAATAAAAAATATTACGTACGTACGTAGTAATTATTACGTACGTACGTAATATTTTTTATTTTTTTACGTCGTCAGTTTGGCCCTTCCAGGTCTTCGTAGGAGATCAACGAACCGATCGCGCCAGTACCACTACGAGCGCTGAGGGCTCCCTTCATCATAATCGTGAAAAATACGAAATGGATGCTGACGGGACAGTCTCGATAGGAGTTATCGACAAAAAGTACCCAAAATTTCAGGAAACCCTCTTCAAAGGTCACAAAACAAACTCGTAAGTTTTAATCATCTATTATTCAACATAAGTATTTAGATTTAAGTAAACTGCAATAGGGCCTATATGAGTTTCACTTAAAGACCTGGTCCGAAGCGATAAATCAAATAGGTGAATTATATATCAATCTGAAGCTTAGGGGACACAGAAGAGGAAAATCACCACTATTTATCCAGAAATTGCCATGCGGATGAGAAATAGTGGTTTGAAATCTGGAATTCCGGTGGAATTCAAGTGCTTCAAAACCCTGAAGTTACATCGCGAATAAGAGCCTTCGAGCGGATGACGTCATGTTATGTAGCGATCGATCGCGAGCCTGTGATCTTTCTGCACACAGTAGGCGATGTCAATACGGAATGGTACGTAACTCGATGAGACTTTGTGTCTTAATTTACTAATTAAAATGATTATTTTAATTAAAACTGAATAGAATAGATATGAATGGGGATTAATCGTCGTTCCATTTAATGTTGGGGCTGTTATGAGTCGATTATGCTCTTCACGTTTGTAGGCATGTCTCGCACAATAATGAGTGCATTGCTTGTGTTAGGTTTTAACTTTGTCATGTTTGTTAAACTTTAGATTTGGTTTAGTCTAGATTTAGCAAAATTATAGCCATCAAAATGCGAAAGGAATCATTCTTACCATATATTTAGACGAGATTCTTCGATTCTTTGTAAAATATTTATTGCAGGAATCTTGAAATTGCATTTTCGGATGCATGGATTGCATACGTGGCTGGCCTGCATCAGGGCTATCATAGCATGTCTATGCCGCCCGCGCTGCGGGTAACCTACCTACCGGGAGCTGCCGCGAACGCTAGGTTAGTAGGTATACTATAGCTATGGCCGCAGTTGTCGAAGTTGACAGTCGACGATGTCCTCGCGTTAAACTTACAGCCAAGCTCAAAATATTGGTTCATTTTGAAGTAATTAATACTTTATATATAAATCACAAATGGCCTAATTCGCTAAGCCCAGTCGCCATTTATATCCGCCAGATGAAGTTTAGTAAAGTTTCTTGCTTTATTTTGTGATAGTAGGCCTAGTAGTACTGAACGTCGATCAAATTTAGTCTTGCTCTAGGTGAACATGGTGAGAGAGTTTGCTGATTCTAAACATTCTGCTATAGTTTCAGATCATTATTGAAATCATCAATAAGAAATCACAAAACTTACCAATCTTCTACATTTCCATGCATTCTGTTGTCACGGTTTTGCAAATCTCTATCTCAGTCCTACATTTTCTCCCGGTCCTCCTCTTGCCTTGGCAGTGGCTCATACTCCCACGCTAATACCCCTAACCTTGCCCCTTCACATGCGGCAGCATCCCCGTCTTTATCACCGGCCAGATCACTAAATTGTCCTCGTCACTGTCACTACTGCCGCTGCCAGAACTCGATTCACTTTCATAGTTTCCCTCATCTTCTCCTCACCATCCTCTACCTCCTCGTATTCACAGTCCATCAGCAAATCATCCTTATCTTCTTCGATCACAACTGACGCCATGACAACTCAAAACTTTTGTAAAAAAACTTTATTATTCAGCGTTCAATGGACTTCTCCCCGCTCAACTTGTGTTGTTTATGTACAAATACTAAGTTCAAGTTCTAGCGGGTCTTCATAACATGACGTCATAGGTTTGCGATTTATTTCGGACCGGCTCATCCGTAAATGGCGGGGAGGCTGAAAATTATTTTTTGTTTTGCTTATTGTGCAATTACGAAATGTCTCATTGGTCTTAATCATATATTTTTGTATTCTACGTCCAATAAGCTTTCCATTGATGTATAGTTGTTCAGTCACCGGACCAGGTCTTTAAATATAGCCAAAAATGCACAGTGATGCAGTTTAGGTATGGGATGTGTGTTGGCTGCATTCCTACACAGGGCTTTTGCTAAACAGTCGGGTAACGTCGCGTCGCGTTGGTAGAAATTTTCGAACATTTTTCAGGAAGGTGTCTTCAAGGGGACAAATTGAAAAAAAGAGTCCATCTCAGTATGATTTTTCCCGTTTTCAGGCTAAAAACGACAAACAAGGGAATAAAGAAAACAATAGAAGGATAATGCAAAGAAAAACATGAACTATAAAGAGAGAATAGAAGGGTAGGAAGGCTGGAAGAAAATATGATGAAAGGAAACAAAGAATACAACAAAAGGTCCGTCCGTCTGTCCGTGTGTCCGTCCGTCCGTGTGTGCTCACAAAGTTAGAAAATGCTACTTCTCCGTCATTTCTTGGCCGATTTTGATTCTGATTGTTTTATCTGATAGGGCTGAGTGGGGGCTTCCAAACTTCTACACAAAATCATGAAATTCATCAATTATGCAAATTTATGCAAATTTATTCAAAATCGACGAAAAATGCTACTTTCCTCTATTTCACACCGTATTTTGAATCTGATTGTTTTATCTGATAGGGCTGGGTAGGGGCTGTCAAAGCTCTACACAGAATTTGAAATTCATTAATTATGCAAATTTATTGTAATTTATTCAAAATCAACAGAAAATGCATTTATAATCATAAAACATTAATTTGATAATTCATTTCTCACATTTATCTTCAAGGTTCTATCAGAAATTACATAAATTAACAGCCATTCCACAGATCTACACTTCTGGCCGGGACATATATTACGCATCGCGTAATTACTAATTCAGTTGTTTTTAATCCTTTTATTATTTTTTTCTTTCCACCTTTCCTTTCATTACGTTATTCTTTTATTGCTTTTATCATTTTGTTTTCCATCTTTCATAATGTTACTGTTTATATTTATTCTTTTTATCCTCTTTTTTTTATTGCTTTCCATCTTCACTTTCCCTGATAGCAGAAAGTGGTAAAAATTACGTGATATTTACGTCGTGGTTTTCGTCTTTTTTACGTCCTGTAATTACGTCAATAAACGACAACTTGCACCAACGCAAGACGTCATGAGGACGTCTTATTTTGACGTCATCTGTACACTGTAAAAACTGAAGTGCTGTATATAGCACTTTTTGAGGGCATGCAGAGGGACTGCACTCAGAGTGCCGATTGAATGCACACAGCGTGCTAATTCAGCACTTTCACGGGAGCTGGACATTCATTAAAAAAAATGATTTGGGCGAGCTTCGGACCAGGGTCCGCTGATCTAAAATTGCTGGCATTACCGCTAGACTAACTCACATTGTACGATTTAGAGCAGATCATATTGTTACATAGTGAATTTACGACACCACATAGTTCATGCTATCTACTTGACTCCCATGACTAAACTGGATTGCAAGAAGCATTCGTTAGTCCATCGGTAACGTCAGCGCCTCTCAATCAGCGGAACCTGGTTCGAGGCTCGGCACGATCACATTTTTTTTTTGCTGGTAAATTAGCACACTACAAGTGCTATAAACAGCATTTCAGGTGCAGTCACTATACATGCCCCTAAAAGTTTTTACAGTGTACAAGACGTAGAGATGACGTCAAAATAAGACGTCCTCTTGACGTCTTGCGTTGGTGCAAGTTGTCGTCTTATTGACGTAATTACAGGACGTAAAAAAGACGAAAACCGCGACGTAAATATCACGTCATTTTTAACACTTTCTGCTATCAGGGAAGAGGAATGAAGACGTAGAGATGACGTCAAAATAAGACGTCCTCTTGACGTCTTGCGTTGGTGCAAGTTGTCGTCTTATTGACGTAATTACAGGACGTAAAAAAGACGAAAACCACGACGTAAATATCACGTCATTTTTTAACACTTTCTGCTATCAGGGTTGTTATTCTTTGTTCCCTTTTATCATCTTATCTTCCACCTTTCTTCATGTTTATATTTATCTTTTTATCATTTTTCTCTCTATCTCTCGCTTTGTCATTTCTTGCTTTTATCCTTCTATCAATTATCTTTCCATCCTTCCTCTCGTTATGATATTCTTTGTTTCCTGTTACCATTTTCTCCCCACCTTCCTCACGTTAATCTTTATCCTTCTATCATTTCTCTCTCTGTCTTTCTTTATATCAGTTAAACCTTTTTTATCCTATCATATTATTCTTTTTAAAATCATTTTCTGCTTCCCTCTTTACTTACTTTCCTTAAAACATTCTTTGCTTTTATCCTATAATTTTGTTTTCCTTTCATCTTTTCTTTCGTTATGTTATTCCTTTATTCAAATTATCATCTTTTCTTCTGTCTTTCCTTATGTTACTCTTAATATCTTTATCCTTATATCATTTATGTCTCTATCTTTCTTTATGTTATTCTTTGTTTTTATCCACTTATTTTTACTTTCCAACTTTCCTTTTGTTGTATTCTTTGTTTCCTTTCATCATATTTTCTTCCATCCTTCCTACCCTTCTATTCTCTCTTTATAGTTCATGTTTTTCTTTGCATTATCCTTCTATTGTTTTCTTTATTCCCTTGTTTGTCGTTTTTAGCCTGAAAACGGGAAAAATCATACTGAGATGGACTCTTTTTCAATTTGTCCCCTTGAAGACACTTTCCTGAAAAATGTTCGAAAATTTCTACCAACGCGACGCGACGTTACCCGACTGTTTAGCAAAAGTCCTACACAGTCGGCAATGGCGTGCACTATGAGTGATCATGGCGACCAGGGCGATCTGTGAAAATTTTGCAAAGCGTGGCAGAATCGCCCTCCAACTCCATTTTTGGCCTGCGCGGCGATTGCGCTGCAGCGTCGCTGCGATCTATCTGCGCTGGAGACAATGGTAATACGATGATGCCTTCTTGCCCCATTTCGAGGACGATGAGGGGCGCTGCTTCTGCGCTCAAGACGATGGTATTACGAGACTCATACGCTTATTAAGACCTCGCTACAGTGCTGCAACGAGAGGGGCGACTGTGATACGCTCATGCTGGGCTCTTGCGACGATTTCAAGCGATCATCATATAAAGTGGGAAAGACATGGAAAGACATCTCAGCCTAATCGGTAGCAGCGCAGCGCGTACGCCTTCAGCGTGATGGGAGCGCGCTCCAAGCACCATTCAAATAATGTCGCGTCGCGGCGGAAGCGGTTTGAAGCGTGCCAAGCGCAAGTCCATCGTGTTGTTAACGTAAGCAGCGTGGTAGAATCGTCTTGGGAACGGGCCTGAAAGCACCGGCGAGAGGAGCCGCTTCCAATGCGCTTGAAGTACGCTTAAGGCGATGCTGATACGTTAGAGCTAAGGACATGTCGCTTTTAATACGCTCTTGAGACAATTGTGGCGTGCTTTGCGACCTCGGCGCTCTCGCTACGGAAGTTTTGAACATGTTCAAAATTTGTGGCGACAAGGAAGATGGTGGCGATCATTGACGCTTCAGCAAGGCTCAAGATACGATGGAGAAGATTGAAGAAGCTCAAGCCACCGCGCTTTGTCGATTTTTGATGATCGCAGCGGAATCGCCTTCTCCATGTTCTCGTGAGATGGGGGTATTACTGCCAAGACGGCTCGAAAAAACCCTTGTCAGCCAGTTTTGCGGTGAATTTTCCAACATGTAGTCCCGTATATTGACGAATTTGAACCGAATGCAACTCGCGCATGCGCACTGATCAGCTGATCTCTCGGACATCAAAAAACGAATTTGCCCTGACTGCCCATTGGCGAGGTTGTCGCATATAAAAAATCATAACCATGATAACTATAATGTCATAAATAAATTTATTCAATTTGTCTCCAACGGCCCACAAGGGGGTGACACACGCTACTGCTGTGTGATAGGTTGCCCGGGTGCTGTGAAAAAAATCACAGGCGGAACCGGGCGGGATTCGAACCCGCGACCTCTGGATTACTAGACCAGTGTCATAACCACTAGACCACCGGAGTGCCCTGAGTGATCAGGTTCAAACTATCCCAATAACTATAGTTAGCCTATATTATTAGGTGATCTGTCGCAGTCGACAGATCACCTCTTAATTTCGTCAGAATTTTCTTTTATTTATTTCTTTATTTTTATTTTCTACCCCTTTCTTGTTTCCACGAAATCTCAAAGACTTCTCAGTCAATTTTCATGACATTTCTATCAGTCATCAGGTCATATAAGGTCAAGCTCCACAATCTTTTTCAAGGTCATCAGGTCATCATGACGTCATCCAGACGCCATTTTGTAAAATCACATTATCAATCATATCTTCATAACGAGTCATCAAAAATAAAAAATATTTGACACACATGAACTTCAGGTCAAGGGTCAACATAAAATGTCATCAAAATCCGCGCGCGCATCATGACGCGCACGTACGCGCGCGTCAAAATTTAGAAATGCTCAAAATCACTTTTTAATCAAATTAGAGTACCGTTCAGGACATTATAAGCATTTCAAAATTTTCTGCTCGCGCGCGTTATGCGCGCACGCAAGTCGTAAATAACGTTAAAACGCTGTTTTTTCGATTGATTTGCAATCCTGATACTTTTCTTCATCATTTCCATCAACTTGGAATCAATTTCAATCAATAATAAGGTCGTACGTGCGCGTCAAAGTTCAAAATCCGTGCGCGCGTCTATGGCGAAAATAACGTAAAAACGTGAAAAAACATGCCTCAACAAAATTCACTCTAGCTCTTTAAATAGTCCACAAACCCCCCAATTTTTTGTCATCATCAGGTAGGGTATGAATCACAGATTTCATTTCATGTATCATTTGACCCTTATAAACATTATGATGTCATCAAAATGGCGCCAGAAATCAAAATTTCCATTTTTCATGTTTTGACGTCATCACATTTATGCAAATTTGGCTTTAGATTCTTAACTATTGGTCGTTTTTCGCCCAGATTTTGATATGTTATAGCTGAGACAATTCTCTACAAGATCAGTTACCACGGTTTTTCATTTTGATGACGTCATCATATTAAAATTTTCAATTAAAAACGACATGTCAGAATTTTCCCTATTTGCGTGTTATGTCTATGAAGATGATTTGTTTTCTAATCATGAATCTACATGACATCGTTCTCTGAGCAGTATCTCGGTTATTTCTGGTCTATTTTCTTCCAGATTTTAATATGTTGTAGCTGAGACTATAAGCTTTTACTAGTGTGGTCTCCAATTTTTGATCAGATGTCCACATCATGCCCAATTTTTAACTACAAAATGTGATTTGAGAATCCCGTTTTTCGTGTACGTGTTATCTCTATGGGAAATGTTTTGGTCTATTGGTCAAAGCACTTGACTCCCATTCCGGTGACCCAGGTTCGATCCCCGTTGGGTCCATAATTTTTTTTTTTTTTTTTGCTTCTTTTTGCCTTTCATTTTACCATCCTCTTCGACTATTATAACATAAACAATCACAAACCATTAAATAAAATGCCTTATTTTGCATGTTATGTCTATTAGAAATTAGTGTGCAGTAGCTTGTGTACAACCCTATGGAAATTTTGATTCCCTGTCGTGTATTAGAGCTACGGGGTTTATCTCCCAAGTATCCTGCAATATCAAATAGGGTGCGCGCCCCGGTATTCGGTCACTTAAAAAGAAATCGCCACTGATATGAATACCTATCTCTTTAAATTTACAATCTACCATCAAAAGAACCGCAAAATTGTCCTTTAAATAATTATTAAAATAATTTAAAACATGGAAACTTACCCCAAAAAATATCGGCGACAGAAGAAGGAGAAGTTTTCCGCCCAGTATTCGGTCGGCGCCGCCCACAATTCGGTCACGCGATAGTGCGCTGCATCTCGGGAGAGTTATATAACCATTTCTGTCACATTTCTGCATTTTTAGGCATTTTCTGTGGCTTCTATATATTTATACTTAAATGTATGAGAATTTTTATCCATTAAAATCCACAAATCGAAGCTCTAGGGTCAGAAATAATGCACAAAATGTATTTCTAAAAAGAGCAAAGCGCGTCGGCGAAGCGCAAAGCGACAAGTTGCACACAAAGCGCGTTGGCGCAAGGCACTCAATGTTGCCTGACCGAATACTGGAAGAGCGCCATCTCACTGGCAGGGGTGAGGTATATATTCTCTTGCTCATCGCTGAAATCGCCATTTGCAAATTCGCTGCGATAGAGGGAAGACCCGGAAGCTCCTCTTCACACACATACTAAATTCATTGCACCTGCACACATAGTTATTTCACCATGGGCGTCTACATATGGCTATGCGTGTTAACTCACACGCTAACGGAACCCGGAAGTGCGGAAACTTGGGTAACACTGACCAGTTTCGAGGGTATTTGGAGATCTTTTCCAGGGCGTCCGACCTGAATTGCTTTCAACATTAGAGGTACCTTGTTCATGTGTCTGTTATGTACAGGTTTCGAGCCTCAAAAATTATTTATGAGTTCTTCACAGCTGTTCAAAGAGCTGCGTGACCGAATTCTGGAATATGACCGAATACCGGCGCGCACATCCTAGTCCTGTTTGATATCACAATTTCTCAAAATTGGCTCAGTCAATTATCTTAAATTATCATATCATTTAATCATCATAATCACCATTATCAATCATCATCACCATCACTCATAGCTACATTCCTATACTTCGTGTGTATAATTTAGGCAGTCATACACCTCAACTTTTTAAAACACCACTGCACAAAAGTCACAAACATTCATTCAAAATCGGCATTTAGTTTACAAAAACCGACAACAAAATATCCAAGAAATACAATAAATTCAACTCACCGATGTTGGAAAAGATATTTCCAAAAATCAAATCCGTAATTTACTGTTGATTCTCGCGAAACGAGCTATCGGAGTCAATGTGTACATTTCCTGGTCGCTGCGGGCGCTGACATCTCCCCAAAAGAGTTTTGTCCTTAAAAATTTGGTCCCTGTGGCATACACGGAAAAGTCCTGATTTTCTGTGTGCGCGATCGTAAAGATCGATGTGCGCTTGCGATCCCGAGTTTTTTCGCGGACAAAAATTTTATTGGCCGATTTTAGTCTAAGACATCGGCAGTAGGCCTATGTAAACAACGCGCGATCGCGAAACAAATCGGCGGGGATTTCTCCGGTTTTGGACAAGATTTTGACTTTGGATTTTGCTGAAAATATCAAAAGTTCTTCCTAACGGCCATTTGCGGAAGGAGTGAGATTTTTAAGGCCTGAATTTGAAAGCAAGTATTTAAAATATTTATCTTAATTTTCCCCCCATACCTTTACTACACGCGACAGAAAATACGAACTATTTTTGCATATTGTATTCGTAGTGGTCAATATGACCACTATTCGTGGTGTGATCACCATAATCATTTTATGACCGTTAGGCCT
This sequence comes from Heliocidaris erythrogramma, assembly GCA_025617745.1. Taxonomy (NCBI): domain Eukaryota; kingdom Metazoa; phylum Echinodermata; class Echinoidea; order Camarodonta; family Echinometridae; genus Heliocidaris; species Heliocidaris erythrogramma. The sequence goes on from CM046866.1 coordinate 22,077,540, forward strand.
ACACATTTTGCTACATTCCTGTCCTCAAGAAGCATCTTCATTCATGGCATTCTTGACTTCCTATCTTCAGTTTAGCATTTCCCCCTTATTATGATCATCCTGATCACATCAGCAAGCAATGGTCATATTGACCATTAGGATCATATACATGTGTGTATACTGGGTATTGGGGATACAGATGTAATTTTGTTTGAAATGGAGGTTTTTGTGGGCAAACTGATACTTAAGTATCATTCTTTAGATTTTAAGTTATCAGTTCGTTAAGATACAAAATGTAGAAAGTTATAAAAACTTACATTTACAGCCCTCTTTTTGGTACTTGTTACCCACACCTCCATACGGATGACGACTGCTCTCAATATGTTGCGCACTAGTGAGGCCGCTCTACACATAGTTACGCACCGTAGATACGTACGCAGAATGTTACGCACACAAGCTATTCTACGAAGACCTGGAAGGGCCAAACTGACGACGTAAAAAATAAAAAATATTACGTATGATGGGGGGACCTAAAGCTACGCACTTTGTTTTCAACAGAAATCACTGGCTTGTCACCAATTTCATTCCATATCCTGATTCTGGATATTCTAAAGTTGATTTGTGGAGAAAATTACGATGGGTGAATGTCAATAATGCAGGAGTCAGGTCGATATCAATGCCGATGTCAAATTTTGTTCTTAAAAATGAAGGGGTCCTAAAGCTACGCACATGCAATAAATGAATGCAAATTAATATTGAAATTGACTGTGTGTATCGCGTGTGTGTTTTAGCCTGATTTGAACGCGTTGCATTGCGCGTGTATGTGATTTGTATGGTGCGTAGCTTTAGGACCCGCATAGCTTTAGGACCCCTTGCCATACGTACGTAATATTTTTAATTTTTTTACGTCGTCAGTTTGGCCCTTCCAGGTCTTCGTAGATCGACGAACCGATCGCGCCGGTACTACTACGAGCGCTGAGGGCTCCCTTCATCATAATCGTGAAAAATACAAACTGGATGCTGACGGGACAGTCTCGATAGCAGTTATCGACAAAAAGGAGCCAAAATTTCAGGAAACCCTCTTCAAAGGTCACAAAACAACCTGGTAAGTTTTAAATTCATTAATCATCTATTATTCAACATAAGTATTTGAATTTAAGTAAACTGCAATATATGAGTTTCAATTAAATATAGCCAAAAATGCACAGTGATGCAGTTTAGGTATGCCGTATGGGATGTGTGTTGGCTGCGTTACTACACCATGTACACAGTCGGCAATGGCGTGTAGCCTAGGCCTACCTATGACTGAGTGATCCTGATTACAATCATGATCGTACAAATTGAAAGACAGATCACCTAATTCGTCCTCATGACGAATTAAACTTTAGACTCGTTACATTTTACGTCTAGATCAATACATTTTCATGTTCTGTGACAAAATCTCTTCAATTTAAGGTAAGTTTTACTAGATTTTCATGAGCATTAAAAAATATGTGAGCGTGCCTACCCTAGCCTAGGCCTAGGGCTAGGCCTACTTATTACTAAATAGGCTAGGCTAAATCGTAAGGCCGCACACATCAATTTCAACAAATGAAATGGGACTGAAAAAAAACGTCGTCCTCATTAGACTAGTAATATTCTATAGTATACGGTACTCAGTCATACTCCCGAGTCATAGACGACAATTCGTACCTACCTAGGCTATACTATACTAGTCACCGTTTCCATCTAGGCATTGACTTAAATATGCGTATTAACTAGGCCTATTTCGCTCCTTGAAACTGGCGACCAATATTAAAGGGTTGAGGCTATGTTGGCGTCATTTGGGCAGCTATTGAACGAGCAATTATGAATATTCATAAGTACGGGCGCGCCGCGCTAATTTAATCGCGCTCGCTCTGATCTCGATCTCATTTCAATTGTAAAAACAAAGAAATGCCAAAATTACGCCAATAATGCTGGAATCGCGCCAGTCTTACTGTACTTTGTCAAATATGAAACAAGAAGAAAATGAAAAGTCGGAAAAGTTCTATCTGTTTACATTTATTGATATTTTAAGGGTTGGATATCATTTTGTACATTTTATCTCACAATATGACACCTTTATTTCCATTCTTTTAGGTGATTTCAATTGTAAAAACAAAGAAATGCCCAAATTACGCCAATAATGCTGGAATCGCGCCAGTCTCACTGTACTTTGTCAAATATGAAACAAGAAGAAAATGAAAAGTCGGATTTTATTTTTTTTAAAACATTTATCGATATCTTATGGGTTGGATATCATTTTGTACATTGAATCTCACAATATGACACCTTTATTTCCATTCTTTTAGGTGATTTCAGTTGTAAAAACAAAGAAATGCCAAAATTACGCCAATAATGCTGGAATCGCGCCAGTCTTACTGTACTTTGTCAAATATGAAACAAGAAGAAAATGAAAAGTCGGAAAAGTTCTATCTGTTTACATTTATTGATATCTCATGGGTTGGATATCATTTTGTACATTGAATCTCACAATATGACACCTTTATATCCATTCTTTTAGGTGATTTCAATTGTAAAAACAAAGAAATGCCAAAATTACGCCAATAATGCTGGAATCGCGCCAGTCTCACTGTACTTTGTCAAATATGAAACAAGAAGAAAATGAAAAGTCGGAATTTTTTTTTAAAAAACATTTATCGATATCTTATGGGTTGGATATCATTTTGTACATTAAATCTCACAATATGACACCTTTATTTCCATTCTTTTAGGTGATTCCAATTGTAAAAACAAAGAAATGCCAAAATTACGCCAATAATGCTGGAATCGCGCCAGTCTCACTGTACTTTGTCAAATATGAAACAAGAATAATAATAATAATATTCAGTTTTTATATAGCGCCTAATACATCGGAGATGTCTCTAAGCGCTTTACAGATATATTATTACCCTGGTCATCGGAATTTTTTTTAAAAAAACATTTATTGATATCTTATGGGTTGGATATCATTTTGTACATTAAATCTCACAATATGACACCTTTATTTCCATTCTTTTAGGTGATTCCAATTGTAAAAACAAAGAAATGCCAAAATTACGCCAATAATGCTGGAATCGCGCCAGTCTCACTGTACTTTGTCAAATATGAAACAAGAAGAAAATGAAAAGTCGGAATTTTTTTTTTAAAAAACATTTATCGATATCTTATGGGTTGGATATCATTTTGTACATTAAATCTCACAATATGACACCTTTATTTCCATTCTTTTAGGTGATTTCAATTGTAAAAACAAAGAAATGCCAAAATTACGCCAATAATGCTGGAATCGCGCCAGTCTCACTGTACTTTGTCAAATATGAAACAAGAAGAAAATGAAAAGTCGGAATTTTTAAAAAAAAAACATTTATCGATATCTTATGGGTTGGATATCATTTTGTACATTAAATCTCACAATATGACACCTTTATTTCCATTCTTTTAGGTGATTTCAATTGTAAAAACAAAGAAATGCCAAAATTACGCCAATAATGCTGGAATCGCGCCAGTCTCACTGTACTTTGTCAAATATGAAACAAGAAGAAAATGAAAAGTCGGAATTTTTTTTTAAAAAACATTTATCGATATCTTATGGGTTGGATATCATTTTGTACATTAAATCTCACAATATGACACCTTTATTTCCATTCTTTTAGGTGATTCCAATTGTAAAAACAAAGAAATGCCAAAATTACGCCAATAATGCTGGAATCGCGCCAGTCTTAATGTACTTTGTCAAATATGAAACAATAACAAAATGAAAAGTCGGAAAAGTTCTATTCGTTTACATTTATTGATATCTTATGGGTTGGATATCATTTTGTACATTAAATCTCACAATATGACACCTTTATTTCCATTCTTTTAGGTGATTCCAATTGTAAAAACAAAGAAATGCCAAAATTACGCCAATAATGCTGGAATCGCGCCAGTCTCACTGTACTTTGTCAAATATGAAACAAGAAGAAAATGAAAAGTCGGAATTTTTTTTAAAAAAACATTTATTGATATCTTATGGGTTGGATATCATTTTGTACATTAAATCTCACAATATGACACCTTTATTTCCATTCTTTTAGGTGATTCCAATTGTAAAAACAAAGAAATGCCAAAATTACGCCAATAATGCTGGAATCGCGCCAGTCTCACTGTACTTTGTCAAATATGAAACAAGAAGAAAATGAAAAGTCGGAATTTTTTTTTTTTTAAACATTTATCGATATCTTATGGGTTGGATATCATTTTGTACATTAAATCTCACAATATGACACCTTTATTTCCATTCTTTTAGGTGATTTCAATTGTAAAAACAAAGAAATGCCAAAATTACGCCAATAATGCTGGAATCGCGCCAGTCTTACTGTACTTTGTCAAATATGAAACAAGAAGAAAATGAAAAGTCGGAAAAGTTCTATCTGTTTACATTTATTGATATTTTAAGGGTTGGATATCATTTTGTACATTTTATCTCACAATATGACACCTTTATTTCCATTCTTTTAGGTGATTTCAATTGTAAAAACAAAGAAATGCCAAAATTACGCCAATAATGCTGGAATCGCGCCAGTCTTACTGTACTTTGTCAAATATGAAACAAGAAGAAAATGAAAAGTCGGAAAAGTTCTATCTGTTTACATTTATTGATATTTTAAGGGTTGGATATCATTTTGTACATTAAATCTCACAATATGACACCTTTATTTCCATTCTTTTAGGTGATTTCAATTGTAAAAACAAAGAAATGCCAAAATTACGCCAATAATGCTGGAATCGCGCCAGTCTTACTGTACTTTGTCAAATATGAAACAAGAAGAAAATGAAAAGTCGGAAAAGTTCTATCTGTTTACATTTATTGATATTTTAAGGGTTGGATATAATTTTGTACATTGAATCTCACAATATGACACCTTTATTTCCATGATTTCAATTGTAAAAACAAAGAAATGCCAAAATTACGCCAATAATCCTGGAATCGCGCCAAACTAACTGTCTAACCAATATTCGAAGTCCTGGTAGGTATTCTCACGCACCTCGATGCATCATGTACAATCTCTATGGAAGAGAGCGCGCGCGCGGAATCCGAGCTCATGAATAATAATGAGGGTGCCCAAATCACGCCAACATAGCCTCAACCATATTAAAGCCAGCTTCTTCTTCTTCTTCTTCTTTCGTTGTATGGTATCGGCAATCAGTCAAATTTGACTATTGTTGCCAATGACGTTATACATGTAATAATTCAAATGCAGTATTTCTGACGCCTTCTCTCTTTTAATTTACATTTAGAATCAAGTAAACATTTAATACTGTATATGCATCTGTATTTAAAACTTAATAAGAAAATAACAAAACACCACATGCTTCAGCTCCAACTAGCGCTTGCCTAGCCCTTTCATAGATGCAATCTTACCGATACGGAGCGGTACTTTGCGCCGTTTTTCGGACATGCCTAGGTAACTCATGCATAGACACAGGGGCGCTGTTGTACCTGTGCTTACTGATGGGTTGAACATATAATTTGGATAATTATCAATTTATGAAATGGAAACACTTGTGGGCTAAGTTAGTAGAAAATGGAGCTTCTAAATGCACTTGTGTGCGTGCATCATTTATACGTTAAGACATAAACTTTTATAATATACACAAAGGAAGAAAATACATTTAGCATTGAAACTCAGACCTACATAAAATACAAAATACTAGTATCCCTCACTATGAACATGATAACAAAAGAGAGCGGACAAAATACACAGCCCCCCACCGGACCCCCGCAACCGCACCGGCAGACAAAAGAACACCCCCTCACTGCCATTATGCAAAATAAGCAGAACAGGTGAAAATGCATGTGGCTCCTGTTCCACATAAAAAAATTATATTCACATTACAGCAACGAAGGAACGCTCCCCCGTCCACCAGAGAAAGTGCGGGAAGCACAGTCACATAATGGTATAGTAGCGCGCATTTGGGTGTCCGAAAGTTGACACACAGGCTTCAACACACGAATAGCACCACAAAATAATGTACCTAAGTTTGCAAAGAATTGGACGTATATTCATAACTAGTGAATGAATCACTCTGGGGTGATCGGTTTATGAAAATTCATTTCAATAGCTTTCATTTGATGTATACCGTATATTGTCAACTTTGCTTCAGTATCCAGTGATCATTTTTTCTTGAAAGTTAGTAATGTTCAATATTTTGTCTATGGCAATCCATCAAAAACGCACATAAATTATAGACACTGCCACCATTATTCTTCGACTGAAAAAATTCCAAGGGTCAATGATGTCAACGGTGATTGGTTTCAGAAGCTTGGATAAATTACCCATATCCTGATATAAGACATGATGTGACATATGAATTTCTCACCCCCTGATTTGTTCACATAATTTGAAGGTTTAATTCTGCTTTAGTCAGCAAACGCGACTGAGTACCACGCGCTCGATCAGCTGGGTGGTCGAGGTCATTGCTGTGTATAAATCGTGTTTTGTTCGCGGCTGTTCTATTATAGCAATTGGGGGCAACGGAGAAGGGAGGGACAGAAGAGCTGCTATTTACGAATCTCACTCCGAGTACACAACAGTGCGTACGCGGGAAGGAAGAATTTTACACTTTCTCATTCGACATGATTCATCCATTTCATCCACGGTATGCAACATATCACTCCACAGCTGTAACGACTGGTCAATTCGCATTCACGGTCGTTCAACACACACGTTGGATTGATGCACCCCGTTTTACAATTTTTTCGGTATCCCAGACCAATCAGGACGAACCTGATATCACAAGAAAGAGTAACATCTTGGCTATTTGCTAGTCTTTGCCCCCATACATTTTGACACGTAAGTCAGAAGCTATAGGAGGAATACGAGAGCAATGAGTGCAAAAAAGTGCTTCTCCTCACACAAAAAGCATGAAACCATGCATTTCCAGTCGAAAGAAGACGGCGGTTTTTTTCATTCAATTAAAAAATAACTGATATCATGAGATGTAGAATTAATCAAAGTTTTATAAACCGTTTGCCCCCATGAAAAATCTTGCGCGGTTCTCGAGATATGATTTAAAATGTGCCGAAAAGGACGTGTTTTCGCCAAATTTCTGTGGAAAGATCGGGGATCACGACCGGTTCGCGTTAAGTGAACATGACAAATTCATATGTGGTCCAAAATCCAGTGATCATTTTTTTGTCAAAGTTTTAGATCAATCAAGCAGAATGTTGCAAACAATTCCATGGCTTGTTACATGTTAATTAACCTCTTTTACATGACCTTTGACCTAACACACCAAACGTCCAATCATCACGTGAACAACGTTCGCCTTCCGCGCCCAACTACAAAACGAGCTTTTCTTGCGGGAGATGGTGAGATTAAAACAAATTTTGAAGTGCGTTGTATCGCCTGAAATCTTTTGAATGTGACGACATTATACTTAGTAAACGAAGAAGCTTGACTGGGGAGGAATTTTTAATTTGTAAACAAATCTTTCGGCATATTACTCCCAGTGTTAAAGATCGTATGCTCGATCACATAATGAAAAACACAAGTCGGAAAAAATTGGAACCAGCGGGATTCGAACCTGTCATCTACTGCTTGCCGGGCAGCGACTTAACCACCAGGCTATTCTGGTTCACGGCCAAGTCACCAGGTTGACTAAATTAGAGAGAAAATGGGTGCTCGATGTAGTTTTGCCTTCTAATCACGAATCTGCAAATCGATTGTCCAAATTATGTCTCGTTTTGGCGAAAAAGGGGGAAAAGTAGAGGTTTTGGGACCGTTCCTTAAAACTCGTGAGCTGATTGGCTAACCCCCAAGTGACGTATGAAAAGTAAGAGGCACCGTAGATCTGCAGGCTGCAGCATGATAATATAGTACACGTCGAATGCGGTATTTGACTCCTCTGTTCAACGGACAATTTATGAAAATAGGAAATTAATCAATATAATCTTAGGAGTGAATAATCATAAGCAATATATTTTCTACAAGATCAGAAAACGCTTTTGCCCAAATATACAGCTCTTGTTTTGTTTTTTAGCTTTCTTTTGAACAATGTTCTCATCCATCTGAGCTTGCCGAACGAAAGTTTTGCATTGGTCATATAAAGGCGTGCACAGCCGTTTTATGCGTCTGTATGTACGATGTCCTACACATCTTTAATACGGCAGTGACTATATGTTCCCCGGCCTCGTACATAGCGACTGGTGAACGCTTTTGTTTTGTTTATTTCACTTACGGCTTTTTTTTTTTACTTCGCTTTAGTACGTTAGTACTGACTTAGATTTTGGCTGAATTCGAGTAACTTATATAGAGAAAGGAAAAGTGTCCGCGATTGCGAGTTGGAGGACTTTTCTGAGCCATGCAGATACGAACTCTGATTTATCAGATGATTTATCAGACCCCGAAGGCAAAGAAGCTCTAGTGGCAAGGGGAAATTTGACCTTATTATATGTTTGAACCCCTCGCAGAAGGGGGTGAAGGGCCGTGGGTGAAATAACTCCAGGGAGCTCCAACGCGTTGGAGCTCCCTGGAGTTACGGGTGAAGTAGACCGAAAATGCTGCCTCTCGTTCGTTAGCTAACGAACGAGAGACAGAATTTTCGGTCTACGGGTGAAGCTGCTGCAGCTGCTGTCGTTGAAAAACAGATTGGAAGACTTGACTCCAAGTCTGATCGTTTGAATAGCTGAATCTTTTAGCTAGCTTATCCTTCTCTTCATGCCAAATTCGGAATACAGGCCAGGATCCTCAAAATCATCTTCGGCAAAGTGATCGCTGCAGATTGTACTCCATTCACTTGGCCGGCCCTGCCACTCTGCCCGCGTGAGCTTTACATTTGCGACCCACAATTTCCGTAGATTTTCATCTTTAGGAAAATGATGTAGGACCATATTTAGGGGTCTTGCTACAGCCCGCAACTACACCGATTAGGCATAATTGATGAAACTGTGTCCCAAAATCAAATTGTGAGGAATTAAACACACGAAAATACGCAATGCAAATGGTCGATGCGGTGAATATCATGCTCGGCACCGGCCTGGGCCTGCCGGGGGCCTCCGGGCGCGCACGGTATAGTGGAATATTTTCCCTTGCTTTTCATGCGTCACAGATCACGTGATCACGATGTCGCTTCGCTGTGTTTTTTAGGGGCGGGGCTTATGACTGTGTAAATCAGCAAAAATGTACTTTTCAAATGATTATAAAATATGATTGAATGCATAAAAAATTGTGTGAGTGATATTTTTTGGCCCCTGATCTTGATGACCCTCCTACGAAAAATTGGCAATTATTTTTTTTTATTTTAGTGACCCTTTAAGGTTCATAATAAATAAAATATCTGATTTAGGTAATTGTAGATGTCTTTTTGAAGGAGTGCATTCTGCTGGTGTATATGATATCATTCGAATCATCCGGTTGGGACCTACCACTATCATTATAGGTGCGTACATAATGTGATGTGAATAAGCAACTAACAATGGCAATGTACGTGTGATAGAGAGAGAGAGAGAGAGAGAGAATGCGAGATGAGTGAAAGGGTCAATTATTGCGGAATGTATTAAAGGTCCCCTTTTATGGAATTACAAAGGAACTTCATTTAATAGACTTTTCAACTGTGAATCCAGATCTGTCAATCATATTACCTGAATTCCATTCATTAATCTGTAACCTTGAAAATAAAAAATAACTGGGAACGCCCCTAAAAATTTCGGAAAATCGGTCCAGCGATCGATGACGTCTGTGACGTCACTCCACAGAACGCTCGACTCACACAAGCATCGTCATCGATGTGTGTGTTATGGCTATTGAGCTTCGTGTAGATCCCTTCGACTTCGTGCCATTTCAGCACTTCATTTTAGCTTTTTAAAGACAAAATCCTACATCAACGATGGCATCATCTTCTTCAGCCAGGACACTTATTCAGGATCAGATATATCTGATTTGGAGCATCAAGTCCCAGAAGAAATTGAAGAGGAATTAGGGGCCCGGCCGTATAACTATGTTTGAGCCAGACATGTCGGATTCTGGGCAAGATTCTGATGATGACAGAGACGTCCCTGATTTTAATAACGGAGAGGATATCGACGGGAGACTTGGGAATAACAACTGGTAATTATTTTTTGTTTATAAATTACCGATTAAAGTTTAATTCACGCATATCCACGTATTATGAATCTTGTTTACGCTTGCAAATTGCCTGAGAGGCTGAGCTGATACTTCGCTGATCGAGGCAGTGAGCTCGATGTGCGGCCGGGCTACACGCCGCGCGCCGTTTGGTTGTTCGCCTGCTGACCCTGCCTGGGCTTGCGCTTGGGCAGTTTTACTGGTGCATGGGGTGGTAGCGTTTGATTCTAGTAAATTCTAACATTGATATCCAGAAAACTCTTAGCTCTCCTGTTATCTTGCTTGTTTTCTTTGTGCTGCTACACTAAGTAAGTGTAGGTACCGTTATAGTTGACAATAGATATGATCTTCTTCTTCTTCTTCTCCACCCAGGGTTTCATCCAGTGTGTCTGGAGCGGTATGTGATGGAAACTGCTTACTATCTGTATCGGCAGCAGTATGGCGGACAGGCAAGGTAGGATGCAACTGAAAATCAGTGAGTACACCATATTTTTTGTTTTAATCCTTACTGCAGTATTCCTGTATTATATAAAGCAGTTTGGGTGCAATATACCAATTTGGCTCCTTATGAAATTAATATTACGATATTCTATAAAATAATGTTTTAATTATTCTATTTGCAGTGTACATGTATTTTCTTGTCCTATGTGCAGATTAACGTTTGTTTCCTCTTTCCCCATCACAACATTTTACACTGCGATGTTGACAACTAAATTATTAGCTAATCTATTGTTATTTGTGAAGTTAAGTTCAAAGTAAAAGTTACCTCACTATCACCTACATCATAGACTACACTGTGCATTGTTCTGAAGTTGTCTAATCATAGTTTTCTTTGTACTCTTTAAAAAAAATCTTTTATAGGAAAGCCAGGCATGTGGCCTATAGGCAGCTTGTAAGATGGTGTTGGAGTTTCCTGGGCAGGGCAGGACGTGTTCCTCTCCCATCTTGTGCCGTGACAAGAATCCGTGCAGCATTTCCATCAGAACCATTCCAGGGGGGCACAGCCGGCCAGGTCCCCCCCCCCTTTTTTTTGAAGAGAAGTATGAATTTTTTTGTTTGCTTGTCAGGGAATTATGGAGGGAAACTGGACCCCAATAACCCCTTACTGAGCGATTTTTGAAGGTTTGGCGAATTTTTTTTTTGCCCCCCCCCCCCCCCCCCCCACTGAGCAACTTTTCGAGAAGCTGGCGAGACCAGAAAAATACGGGTCTACCTTTTGACAAACTTTCATTTTTGTGCCCCCTCTTTTACTCAATCCAGGATCCGCCCCTGATCAGAACAATACAGGGGCTTTGAAGAGCCGTAGACCTACATACAATTTTGCTGTTGATATCTTTTCCCCCACCCTGTCAAGATCTATGTTTACAGAAAAATATATGTTTTACTTCCACCTTATTACTGAGATTTTTATTACTGTTCTAAGATAGATTTTCAAAGATAATTTTTTTAAATTGGAAATATTCCCTGCATTTTACCGCTTTAGGGTATTTTCTTTTCAAAGTTTACTGTATGTATATATATTTTTCAACCTTTGCAAAAAATCAAAAGGGAGGACAGCTCTGTGGAACTTTAATTTAAGCTATGCAACCATTATTCTCATATTTTTTTTTACTGGGGCTTGGATATGACATGCACAAATCTCAACATTATGCAAAAGTGATGGTAGAACTGAACATTTAAAAAATATTTATGTATCAGAACTGTTGTTCCATCAGTGTAAACATTTACACAAAGTTTCATTATTTGAAAGAAAAAAATATTCAGTACTAATGACTGGCAAACATGATCTTTTATTTACTTGGGTCATTCATGTGATCATCATTATTGTTGCTTCACATCATATTTCTTTTCAAATTGACATTATTTTTTCTACAGATTTTTTTTCTTCTTGCATTTGATTGATTGTTGTATTTATTATTATGTACTTATATATATTCGTCTAGTTGTTAACTTGATAACGCTTAAATAGCATATACATTTATCATGTACATAACTGTTTATAAGAAATGTTAAAAATGCTAGTACGTCATTTCTATCTTTTCATGATATTTAATTCCTATACATGGATATCAGTTTCCCTGAAAGTTGGGTTTATTACATGAGGGTGTGCTACACTGTGACAATGTAAAAATTTTATTGCTGTTTTTGCTTCAAGTATCAGAGGAAAAGAGGAGTCTAGGAGGCTTATTTTGAATATTAATTTTCACTGTCAGATATAAAATTGGAATTGGGTAACTGAGTTCACATCTTAAGTATTTGCCCAGAGCATTTTTTGTAATTGATGTTGTAAAGATGCATGTATCTCAGTCAAGAATGATAACTCTATTGTTAATGGCATATGAGGACTGTTATTTTTTATGGCATTTGTTGTTTAATTTGTTAATGAAACACACTTTGAAAGCTAATCAGTTTTCTTTTGTTATTTTTTTTGGGGGGGGGGGGTGGGCATTCTATTGAATTTTTGATGTTCAATTGTAAGACAACCATTTCCTGGATACAACATCTATATCTACATTTTTCCAGAAGTAATAATATATTTCAAATCAATTGAATATTTTTGTCATCTCTGGAAGAGCTAAAACACATTTACTATGCAAGGCTTGTCGTGAATGAAACTAACAATTGAAAAGAAAGGTATGAGTGCGGGAATGAGATCAAAACCAACAATTGGCAGAATGGAAAAAAAAAAGAGAGATAAAAAGTTGAGAGGAGATGTGTGTAATTGGAGAATATTGGGCAAAAAGAAGAGAAATGGAGGGAAAGCACAATGGAAGAAATAGAGAGAGAGGGAATCATTGGGGGGAAAAGGGAGAGATAAAAAAGTTTTGAGGGAAGATGTGTGAAAGTGGAGAATTTTGGGCATAAAGAGGGAGAAATGGAGAAATAGAGAGAGAGGGAATCATTGGGGGAAAAAAGAGATAAAAAGTTGAGGGAAGATGTGTGTAAGTGGAGAATTTTGTCAAATGAACTACATGTATAAGGTAGAGAAGTAGGAATCAACCTGTACCTGTGATGTATACCCCTTTTTCCTGCCGAAGGAGTGGGGGGGGGGGGGGGGGGGGGGGTTGTAGGTTGAAAATTGCCCGGTTACATTTTCACTACATTCAGGGTGGTAACAAAAATCAATATTAAATATACGGTGGAAACTTAGTATAACGAGGTCCTTGGGACTATTAAAATTACCTGGTTAAATCCAGAATCTCGTTATATCAGTTAAAAAAAAAAAAGAATATAAAGAGTTGAGACCAAAATATTGCCTTGTTATATCAGGAATATTGTTGTATCAGACATCTTTATACTGAGTTTCCACTCTACCATGATAAACATTTTTATAACACTCTTTATGGAGAAAGATCTTTTTCTTCATCAAGAACCAAAAAAAAAAATCATTTTTAATAGTAAAGACCAATTGAGAGAGGTGCTTGTGAGGTAAAGCTCAGAGTCGCCAAATTTCATATTATTGATACATGTATGATCAAACTTGTTTCAGGGACGGCCTCTTCTTGATGCCATACGCAGCCCCGTGCTATCGACGAAGTCCTCCGCACAAAAGTGCTCGGAGCACACAACACTGTGCTCACTCGGCCCCTTCCAATGGGCGCGAGTTAATTTTACTTTTGCGGTCCATTTCCTTCTTATATTTGGGTCTTTAGGGAATAAATGTAGACTGACACCCTCCTTTGTGGTGTTACTGCAACCTGCAACAACGCAGCGTTGCGGCATACTTTTTTCGAGGTGGTTTTCGAGGTGGTATACACAACAGCAAGTTAGTTTGCACATGTAATACATATAGGCAATATTGTAAACAAGCATCGGCAATGTCGGTTTGTGACGTCACACGTCAATCATGCTCGCGGAACGAGAATTCGGGGTTTAAAAGGGGGCGGAGCTTAAGAGACTGTTTTGGACATGAATACCTGGGGGAAATATTATTTTAAAAATATTTTGATACGTATTAATATTCATATGAACTACTTTTGCAGGTTTCGCCGCATATAGTACCGAGTGTTTGGCTTGTGCGAATATCGTTGACCGCTCTTGAAATCCAGCGAATCGTCATAGCATGTCTCATCGCGGGCGCGTCCATTTCATGAAAAGGGATAATTGGTGCACTTTGAGCGGATAGTAGCTTGCACCTCAGCACGGACATTCATAAAACTCCATCAAGGCTCTTGTTCATGTTTTTCATTTCCTCTTGTAGCTGTGCACACATCTCATGTCTTTGAATGGACACTTATTTTCTTCATCAAAATACTGTTTCGTGTTATTTTTCGCCATATTTCCCTGACATTAATCAATTCGCTTCTCACTGAATTCTCTCTAATTTCTCGCTCATGCACTTAATTATAACTTTGTGTTCTTCTCGAACCCTCCAAGAGCATAACACATAAAAGGTTGACAAAATAGTTTTCCTATGCTATAATAAGAACTTTAATGTACATAATGGCTGAATACAACACTTACAATTACAACTTGGCAAGTATAATGAATAGCACACTCAAATTCGGTGAATAAAACTAGGCCCAAGTTGGAGGGCTACTGGCTCTTTGTATAAATTTTGAAAAACTTTCGCTTTTCTCAGAAAAAAATGAAAAAACACATACCCCAAGTCTCGTAAGTTTACAACGAGGTAAATTTCTGAGATGAAAGTCCACAGCATATAAAAATATATGAATGCAGATCATACATATCTGGACGCCATATTAGCAAAATAAAATATAAACTTACACACGAAAGCACACAAAAAAATTTGCAACAAAAAGTTCTTATAAATGAATAAGCTTTGTCTTCTTCACTGAAGAGTGTTGCGCGCGCACACAATATTATTATGGATATTTCCCATACAACAAAAATTGAATAAATCTTTGGCGTGAATATTACAATACCTCTAAAAACGATAAACACATAATAGACAGAGAACCAAAGAAACCATTTACCGTAGGACTACAACATCAAGACAATGGTAATGAAATTACATTTCTAGTTTGCAATTGCATACAAAAGTCATGATCAGAGATAGTTGATCAACTCTATAAATAACAATAAAATCGAACATACGCGAAACCGGCAAGAAGGCACATGATAAAAACTCATCTTCCAAGCAACAAGCCCTTACTGAGATCGTGCACGCATCTGAAATTGTGCTTGTCAGTTGAAAATTTGCATTTCAGGAAAACTTTCACAGAAAAAAAAGCTCCTGTGGGATTCAAATAATGAATATGGTCTTTATTCATGTTATTCAAAACATAGTATACCTCACCCGAAATAATCATTAATTTGAATGAAGCTCTGAATAAGTTTATTTCCATTTTCTTGAAATTTCATTCACTGAAACAAAATATATCATTATATATCATTATTATCAATCATCATCGCATTATACATAATTATATATATTTGACTTAGTATACAATAGACTTATATTCAAACACTTATGAATTTAATAATATGAGGGTTTTTTTTTCTTACCTTGCCTTGTCTGTGAAACACAAACAGACGAACGAATCGTGTTACCCCCTGGTACAATGGCACAATCCAGTAAACGTTGGTCCCTTTTCCCCGCTTAATCCGTATATATATCAGGCGATATAATTCGATCAAAATGTAAAACAAAAATAGATATTGCATTCCTATAATTAGCCTTGTCTAAAACTTGTGTATGCACATCCTCCTATCTCACATAGATATCCACATATCAAGAAAAATACAGCAATATCGTATAGATAAAATGACCAAAAGCTGTATACGAGCAGACCTCTTTCACAGGCGCGAAAACCGTTTGTACGTAATCCAATGCCCTTGCCTGCACTATTCTTGCGACACGTTCGTGAATAATGTGACAAGAAATAAGAGGCCTTTCGTGAATGAACAGCAAAATCGCACCAAATTCCCCTCAACCAATCAAAATGATGTTTAGATCACTAGTTAGAAAATGTCATTAGCCACATTTTGGTATGCGAAATGGCTCAATAAATCATCTTGTTCGGAATTTCCACTCGATTTAATGAGGCAATGTAAGGTCAAAGTAGGGAAAAATGCGCTCACTGCTATAGGGAAAGGTCTGAGTTGAGTGTTCAACTCTCTTTTTTAACCCAAAAGTGCAGTAGTTTCCTCACAAGTAATTTACGGGTTAGTAACACTACATAATAGGATAAAGTGTGAAGATTATTTATCCGTTCGAAATGATTAAAAATATTTATTTGCTTTAAAGCCCTCGTGTGATTTCACGGATAGTGTCTCAAACTGAGACAAGTTTTCCCGTGTTATAGGACGCGGTGCGAAGTGCGCTGAGCAATTAAATGCACACAAGTTTTTCATATGCAAACGGATGTGATTTTTCAATTTAGATGAGATGCATGTACAAAATACCAAGAATTATAATTTCATAAAAGGGGACCTTTAAAGTACCGACAACAAACATAATCTTTGTGCACACAAAAGAATAAGGAGTGATGTGCGAAAATGTGAGCGTACGATGTTAGAGGAAAGAAAGACGTGACTAGCCCTGATCCCTCTGCGCATGATTTCCCCCGCTCACTTGAAATGTTTTAGCCTGCACCGATCTCTCAAACAAGCCACGTGATGTTCCCTCGTGCGTTTCGCTAATATACACACAGAGAAGGCAAATGTTTGAGTTTGAGTTTGAGTTTATGAGTTTATTACCAAATCACAATGATATATATACATATTGGTAAAAATCACAATAACATCTTGGTAAAGGGAGCTAACAAATAGCAGATGCTAATCGAGGTTAGCCCCGTAAAATTGATGATCGTTTCACCCCCAAAATGACCATTTTGAGGAGCCGTATGTACCCGTCCGCTTCCTTGCCTGCCATGTTCATGTAGTGCCTAGTTCTTCTTTACTGAGAAAGGAGGGTTAAAGGGTCACTAAAATAAAAAAATAATTACCCATTTTTCGTAGGAAGGTGTCATCAGGAGCCAAAAAATATCCATCACACAATTTTTTATGCATTCAGTCATATTTTATAATCATTTGAAAAGTACATTTTTGCTGATTTACACAGTCATAAGCCCCGCCCCTAAAAAACACATCGAAGCGACATCGTGATCATGTGATCTGTGACGCATGAAAAGTAAGGGAAAATATTCCACTAACCTATACCGTGCGCGCATGGAGGCCCCCGGCAGGCCCAGCCCGGTGCCGAGCATGATATTCACCGCATCGACCATTTGCATTGCGTATTTTCATGTGTTTAATTCCTCACAATAACTTTGATTTTGGGACACAGTTTCATCAATAATGCCTAATCGGTGTATGCGGGCTGTAGCAAGACCCCTAAAGATGGTGTAAGCCTACGTAATTTTCTTAAAGATGAAAAGTCGCAAATGTAACTGAGCTCACGCGGGCAGAGTGGCAAGGGCCGGCCAAGTGAGTGGAGTAGAATCTGCAGCGATCACTTTGCCGAAGATGATTTTGAGGATCCTGGCCTGTATTCCGAATTTGGCATGAAGAGAAGGATAAGCTAGCTAAAAGATTCAGCTATTCCAAAGATCAGACTTGGAGTAAACTCTTCCAATCTGTTTTTCAACGACAACGACAGCAGCTGCAGCAGCTTCACCCGTAGACCGAAAATTCTGTCTCTCGTTCGTTAGCTAAGACGACCTATAACGAACGAGAGACAGCATTTTCGGTCTACTTCACCCGTATACTCCAGGGAGCTCCAACGCGTTGGAGCTCCCTGGAGTTACTTCACCCACGGCCCTTCACCGTATTCTGCGAGGGGATCAATTACATATAATAATATGGTCGAATCTCCCCTTGCCACTCGAGCTTCTTTGCCTTCGGGGTCTGATAAATCATCTGATAAATCAGAGTTCGTATCTGCATGGCTCAGGAAAGTCCTCCAACTCGGAATCGCGGTCACTTTTCCTCTCTCTATTACTCGAATTCAGCAAAAATCTAAGTCAGTACTAACGTACTATGTAAAGCGAAGCAAAACAAAAAAAGCCGAAAGTGAAATAAACAAAATAAAAGCGTTCACCAGTCGCCTATGTACGAGGGGATCATAGTCACTGCCGTACTAGATGATTGTGTAGGACATTGTACATACCTGTAGACGCATAAAACGGCTGTGCACGCGTTTATGACCAATGCAAAACTTTCGTTCAGCAAGCTCAGATGGATGAAAACATTGTTCAAAAGAAAAGCTAAAAAACAAAACAAGAGCTGTATATTTGGGCAAAGGCGTCTTCTGATCTTGTAGAAAATATATTGCTAATGATTATTCACTCCTAAGATTATATTGATTAATTTCCTTTTTTCATAAATTGTCCATTGAACAGAGGGGTCAAATACCGCATTCTGTGTACAATATTATATGCTGCAGCCTGCAGATCTTGTGCCTCTTACTTTTCATACGTCACTTGGGGGTTAGCCAATCAGCTCACGAGTTTTAAGGAACGGTCCCAAAACCTCTACTTTTCCCCCTTTTTCGCCAAAACGAGACATAATTTGGACAATCGATTGGCAGATTCATGATCAGAAGGCAAAATTACATGGAAAGAGCACGCATTTTCTCTCTTATTTAGTCAACCTTTACATATGATTTGTTCACATAATTTGAAGGTTTAATTCTGCTTTAGTCAGCTGTGCGCACATACAAACGTAGTCTAGATTCTAGACCTTTTTTTTATTACCCCCCCCCCCCCGACCGCCACCCCCGCCCCACTAGCGTAGCGGCCCCAGTGATCACGACCGCCCGGTGAATCGCGCACCCCCAACTCCAATTATCGTCTACATTATCCGCCCTCTATCGGCTGATGTCATATAATGTAGCTTCATCGGCTATTAATATCGTCAGACCGATCAGGCTAGTGGACTAATACAAACGCGACTCGAGTACTACGCGCTCGATCAGCTGGGTGGTCCAGGTCATTGCTCTGTATAAATCGGTGTTTTGTTCGCGGCTGTTCTATTATAGCAATGGGGGGCAACGGAGAAGGGAGGGACAGAAGAGCTGCTATTTACGAATCTCACTCCGAGTACACAACAGTGCGTACGCGGGAAGGAAGAATTTTACACTTTCTCATTCGACATGATTCATCAATTTCATCCACAGTATGCAACATATCACTCCACAGCTGTAACGACTGCTCAATTCGCATTCACGGTCGTTCAACACACACATTGGATTGATGCACCCCGTTTTAGAATGGCACAGTCCAAACCGAGCCTATATACGCAGCATTACATACTGTACGTGCTTTATATACATGACATCTTTTTTGCTACGTTTCTTTTTAATTATGCAAAATAGACGGCGGTTTTTTTCGACCAATCAGTACGAACATGATATCACAAGAAAGAGTAACATCTTGGCTATTTGCTAGTCTTTGCCCCCATACATGTTGACACGTAAGTCAGAAGCTATAGGAGGAATACGAGAGCAATGAGTGCAAAAAAGTGCTTCTCCTCACACAAAAAGCATGAAACAATGCATTTTCAGTCGAAAATAGACGGCGGTTTTTTTCATTCAATTAAAAAATAACTGATATCGATGTAGAATTAATCAAAGTTTTATAAACCGTTTGCCCCCATGAAAAATCTTGCGCGGTTCTCGAGATATGATTTAAAATGTGCCGAAAAGGACGTGTTTTCGCCAAATTTCTGTCGAAAGATCGGGGATCACGACCGGTTCGCGTTAAGTGAACATGACAAATTCATATGAGCCTATATACCTTCCCCGAAAAACGCCTCGTTCGCAGAACGAAACCTGTAATAGCCCTTTGTATTTGGGGATCACTACTTTTCAAATACTCAATTATTTTTCTTTCATTTGTTTCATTCAGTTCAGACAGGAGCATCGCTCTCTCGATTATATATTTGGGGCAATCTATAAGGTATTGACCGACAGTTTCAACCTGTTGACATCTGTCGCTCCTTGAAACTGGCGACCAATAAGTCAGCGACCAATAAGAGAGATTATAGTGTCGTCAAAATCTCCAATCAAAAAGGAAAAAGAACATTTTCTGGATCTCGGTTGGCGATAACGTCATTAGGAATGAAAGACTAGATTAGAAGGTTTTTAAAACTATCATATGACATTAACTAAACAATGACCTATATGAGAGGAAAGCTGAATAGTTGCTTTTTACTCTCATAGAATATAGGTCACATGCCGAAACTTTTTGTCTGGGTCTTACTGTTTAAAGTTTTTAAGTTTAAAGCCTTTTAAAACTATCGTATGACATTTTAACTTAAGAATGACCTATATGAAATGAAAGCTGAATAGTTGCTCTTTACTCTCATATAGGTCACATGCCGAAACTTTTTGTCTGGGTCTTACTGTTTAAAGTGAAATTAGGGCTCAAAACTTCATACCGGAAGTCTTATCCGCACAATATAGCGGAAATGTACATAATTCGTTTTTAAGTTTAAAGCCTTTTAAAACTATCGTATGACATTTTAACTAAATAATGACCTATATGAGATGAAAGGTGGATAGTTGCTCTTTACTCTCATATAGGTCACATGCCGAAACTTTTTGTCTGGGTCTTACTGTTTTAAAGTGAAATTAGGGCTCAAAACGTTATACCGGAGGTCTTATCCGCACAATATAGCGGAAACGTACAGAATTCGTTTTTAAATTTAAATCCTTTTAAAACTATCGTATGACATTTTAACTAAAAAATGACCGATATGAAATGAAAGCTGAACAGTTGCTCTTTACTCTCATGTGGGTCACATGCTGAAACTTTTTGTCTGGGTCTTACTGTTTTAAATTGAATCCAAGGCTGTAATCGGCATACGGGAGGTCTTATCCGCACAGTACACACGGAAATTCACGATATGCGTTTTTATCTTTTAATGCTTTTTAAACTA
This sequence comes from Heliocidaris erythrogramma, assembly GCA_025617745.1. Classification (NCBI taxonomy): domain Eukaryota; kingdom Metazoa; phylum Echinodermata; class Echinoidea; order Camarodonta; family Echinometridae; genus Heliocidaris; species Heliocidaris erythrogramma. Next base: position 22,098,494 of record CM046866.1, read on the forward strand.
TCGTATGACATTTTAACTAAATATTGACCTATATGAAATGAAAGCTGGATAGTTGTTCTTTACTCGCATATAGGTCACAAGCCGAAACCTTTTGTCTGGGTCTTACTGTTTTAAATTGAAATCAGAGCCCAAAACAGCACACCTAATTCAGGTCTTATCCGCATAATATAGCGGAAATGTACAGAATTCGCTTTTAACTTTAAAGCCTTTTAAAACTATCGTATGACATTTTAACTAAATAATGACCTATATGAGATGAAAGCTGAATAGTTGTTCTTTACTCTCATATAGGTCACATGCCGAAACTTTTTGTCTGGGTCTTACTGTTTTAAAGTGAAATCAGGGCTCAAAACGTCATTCCGGAGGTCTTATCCGCACAATATAGCGGAAATGTACAGAATTCGTTTTTAACTTTAAAGCCTTTTAAAACTGTTGCATGACATTTTAACTAAATGATGACCTATATCAAATGAAAGCTGAATAGATGTTCTTTACTCTCATATAGGTCACATGCCGAAACCTTTTGTCTGGGTCTTATTTTTTAAATTGAAATCAGAGCCCAAAACAGCATACCGGAGGTCTTATCCGCACAATATAGGGGAAATGTACAGAATTCGTTTTTAACTTTAAAGCCTTTTAAAACTATCGTATGACATTTTAACTAAATAATGACCTATATGGGATGAAAGCTGAATAGTTGCTCTTTACTCTCACATAGGTCATATGCCGAAACTTTTTGTCTGGGTCTTACTGTTTTAAATTGAATCCAAGGCTGAAACCGGCATACGGGAGGTCTTATCCGCACAGTACACACGGAAATGGACGAAATGCGTTTTTATCTTGTAATGCTTTTTAAACTATCGTATGACATTTTAACTAGCCTTTTAAAACTATCGTATGACATTTTAAGTAAGGAATTACCTATATGAGATGAAAGCTGAATAGTTGCTATTTACTCTCATATAGGTCATATGCCGAAACTTTTTGTCCGGGTCTTACTGTTTTAAATTGAATCCAAGGCTGAAACAGGCATACGGGAGGTCTTATCCGCACAGTACACACGGAAATGGACGAAATGCGTTTTTATCTTTTAATGCTTTTTAAACTATCGTATGACATTTTAACTAAATAATGACCTACATCAGATGAAAGCTGAATAGTTGCTATTTACTCTCATATAGGTCACATGCCGAAACTTTTTGTTTGGGTCTTACTGTTTTAAATTGAAATCAAGGCTCAAAACGTCATTCCGGAGGTCTTATCCGCACAATATAGCGGAAATGTACAGAATTCGCTTTTTACTTTAAAGCCTTTTTAAACTATCGTATGACATTTTAACTAAATAATGACTTATATGAACTGAAAGCGGAATAGTTGCTATTTACTCTCATATATAGGTCACATGCCGAAACTTTTTGTCTGGGTCTTACTGTTTTAAATTGAAATCAAGGCCCAAAACGTCATTCCGGAGGTCTTATCCGCACAATATAGCGGAAATGTACAGAATTTGTTTTTAAATTTAAAGCCTTTTTAAACTATCGTATGACATTTTAACTAAATAATGACCTATATGAAATGAAAGCAGAATAGTTGCTCTTTACTCTCACATAGGTCACATGCCGAAACTTTTTGTCTGGGTCTTACTGTTTTAAAGTGAAATCAGGGCTCAAAACGTCATTCCGGAGGTATTATCCGCATACTACACACGGAAATGGACAAATTCATTTTTATCTTTGAATACTTTCTAAAACTGTCGTATGACATTTTAACTCAAGAATGACCTGTATGAGATAAAAGCTGAATTGAATTTCCTATTGTTAGCAGGAGTACTCATGGGTAATATGCTAATTACTAGGTTGGCGGGAATTGTGAAGTACGACTAGTGGGGCGTGAGTAAGTCACTGACGGATTTCGACACCGTGGACAGCGGTTGTGTTGCTTGAGCGTCGTGGTTTAAATACGGTGTACGTGCTTGTGTATTGCTTGCGTGTAATAAATCCTGGCGTTAGTATAATTATTGAGATTATGTATAAGCCTACTACTGAAAGAGAACAGTTTTCATCAGTGGCTTCTTTGGGATCAACAGAAAGGCCAGATCCCAAGGCGACGGTTAGTAGCGTCATAATTACGGCAGATGATATCTCTAGAATTGTACACGAGGTTGTAGGTGGAGTTTTGGCTAGTGACACCGACGATGAAAAAAGGATTAGGAATGCACATGCAGGCAAGTGAGGGAAACTCAGTGGTTAATGGGATTTGATGGATGTAAAATACCTTTTTAATATGTTCAATTCTTTGATGATAAGTAATGATGCATGATTTGCTTTTATCAGGCTAGGGCGGCCATTAAAGAGAGAAGGGAAAGCAGAACAGATTTGGAAAACCGTACCAAGCTAAAAGTCGGGCGCAAACAGATTTTAATTGTGTTCATGGCAGTATGTATTAGTTTCGCAGCTACTGGAAGGCGACCAGGCCCCTCTGACCGGTGTTTCGGATGCGGAGCAATGGGTCAATGGAGAAGAGACTGTCCTGGCTCAACAAACCAGGCAATAGCAAAGATGGTGGCGTCCAGCGGTGGTAGTTACGAGAGTTCTGTTGGTGAAGCCGGGGTGCATATCAAGGAATTTGGAGGTATGTGATAATATAAATTGAGAGGAAAAGAGTATTTTTTACGCTTGTAATAAATAGCATGTGAACAGGAATTTGCCAAGTTGTATAAATGCCCTGGCATTAATAGCATATTCATAAAAGTGAATCATGAATGGACGTGTGACTGAACAATTGCTTATTTATGACGGTGGTCATCAGTCCTTCCCTGAGCAAGATCGGCTCGAATAGTAATTACGATGCTTGAAGTCAATTATGATTAAGCTTGTGATAAAGATGTTACCAAGTTGTAAAGGCCCTGGCATTAACAGCATTTTCATAGAGTTAATCATGAATGGACGTGTGACGGAACATTTGCTTCTATTTATTATGACGGTGGCCAGTTGTTCCTATCCGGCTAGCTAGATCGGTTCGTACAGTACTTGTGTTTGAGGTCAATATGAATTAGCATGTGTTTGTAGCTTCTTGATGTTACTGAGTATTAAAGGCCTGGCATTAACAGCATATTGATAGCAGTTAATCTTGAATGGACGTGTGACTGAACAATTGTTTATATTATGTCAGTGGTCAGTCCTCCCTTGAGTTAGACCGGCTTGAATAATTCTTATGCTTGAGGTCAACATGAATTAGCATGTGTTTAGGATGTTACTGAGTTTGTAAAGGCTCTGGCATTAAGTAGTATAGCAGGTAATCATGAAGGAATGTGACTGAATAATTGCTTATAATAATGGTGGTCAGTCCTTCGCTGAGCTGGATCGGCTCGCTAAGTGAGTGTAATCACTTGCATAGATATAAACGTGCAATGGGAAGTAGACTCGGTCCCGAAGTCGCGGTTGAGTGGACAGGATACGGTTGGACAACCTAGTTGCTCTGAAATGCTGGGCAATAGTGAAGATAAAGTGCACGGGTACGATAACACATTTTATATGGGAAAATTGTACGAGTATGAACAAGGAATTTCGAATCCAATCATTAAAGATAGAATGAAATCGGCTTATGACTTTTGGGTTTCAATAGGCACAAATTCAGAAATGCTGAGTGTGATTGCGGATGATTTATAAACTTCCACTTTTGTTACTCTGCCTCCCATGTTCCTGAAGAGTAACGGATCAGCAGTGAATCATGCACAATTCGTTTCTGAGGCGATTAATGAACTTTTGAACAATAAACTAATTATCGAGAGATCTGTTGCACCGGGTATATATATTATGGATTTGAAAGGGCGCGTTGCTATCGAAATTTTCAAGAAAGGAGATTTCATGTGCTGATTTGATTGAAATCAGGTTATCACGTAAATATTTTCCGAGACTACACAGATTATCTAAGTGTTGCTTGTGAGTTTCAAGGTACTATAAGGTATTTTTCCTTTTTAGTTTTACCTTTTGGATATCTACAGTTCCTTATATTTTTACAAAGTGCCTGAGGCCATTGGTGAGGCCATTGGTGAAGCACTGGTGAAGCAAAGGTATCTGTATGGTTTTATACTTGGATGATGGTTGGATTAGAGGCGATACATATCAGGAATGTGATAGTGCAGCAGTACTTAGTAAAGGCAGATCTAATAGCTGCTGGTTTAGTGCCAAATTATTGAGAAGTCTGTTTGGCAACCCACTCGGGTATTAGATTGGTTAGGTATGACGTGGAATGCGGTACAAGGTACTATTGCAGTAATTATAAGAAGAATAAGAGATATCTTGAGCTGCGTTGAAGTAATGTTATATACCATTCCATAAGTAACGGCTAGGAATTTAGCAACGTTGGCAGGTAAAATTATTTCCCTTCCCTGTCGTTGGATCCTTAACTAAACTGAGGTCTAGGTGCATACATGTACATCATGAGATTGTGAAGCAGTGTCATTGGGATAAAGTCCAGATAATGTTCAGATAGTGGGGTGATTGATGAGATATTCTTTTGGAAGAATAACATTGAGTCGTTGAATAATCGACTTTTATTGACTATTCATTATCACAGATTATTATGCATACAGATGCGAGTAGTAGTGGATGTGGTGCACTATGTGGTGATCTTAGATTTAACCAATCATGGGAACCTAATGAAAGAGGTAAAAGTTCCACATGCAGAGAGCTAGAAGGGGTTCTGTTAGCTATAGAAGCTTTTCTTCCAGAGATCAAGCGGAAAAGAGTGAATACTGTTCACAGATAATAGAGGCATAGTGGCAATAGTGAATAAAGGGCAGTATGAATACTGAGTTGCAAAACTCTAGTCTGGAAAATTATAGGCTGGCTATAGAAAATTATATGATCCTTGCAGTACAATGGGTACGTATAGAAGACAATGCACAGGCAGATCTTCTTAGCAGAGAAATTGATTTCGATGATTGGGTAGTTTCGAGAGAATTCTTTAACTTCATGAATAGATTACGGGGTCCGTACACTGTGGACCGTTTTGCAGACAACTTTAACGCAAAACTGGACAGGTTCAATTCAAAATTCTGGTGTAAGGGGTCAAGTCATGTCGATGCTTTTCTGTCAACTGGGTTGGAGAAAACAATTGGATTTTTCCACCTCTATGTCTTGTTCCTATATAGGGCTATTAAACATCTGATTGCTAGTAAGGCACCAGGTACATTGGTTGTACCAGAGTGGCCTTTGGGACCTTTTTGGCATATGTTTGGTAATAATAACCAATGGGCGGAGGCTGTGACACAAGTACTAAAATTAGATGATCCATCACATATATTCGTGCATGGAAGAAACCATAATTCTTTGGATCACAGAATATGAAAAATCGTGTGATATGTGTTAAAATGAATGCAGCTGAAAAAGTGTGAACAAGGATGACATGAGGAATACTTGGAGTTGTAATTCCACTGGGTGAATTCCAAGAGGCAAGTTACGTCCCACTTGGGGCAGAGACTTAGATTCTGACTGCAGAAGTTTGATGGGAAGATAGTAACGTTAGCAGCTATCAGGAAGCTCATATTGAAGATACTGTCATATGTATTGTTTACAAATTTTGTTCTGCAGGAATGAAGAATACAAAGCCACCCTGACAAGGATTTTGGAAGCTTCTCGAGCAGAGATTACGGTTTCAAAATACAAGTGTGTTTCAAACTATGGATACATTGGTGTAGGAACAATGGGTTGGGTCCTCTCCCTGCTGGACACAAAAATTTGGCAAAAGATACTTTATACACATGTATAATTATGTGCCATATTCGTCCATAGAGTCGGCTTACTATGCTATTAAGTGGCATTTCGATTGTTCGCCAGATGACGTGTGCAATCCGTGTGACATGAAATTTGTAAAATTACTCACAGAAGGTTTAAAGAGAATGCTAGCCAAGCTGGTTATACAGAAAGAACCAATAACAGCAGATATGCTCCATAGAATAGTGGATATATTTTGGATGCTGTGATAACCTTATGCATGTGTGTTATGTTACACAGGATTTCAAGTGATAGCAATGGAGTGCGGTCGTGATTTTGTGAAGACGAGCTAACCTAACTTTTCTGGGTCCTGGATCACCTTGACTCATAATGTACGTTATTCTAAACCTTCTTTAAATGATTCTTTGAATATGTCAGACAACCTAACAACTGATAGACACTCATATAATTTACGTCGAAAAGAGGAAAAAGGAAAGAAATCTCCGATAGCGACACCGCATGAATCAATGCCCACTGCTGCATGTGCACGTAACGATACATCGACGAGTGAAGACGCCGCAACTACCGAACCCCTACACACTGACACCTCGCTTCCTACAGCCATGCCTGACATTGACAATGATCTGGTAAGCCGCTCAGAATTTCAAGAAACCTCCAATAAAATCTTAGATAAACTTGAGTCGGTTAGTTCTAACATTTTAGCTATGCGTGCAGAAATACGAGAGGTCCGCACGGTTGTCACCTGGAGGCAGCCACTGCCGACGCCCAGGCTCGCCTGACTAAATTAGAGTCAGAAGAGATACCTAAGTTACAAAGCGAGGCGAAGAAGCGTGATATGCTGGTAGATGACAAGCTTTTGGCACTAGAAATTCATGATCGAAAAATGAACTTATTGTTTTATGGTATGCGACAAGTAAAAGGAGAGAATACCGTGAGTGTTGTGAGAGAGATTTTCAACGACCTCGGTATCACGACAAAGGATATCCCCCTTGTTAACGCACATCGTTTGCGCTGTGAAAGAAAATGCTCAGCCGGATCCAATCATAGTCCGCTTCGTGTCAATGATCGACAGAGATGCAGTATTTAACGCCTATTAACAGAGGTTGATAAAGAAAGCTGTAACCGATGGAGATCAGTCATCAGGTCCCCCGCCTACTTTTATGCATCTCAGGATCGCGACAGACCTGCCCGCAATATTGAAGCGCAAGAGATACCTGCTGGAAAAGCAAGCATATACTCTTGGAAAAGAGGAAAATAAAGCAACAAGAATCAAACTATTTGGCGTAAAGCTTTGCCTACAAGTAAAGGAGAAGGGATCACAAGGAGGTTGGAAAAATGTAGCTGAATGAATCTTCGTAAGAGAATGGTGTACCAATGGTAAGTCTTAGTTGGAGCGTTAACAAGCGCATACACCACAAGTTTCGCATGTTAACCTGGATAAGACTGCAGTGATATTCAGTGAACCTAAAGGATCAATTTTATTTTAGTATGGATATTCCATTTGCCCAGATGCTTCTATGGAGATTCTTTCTTACCTTCAGTTGAAATGAGAGGAACAGTAATCAAATTACAGCAGACAAAAGAGAGAGAGAGAGGGGGAAAAAAGATAGAGAGCAAAGGAGACAAGGAAAGATCAAAACTGGAAGAAAATAAGTAACTGACAGGAAAAAGTGATAAAAACATAACTGTTTATATTTTTCTCCTTTCCCAAGTAAATTATTGAACCACTTTATACCTACAAGCTGTCTTGCTCTTCTGTGGTATGTACATAAGCAATGCATGTTGTAATGTATTACCTTGACTTTATTGCATTTATCATTTATCTGAGTGGTTTTCTGTACTACCTCTTTCAACCTGGGAATCTTGATTTTTCTTTTTTACTAAACTAGAGTAAGTCCATTAGAGTGATATAACTAATGGAAAAAAGGATAATAATAATAAATTTTAAAAAAAATATCTAAGTTTAAATTTGATTCTTGTACTGGGGAAACTAGAGATGGTAATATTCCATTTGCCCAGATTCTTCTTCTTTCTTTGAATCGAAACGAGAGGAACAGCAACCAAATTGCAGCTGACAAAGAGAAAAAAGAAAGATAGAGAGAGAGAAAAGGTGAAAAGGAAAGATCAAAACTGGAAGAAAATAAGAAACCAACAGGAAGGAAAAAGTGGTAAAAACATAACTGCTTATTTTTTTTAATTTTTTTTTTTTACTCCTCTCCCAAGCCAAATATTGAACCATTACATATGTGCAAGCTCTCTTGCTCTGTTAGTGGTATGTACGTAAGCATGCATGTTGTAATGCATTACCTTGACTATACATAAAAAAATGCCGAAAGATTTGTTTACAAATTAAAAAATTCCTCCTCAGTCAAGCTTCTTCGTTTACTAACCATTGTCTACGGCGGACCGTTTGAATATTAATGAGTCAGAAAGAAGAGGATCTTGGGTATTTGATTCTAGTTCGTCGTGACTTGGCCGTGAACCAGAATAGCCTGGTGGTTAAGTCGCTGCCCGGCAAGCAGTAGATGACAGGTTCGAATCCCGCTGGTTCCAATTTTTTCTGACTTGTGTATTTCATTACAGATCGAGCATACGATCTTTAACACTGGGAGTAATATGCCGAAAGATTTGTTTACAAATTAAAAAATTCCTCCTCAGTCAAGCTTCTTCGTTTACTAACCATTGTCTACGGCGGACCGTTTGAATATTAATGAGTCAGAAAGAAGAGGATCTTGGGTATTTGATTCTAGTTCGTCGTGACTTGGCCGTGAACCAGAATAGCCTAGTGGTTAAGTCGCTGCCCGGCAAGCAGTAGATGACAGGTTCGAATCCCGCTGGTTCCAATTTTTTCTGACTTGTGTTTTTCATTATATGCATTATGTTTACAAAAATCTGGATTCTCGCTCACTTGTTTGGTCTGTCATTTTTTTCAAATTGATTTTTGGTCTGACACAATTGTCATCCTACTCGTTTATTCATTTTTCACTACTTGTATATCTACGCAAAAATAACTGTTAAATTATTATCTATTATGTATAAACATAACTTTTTCTGGTTCTGTGGTCTTTAGCAAAGTCTTTGTGCGAGATCCTATTTTATTCTGCTATGCATACCAGGTAATATGTAGTATACGGTGCTCATCTCATTTGCATTATATTTACACTAGCTGGATTTTCGCTGACTTATCTTTTGTATCTGATAATATTAGAATTGCATAACAATGAATGTACATGCATTTCAGGCCAAATGTTCCTACTTATCAAACAAGCACTTCTGGTATTTTGCATGTTGACGTAGATGCTCTTCATGTATTTTAAGCCATTCTCCTAACTTCCAATGATGTCTTACAACAGTCGTAATGTATTTATAATGCCTACACTATGAGCGTGGCGAACGGGGAGGCGGGCGATTTGTGCGGCTCCTCATTGTGCCCTTCGCGGTTGCGCTGGTTGATGGGGGAGCATCCATTCATTGCTATCCTGTATGTAGAACAGGTGTTACATAGTAGCAGTGAAGGGATGTCATTTTGTCTGCTACGGCTGTTGTGGAGGGTGCGGTGGGGGGCTGCATGGGTTGGCCGCTCTCTTTGTCGTCGTGTTCATGGTGCCAGTTATTGCCTCTGCGCTAATCAATTTCTTTGATTGTCTCTTCAGGTCATTTATGGCAGTTTGGTTAACCTTTTTATTCATAGTGTTACATCATTATGACCTGGACAGTTTCCTTCTTAACTGGTAATGACTTTTTGTCGATTTCCAAATTCTTACCTCCACATTGTATCCTGAAACTGCTCTTCTATTTTTTCCTTAATCTTAAGGTTATTCACATTTTCTTTTTTTTTTTATTGAATCCAGGACCCGGAGATAATCTAAACTGAAATGGAATTGCGTCACTTCCGTAGAACGCTATATCAATCCCAGCACTACCCTTCTAATCATCTTTATGTTTATTTTTATCTTATACTCAATCTTTGTGTGCTTTATCCTCCTTCTACTGTTTATCTTGTGTTTTCGTGTTTGTTGTTTATCTGTCTCCGTCCTTCACTTTACTTCTTTATCTCCTTGAGCAGGTCTCTCCCAGTCTTAGCGTATTGGACCATTGTTATGTTTCTGTATGGCTCAGTCTGAATTGCTTTTCAGCTCGCTTGATGAAGATGAATTCCAGAACTGTTTTTGTAATTACACTCCTCATTCTCCTCCCCGACATGTAGGTGGATCACGCTCCTATGAGGACTCCATAATAACGGAACTCAACGAGAAAACCCAGAAACTGAATCTTGATTCAGATTCTGATTTAACTCCTAATCACACCCCATCCAAATATTTTACTGTAAACCAGTTCCATTACTCATCCGAAAAATTTAAAGACGAATTCTCTTTACTCCACTGTAATATAAGAAGTATGAACAGAAACTTTGAGTCACTGAAAATTTTACTTGATAACTCTGCTATACCACTCTCAATCATTGGAATAACCGAAACATGGATTACCGATTACCAAGATCAAAATTTATTCTCGTTGCCACATTACAAATTCGAATCCAATCATAGGATTAACAGACATGGGGGTGGAGTTGCATGTTTTATATCCAACAAATATGAGTACTCTATTATTCCTGAGCTCTCTCTTTTAACAGAGTGCGTTGAATCACTTTTTATTCATATAAAATATAATGGAACCAAAGATATTGTTGTTGGCATAATTTATAGACCTCCCAATTCAAATCTAGATTCATTTTTTCTCTCATTACAAGATATTATTCACGATCCTCGATTGAGCAATACAAATTGTTTTATCATGGGCGATTTTAATATCAATTTGTTAAACATGCCTGACGGTCACTCTTCCTCGCACCGATTTCTTGATAATCTTTTAGCCGCTTCTTTCTTGCCACTTATCTCCAGGCCTACCCGATTGACAGACACTTCCGCCACACTCATTGACAATATTTTCTCAAATGTTAACCCGTCACCAAAAACTGGTATTATTATCTCCGATATTTCAGACCATTTCCCCATATTTGGACATTTCTCGTCATTGAAAAATGTTGACAAATCATTTGATTCTAGATATGCCCCCTCTTTAAGACGACACACTACAGAAAATAATATGAACAAACTAGCATTATCGTTAAATAAGGAAAATTGGGCCAATGTTTTTAGCTCAAAAAATGTTGACGATTCATTCGATAATTTCATGAATATCTTCCATAAACATCTTGATAAAACATTTCCTTTGTCTAAAAACAAGCCTAAATATAAGAAGAACCACAAATTACCCTGGATTACAAAATCTCTCTTACGGTCAATTAATAGGAAAAACAATCTTTTTTATAAATATAAGTCTAACCCTTGTGACAAAACTCGTAATAAGTATACATCTTACAAAAATGTTTTGACTAATCTGATACGAAATGCCAAAAAATCTTATTGCAATCAGCTGGATCTTTTTAGAAACAACATCCAAATGACTTGGAAAGTAATTAACAATGTCCTTAATAAACAGAAAAAGAATAATCAAACCATTAATAAGATTTGCCACATGAATAGGGAAATAACCAGTTACAACGAGATTTGTGATGTTTTTAATAAATACTTTTCTAACATTGGTTCAGATTTAGCAGAAAAGATCCCTGCAACTGACATACCTTTTACGAGATTTTTGAAAAATCCCGTCCCTAATTCGTTATTTCTATTTCCAACTAATACAAAAGAGGTATTTGAAATTGTAAATAAATTACCTAGCAAAAAGAGTTCGGGATTTGACGAAATTGATAATATATTGTTGAAAAATATCATTCCACAAATCGCGCAACCTCTTGTTCACATATTTAACCTTTCACTCACATCTGGAATTGTACCGAAAAATATGAAGATAGCGAAGGTTGTCCCCATATATAAGAAAGGCGACCAAACAAAATTAGGGAATTATAGGCCGATATCACTCCTGACCTCTTTTTCAAAAGTTTTAGAAAAAATTGTGTATTCTCGAACCATAAGATTTGTCCGCAATAATGATATCTTTTCTGATAATCAATTTGGTTTCCGTGAGAAGCATAGTACAATACACGCAACTCTGATGTTTATTCATAAAGTAGCAACTGCAATTGATAACCACTTCCATACAATTGGTATTTTCTTAGACTTCTCCAAGGCCTTTGATACAATTAACCATAAAATATTATCAAAAAAATTATCTCACTATGGGATAAGATGTAAGGCCTTGGAGTGGTTTCAAGACTACCTTTTAGATAGAAAACAATTTGTTATTTTGAATGGCGAAAGGTCATCAATGCAAAGTCTTAACTGTGGAGTTCCACAAGGCAGTTTACTTGGACCTTTGCTTTTCTTAATTTATATCAATGACATTCAGCATTGCTCTCACTTTTTTTCCTTCATTTTATTTGCAGACGACTCCAACATCTTCTTGTCAGATCCCGACCCACATAAACTTCTCAGAGCTGCAAACTGCGAATTGGAAAATGTTTCTCAATGGATTAAATCTAACAAATTGTCAATTAATCTACAAAAAACAAAGTTTATGTTATTTAGCAACACACTTCATAATCTTCCTGGTGACTTGACAATTGATAATACCACTCTTGAGAAAGTCAGCTCTACTAAATTTTTAGGTATAATAATTGACGAAAAACTATCTTGGAGAATTCATATAAACGAAGTGTGTAAAACAATTTCCCGTAATGTTGGAACTATAAATAAATTAAAACATGTATTTCCACCTTCCACCCTCCTCATGCTCTATTCTACACTAATCCTACCACATCTTACGTATGGTATTTTAGCTTGGGGCAACGCTTCGAAAGTTCAGCTTGAGAGACTTTATCTACTGCAGAAGAAAACGCTTCGTATCATATTTAATAAAAGTTTTCTTACTCATTCCAATCCAATGTTCTATGATAACAAAATATTGAAAATTCATGACGTATATCTTTTTCATCTTGCACAGTTTATGCATAAATACAATAATCACGAATTGCCAAACATATTTACAAATTTGTTTACTAGAAATAGCGCCATTCACAAGTATCCAACAAAACAATCAAATTTCTTCCATACACCTCTTACCCGAACACTATTTGCCAAAAAGATATTTACCTTTGCCGGCACCAAGCTCTGGAATTCATTGGATGATAGTTTAAAGCTGCCACAAAGTCTTTTCAGTTTTAAACAAAAAATGAAGAAATGTTGATTAATAACTATAAAAGTTCCTCCCTCCCCTTCTCCCTCCTTTCTCTCCCCTCTCTCTCTCTCTCCCTCCCTGCTCCTTTTTGCATTTCATTGTATGTGTGTGTTGTCCTGTACCTTCTTTACTTTTTGTATACGTTGTCAACCAGTGCTGGCCTAATCTCATATTTTGTGTTAAATAAATTTGCTAGTATAAATGCAAAATCGTATTTTTGGGACCTAAGTAATACAAGCTTTGCTTTTAATTTAGGTTCCCCCACTTTTGTTTTATTATAAGTTCCTCCACAATCTTTGTGAATATCTTATTGAATCTTTGCACTGTACTTACGATCTAGTTTGTATAGTTATTATGTTTTACCTTCGTGTTATATTCTTTACAAACATTGTAATTATGTCATTTTTGTATTATCTTTCTTACTTTGTACTTTATTGATATTCATTTATGATTGTCATGTATATTGTATTTCAATTTGTTGAAAAAAAAAAAGTGGAAAAAATAAATTCAAATCATCTGATAAGTTAACATGTCCAGTAGTTATGGTTAAGAAATACTTATCTCTGGCAAAATTGGATCTGAGTTCAGAGGTTTATCTGTTTAAACCTGTCACTTTGAAGATATCTACTCAAGAATATATCACCAGGAAAGGTAAACTTTCATACAGTAGATCCCGTGAAATTCTACATTTTGCACTTCAAGAGATTGGTCTGAACCCAGAAAGGTTTGGGTTACATAGTTTTGAGATCGGTGGTTTGTCTGCGGCAGCAGCAGTTGGCGTGCCTGACCGGTTGCTTAAAAAACACGGTAGGTGGCAAACAGATATCTAAAGACAGATACGTTAAGAGGATCTTTAAAAGCAGATGACAGTGTCTGCTATTTTAGGCGTGTAAGTACATATGTATATCGTAGATATGTTTACAGAGACATGACGGTAAAACGTTAAATAATGTGCAGAAGACACTCAGAGTAGTGTTATAAGTAAAATATTAATGGTGGTAGGCGGAAACGTGGATTCAGTGATGGTTGAATAGAGCACATAAGAACCGAAAATTCATGAAATGAAATGTGTATGATGGAATATTGTAAGAAATAGAATAGTGAATAATAAAGATTAAAAATGCGTTAGAAGAAATAAAACGACAGCGTAAGATATTCCAGCGTATTTTGCCCGTTCTTTAATAGCTGATAATGGTATAGCAGAAGCTATGAGCCATTCGTCGAAGATCCGTGCTCCCCAAAAGTGTGTTCATGTATATACTAACATGTGTTCTGTTTCAGGAGGACGTAAGGCGTAATAGGAAAATTCTTATTCGCGTTTGAGTTGGCGAATTAGCTAATAATTGAATTTCCTATTGTTAGCAGGAGTACTCATGGGTAATATGCTAATTACTAGGTTGGCGGGAATTGTGAAGTACGACTAGTGGGGCGTGAGTAAGTCACTGACGGATTTCGACACCGTGGACAGCGGTTGTGTTGCTAGATCGACAGACACTTGGAGAATTAACGGTGACAGGGATTAAACTCTTTGCGATTCAAAATGTTGATATGGAATTATAGTATATCAGTTATTTCTTTCAGATATTGTCCAAGAAGGTCGAGTTAAAGTCAGCCACATGATTATGAGAGCCCTCGGGTATGACTACTAAAGAACTGAGAAGTTAAAAGCAGAGCTCATTGTTTTGGTAAACGTGCTATGGTCGACCCTGAGAAAGAATTGGTGGAAGAACTGGAAGTTACTGCACTCGTAATTAGAAGGAAGTCTTAACAGAGGATGAAAAGAGAAGAACTGACAAAACGTAGAAGAAAGTGGTTCGCATATCGGATGATGGGCAGGTTTGAAAAAGAATTGCGGTAGGTAATTGGAGGGAAAGAAGGTCGGTTTTGTCGTGGGTAAGTATTGATTAGTTTTTGTGTCAACCTCCAGCCGCTATGAGCCATTCGTCGAAGATCCGTGCTCCCCAAAAGTGTGTTCATGTATATACTAACATGTGTTCTGTTTCAGGAGGACGTAAGGCGTAATAAGAAAATTTTTATTCGCGTTTGAGTTGGCGAATTAGCTAATAATAGTTGTTCTTTACTCTCATATAGGTCACATGTCGAAACTTTTTGTCTGGGTCTTACTGTTTTAAACTGAATCCAAGGCTGTAACCGGCATACAGGCCGTCTTATCCGCACAGTACACACGGAAATGGACGAAATGCGTTTTTATCTTTTAATGCTTTTTCAACTATCGTATGACATTTTAACTAAATAATGACCTATATGAGATGGAAGCTAAATAGCTGCTCTTTACTCTCATATAGGTCATAAGCCGAAACTTTTTGTCTGGGTCTTGCTGTTTTAAATTGAAATCAAGGCTCAAAACGTCATTCCGAAGGTCTTATCCGCACAATATAGCGGAAATGTACAGAATTCGTTTTTAACTTTAAAGCCTTTTAAAACTGTCGTATGACATTTTAACTAAATAATGACCTATATGAGATGAAAGCTGAATAGTTGTTCTTTACTCTCATTCGGAAGGTCTTATCCGCACAATATAGCGGAAATGTACAGAATTCGTTTTTAACTTTAAAGCCTTTTTAAACTATCGTATGACATTTTAACTCAAGAATGACCTATATGAGATGAAAGCTGAATAGTTATTCTTTACTCCCTTATAGGTCACATGTCGAAACTTTTTGTCTGGCTCTTACTGTTTTAAAGTGAAATCAGGGCTCAAAACGTCATTCCGGAGGTCTTATCCGCACAATATATATCGGAAATGGACGAAATGCTTTTTTTATCTTTTAATGCTTTTTAAACTATCGTATGACATTTTAACTAAATAATGACCTATATGGGATGAAAGCTGAATAGTTGTTCTTTACTCTCATACAGGTCACATATCGAAACTTTTTTTCTGGGTCTTACTGTTTTAAAGTGAAATCAGGGCTCAAAACGTCATTCTGGAGGTCTTATCCGCATACTACACGCGGAAATGGACAAATTCATTTTTATCTTTTAATACTTTCTAAAACAGTCGTGTGACATTTTAACACAAGAATGACCTACATGAGATGAAAGCTGAATAGTTGCTCTTTACTTTCATATAGGTTACATGCCGAAACTTTTTGTTTGGGTCTTACTGTTTTAAATTGAATCCAAGGGTGTAACTGGCATACGGGAGGTCTTATCCGCACAGTACACACGGAAATTGACGAAATGCGTTTTTATCTTGTAATGCTTTTTAAACTATCGTATGACATTTTAACTAAATAATGACTTATATGAGATGAAAGCTGAATAGTTGCTCTTTACTCTCATATAGGTCACATGCCGAAACTTTTTGTCTGGGTCTTACTGTTTTAAATTGAATCCAAGGCTGATACCGGCATACGGGAGGTCTTATCCGCACAGTACACACGGAAATGGACGAAATGCGTTTTTATCTTGTAATGCTTCTTAAACTATCGTATGACATTTTAACTAAATAATGACCTACATCAGATGAAAGCTGAATAGTTTCTATTTACTCTCATATAGGTCACATGCCGAAACTTTTTGTCTGGGTCTTACTGTTTTAAAGTGAAATCAAGGCTCAAAACGTCATTCCGGAGGTCTTATCCGCACAATATAGCGGAAATGTACAAAATTTGTTTTTAACTTTAAAGCCTTTTTAAATTATCGTATGACATTTTAACTAAATATTGACCTATATGAGATGAAAGCTGAATAGTTGTTCTTTACTCTCATATAGGTGACATGCCGAAACTTTTTGTCTGGGCCTTACTGTTTTAAAGTGAAATCAATGCCCGGAGGGGGGGGGGGGCACTCAGATATATGGGTGTACCCATGCGCGTCCAAGAAAACGCGTAAAAGGGGTCCTTTTTTCAGGTGGAACGCGTAACGCGCGTAACGTGTTAAGGGGTCCAAAAACGCTGATTTTCAACAAAAAGGGGTGCTTTTGACTAATCTGGCCGAATGGATGATGAAAAACCGTGCAAAACTCCTCGTTTAGGGGTCTTTTTTCATCCAAGTATAAAACCTGTTTAGGGGGTATTTTGAAAACCCATGGACACACATGTGTACACCCATATACCTGATTGGCACCCCCCCCCCTCCCCCCCCCCCCCGGGAATTAGGGCCGAAACCTGCGTTTCTCCCTTTTCTTGTCATTCCTGGACACAAATCGTTTTATGTTTGTTTATTGAGTGCTTGATCTGGGCATGCAAGGGCGTTGCAGGAATGCAAAGTTTTTATAGGGGGATGTCTTAATCTTCTTTTGAGGGGAATATGCCCCCATCGATCCTTACGTCGGATCACTACGTTCCCTGGTGACAAGAAACGCCACTCTAGCATTAGCTCTTTATTTTTACCCCCAGATATCAGGAATATCGAGAACATAATTCCCACTATATATAGCATTTTGGAATTAGATATAAAGTAATTACAAAAAACACTGCTACTAAGAAGGGAGTGGACATAAATCATTATCGCCAGTAGAAGCCACATTAAATTACGACGATAGTATAAGAAACTGATCTACTGTAGGGGGGGGGGGGGGGGGGGCTTGCCTCTCTTTTAAATCAATACTCTTCACAATTTTTCAAAAATCTAATTGTTTACAAATATAAAAAAATGAATAAAATTAGCATAAATTATAAAATCTATGAACACTGTTTTTAACATATATTAGGTCATCAAAAATTATCAAATCGTTTGCTCAATCTGTTTTTCAAACTATTATAACTACTTATTTACATAATATGAATTTCATATACTATTTCCCAATGAATGACCTTTAGAAGTCATTCCGTAAAGCTGTTTCATTTTATATTTTGCATCATATTTCAAATATTTTCAAATAGATTTCCACGAACATGACATATCAAAGTTAAAATGCCACGGCATTCTAGAAAACTGGATACATATTCAAAGTTCACAGTTTAAGCAATGCTTATTCTGGTTGAAAAGTCATGTCCTTTTTGTGTTTTTTCGTAAAGAATCAATAATTAAAATACCTAATATGTCATATACACTAAGAACACGATGACAAAGAGAGCGGACAAAATATACAGCTCCTCATTGTACCTTCCACAATTGCTCTGGTAGACAATGGAACATCCCTTCATTGCTATTATGTAAAATAAGTAGAACAGGTGAATATGCATGTGACACCTGTTCTACATATATTTACATAATGGCAATGAAGGGATGTTGTTTTGTCTACCAGGGTAATTGTGGAAGATACAATGAGGAGCTGTATATTTTGTCCGCTTCTTTGTTCGCCATATTCATAGTGATATCTGATGATGAATGACTGACATGAAACTCAACAGTTGTGAAAGTACCTCGTCTTTGTTTATTTATCAATTTATAAAAAAATAATTACGATATTAATAATAGGCCTTATTCTTCTTTTAAACCTGAAAAATTCTTTGAGAATGTCATTCCATAACGCTTGGAATTACCCTATACAGCAAAATAAAACGGGGGTCATCCCTATAGCTAGAAGGTCCGATAGTTAGCGGGTCCGATTGACCGACACCTAATAGAAAGAAGGTTCGATAGACCGAATGTACGAGAGGATCCAGTAGACAGAAGGTTCTATAGATCGAATGACCAACGGGTCCGATAGTCCGATAGTCAGGCGGTCCGATAGAGAGAAGGTTCGATAGTCCGAATGTAAATGAGGGTCCAATAGACAGAAGGTTCTTTAGACCAAATCGGCAAAAGGGTCCGATATTCCGAAGATTCAGTAGGGGTCCGATAGTTAGAAGGTCCGATAGACCGACAATAAATAAGTAAAAATGGTAAAATAGTGGATAAAATGATAAGTGGGTAAAAAATAAGTGGTTAAAATAAGTGGGGGCGTTATGTTTTCAAATCGTCAGTCCGTACCGTCCGTCCGTCCCGTATTTGCGTTCTCGGGATAACTTGGGAAAAATTCGACGGATCAACTTCCAACTTGGCTCATCTAGAGGAATGACTATTATCTGATTTATATTTTGGGGTCAAAGGTAACAAAGGTTTTTGTGTTCATAATGTCATGAGAAGCTTTGGAGATCACTTTAAACACAGCTCATGTACGTGTATGCACAGAGAAGTGACAATGCTTTTGTTAATGTAATAGGACCCGGACCCTCAGTAATTTCAGATAATAATTGCAGTGATTTTTTAGCTCATTACATAGAGTGATATAAATTGTAAAATATGAATATGCGATTTGTTTCTTATCCTTTATAATTATGTATAAACTTATTTTGTTATTGCCAATCGGTCTCGTTGGCTGCCCATCTGGGGCCTGGTGGCATTAAGTGCTCTAGAGCTCCTGGCCTCCTGCATGTGAGTGATGTGCCGACTGGGCTTGTCCCTTAAATTGTCGGTGAACGGAGCAGCAAGAGGGTACCAGGCCTAACTGGGTGAGCTAAGGATTCCAACTGGGTGATGCAAAATGGAATTTGATTTAGGTAATAAACCTCCATTAAAGTGATTAGGTAACTTTGAGCTGTCTGGCCTTAAATGCTATCAGTGTATGTAATATTGTGTAAAAATGACGCCCATGCGGAAAAAAGCACTTCAAAATCACCATGTGCTTCACAAAAGTAAACATATGTAAATGACCGGAAATGCCAGACTCATTTTCCCCATTGACTCAGTGTTAGACTAAAGCGTATGGCCATACGCTTTCGTAAATATGAGTATTCAGTCACAGATATCTTAATAATAGCATTATATATTTGAAAACCTTTCTATGCCTGGCTATTTATTTATCCTTCTGAACATCATTATACAAGACAGATATCAAAATTCAACAATTTATTAAATCAAGCTTCCACAAAGTTACTGAATGCCTTTAAAATCATCACAATTATCAGCATTATGCAGCAAAGGCATTTAAGAGCTTTTTAACTCAGTGGAATATATAGAAATATTTTCTGCGTTTATAAATGATTTATTATTATTATCAGTCCATGCTCACTCTATCTCATCTTTTTAGGTTGTCCGCTTGGGGAGGACCTTATAGTCCAGGCTAGAGGTCACATGACCTTGTTTTTTTATATATACAATGTTTTTTTGGTGGTTTCTTGTCAATTCGAGGGTGCTGATTCCAAATCTGAATGATGCCACTCGCGTAACCTTGAGCGTTTTCCGCAAATTGGCAAAATCCAAGATGGCCGCCAAAAATGGGAATTTGACCCTGATAATCAAAATTACTTGCAATTTATGATGAATTATTATATTTAACTTCATACATTTTTGTGCCTCGAGTTATTTAATATGCAAATACACGTCAATTTTCATTTTTAGTAGATATATATGGTAATTAGGGCTCAATTTCAATTCAAAATGGCCGCCGTTCATATAATCGTGTACAATATGAAAGCAATTAATATGCATAGAAATATGCAATTATTTTACTGTTTTTCTTACCTCACACCCACACTCTTATCAAGTTTCCCAAGCTGATTAGAATTATCAAGGCTCCACTTACATAACGCTGTTCTTTTTAAATGCGAAAATCCAAAATGGCCGCCAAAATCATGATTGCCTCAAAGAACCACCAAATAGACACATTTGACCATTTGTTGCGTATATGCCGACTGTTTGGAACATCCTAACCTTCAATTTGCTTCAATCAAAATCATGCCCAATCTTCTTGCCGCGCATGCTCTGACCGGATGTGATACAGTGTCGTGCTTCTCAGGTGTGGGAAGGCTTCAGCACTGAAAGCCCTGGAGTCATATTCGGACACTCTCCTCCTGGAGATCCAGCAGTAGCACTGGATGAGGCAGTGGAATCTTGCTTGAAGTATGCAGCAGCACTTTACGGAGGAGATTTCCAAGACTCCCTTGACACCATGCGCAAGAACATTTTCACCACGAAGACTGGTGGAAAGCGTCACTACCACCAAAACTGTGCAGCCTTCCACCTACCATGGCTGCATTTCAACCACATTTTCAGGCGCGCCAGTTATCAAACAGTTTTGTGGATGGCTGCTGGTAAGTCTGAACCTCCAACTTTGGATTCTCGGCAGAACGGTTGTCAATGAAGTCATCATCTCTTCAACCTATCTACCGTGCAAATGATCATCTAGTGGCTCC
>CM046866.1:22120015-22453305 GCA_025617745.1 Heliocidaris erythrogramma
TTTAATACTTTCTAAAACAGTCGTATGACATTTAACACAAGAATGACCTACATGAGATGAAAGCTGAATAGTTGCTCTTTACTTTCATATAGGTTACATGCCGAAATTTTGTTTGGGTCTTACTGTTTTAAATAGAATCCAAGGGTGTAACTGGCATACGGAGGTCTTATCCGCACAGTACACACGGAATATTGACGAAATGCGTTTTTTATCTTGTAATGCTTTTTAAAACTATCGTATGACATTTTAACTAAATAATGACTTATATGAGATGAAGCTGAATAGTTGCTCTTTACTCTCATATTGGTCACATGCCGAAACTTTTTGTCTGGGTCTTACTGTTTTAAATGAATCAAGGCTGATACCGGCATACGGGAGGTCTTATCCGCACAGTACACACGGAAATGGACGAAATGCGTTTTTATCTTGTAATGCTTCTTAAACTATCGTATGACATTTTAACTAAATAATGACCTACATCAGATGAAAGCTGAATAGTTTCTATTTACTCTCATATAGGTCACATGCCGAAACTTTTTGTCTGGGTCTTACTGTTTTAAAGTGAAATCAAGGCTCAAAACGTCATTCGGAGGTCTTATCCGCACAATATAGCGGAAATGTACAAAATTTGTTTTTAACTTTAAAGCCTTTTTAAATTATCGTATGACATTTTAACTAAATATTGACTTATATGAGATGAAAGCTGAATAGTTGTTCTTTACTCTCATATAGGTGACATGCCGAAACTTTTTGTCTGGGCCTTACTGTTTTAAAGTGAAATCAATGCCCGGAGGGGGGGGGGGGCACTCAGATATATGGGTGTACCCATGCGCGTCCAAGAAAACGCGTAAAAGGGGTCCTTTTTTCAGGTGGAACGCGTAACGCGCGTTACGTGTTAAGGGGTCCAAAAACGCTGATTTTCAACAAAAAGGGGTGCTTTTGACTAATCTGGCCGAATGGATGATGAAAAACCGTGCAAAATCCTCGTTTAGGGGTCTTTTTTCATCCAAGTATAAAACCTGTTTAGGGGGTATTTTGAAAACCCATGGACACACATGTGTACACCCATATACCTGATTGGCACCCCCCCCCCTCCCCCCCCCCCCGGGAATTAGGGCCGAAACCTGCGTTTCTCCCTTTTCTTGTCATTCCTGGACACAAATCGTTTTATGTTTGTTTATTGAGTGCTTGATCTGGGCATGCAAGGGCGTTGCAGGAATGCAAAGTTTTTATAGGGGGATGTCTTAATCTTCTTTTGAGGGAATATGCCCCCATCGATCCTTACGTGGATCACTACGTTCCCTGGTGACAAGAAACGCCACTCTAGCATTAGCTCTTTATTTTTACCCCCAGATATCAGGAATATCGAGAACATAATTCCCACTATATATAGCATTTTGGAATTAGATATAAAGTAATTACAAAAAACACTGCTACTAAGAAGGGAGTGGACATAAATCATTATCGCCAGTAGAAGCCACATTAAATTACGACGATAGTATAAGAAACTGATCTACTGTAGGGGGGGGGGGGGGGGGGCTTGCCTCTCTTTTAAATCAATACTCTTCACAATTTTTCAAAAATCTAATTGTTTACAAATATAAAAAAATGAATAAAATTAGCATAAATTATAAAATCTATGAACACTGTTTTTAACATATAATTTAGGTCATCAAAAATTATCAAATCGTTTGCTCAATCTGTTTTTCAAACTATTTTAACTACTTATTTACATAATATGAATTTCATATACTATTTCCCAATGAATGACTTTCAGAAGTCATTCCGTAAAGCTGTTTCATTTTTATTTTGCATCATATTTCAAATATTTTCAAATAGATTTCCACGAACATGACATATCAAAGTTAAAATGCCACGGCATTCTAGAAAACTGGATACATATTCAAAGTTCACAGTTTGAGCAATGCTTATTCTGGTTGAAAAGTCATGTCCTTTTTGCTGTTTTTTCGTAAAGAATCAATAATTAAAATATCTAATGTGTCACATACACTATGAACACGATGACAAAGAGAGCGGACAAAATATACAGCTCCTCATTGTACCTTCCACAATTGCTCTGGTAGACAATGGAACATCCCTTCATTGCTATTATGTAAAATAAGTAGAACAGGTGAATATGCATGTGACACCTGTTCTACATATATTTACATAATGGCAATGAAGGGATGTTGTTTTGTCTACCAGGGTAATTGTGGAAGATACAATGAGGAGCTGTATATTTTGTCCGCTTCTTTGTTCGCCATATTCATAGTGATATCTGATGATGAATGACTGACATGAAACTCAACAGTTGTGAAAGTACCTCGTCTTTGTTTATTTATCATTTTTATAAAAAATAATTACGATATTAATAATAGGCCTTATTCTTCTTTTAAACCTGAAATTCTTTGAGAATGTCATTCCATAACGCTTGGAATTACCCTATACAGCAAAATAAAACGGGGGTCATCCTATAGCTAGAAGGTCCGATAGTTAGCGGGTCCGATTGACCGACACCTAATAGAAAGAAGGTTCGATAGACCGAATGTACGAGAGGATCCAGTAGACAGAAGGTTCTATAGATCGAATGACCAACGGGTCCGATAGTCCGATAGTCAGGCGGTCCGATAGAGAGAAGGTTCGATAGTCCGAATGTAAATGAGGGTCCAATAGACAGAAGGTTCTTTAGACCAAATCGGCAAAAGGGTCCGATATTCCGAAGATTCAGTAGGGGTCCGATAGTTAGAAGGTCCGATAGACCGACAATAAATAAGTAAAAATGGTAAAATAGTGGATAAAATGATAAGTGGGTAAAAAATAAGTGGTTAAAATAAGTGGGGGCGTTATGTTTTCAAATCGTCAGTCCGTACCGTCCGTCCGTCCCGTATTTGCGTTCTCGGGATAACTTGGGAAAAATTCGACGGATCAACTTCCAACTTGGCTCATCTAGAGGAATGACTATTATCTGATTTATATTTTGGGGTCAAAGGTAACAAAGGTTTTTGTGTTCATAATGTCATGAGAAGCTTTGGAGATCACTTTAACACAGCTCATGTACGTGTATGCACAGAGAAGTGACAATGCTTTTGTTAATGTAATAGGACCCGGACCCTCAGTAATTTCAGATAATAATTGCAGTGATTTTTTAGCTCATTACATAGAGTGATATAAATTGTAAAATATGAATATGCGATTTGTTTTCTTATCCTTTATAATTATGTATAAACTTATTTTGTTATTGCCAATCGGTCTCGTTGGCTGCCCATCTGGGGCCTGGTGGCATTAAGTGCTCTAGAGCTCCTGGCCTCCTGCATGTGAGTGATGTGCCGACTGGGCTTGTCCCTTAAATTGTCGGTGAACGGAGCAGCAAGAGGGTACCAGGCCTAACTGGGTGAGCTAAGGATTCCAACTGGGTGATGCAAAATGGAATTTGATTTAGGTAATAAACCTCCATTAAAGTGATTAGGTAACTTTGAGCTGTCTGGCCTTAAATGCTATCAGTGTATGTAATATTGTGTAAAAATGACGCCCATGCGGAAAAAAGCACTTCAAAATCACCATGTGCTTCACAAAAGTAAACATATGTAAATGACCGGAAATGCCAGACTCATTTTCCCCATTGACTCAGTGTTAGACTAAAGCGTATGGCCATACGCTTTCGTAAATATGAGTATTCAGTCACAGATATCTTAATAATAGCATTATATATTTGAAAACCTTTCTATGCCTGGCTATTTATTTATCCTTCTGAACATCATTATACAAGACAGATATCAAAATTCAACAATTTATTAAATCAAGCTTCCACAAAGTTACTGAATGCCTTTAAAATCATCACAATTATCAGCATTATGCAGCAAAGGCATTTAAGAGCTTTTTAACTCAGTGGAATATATAGAAATATTTTCTGCGTTTATAAATGATTTATTATTATTATCAGTCCATGCTCACTCTATCTCATCTTTTTAGGTTGTCCGCTTGGGGAGGACCTTATAGTCCAGGCTAGAGGTCACATGACCTTGTTTTTTTATATATACAATGTTTTTTGGTGGTTTCTTGTCAATTCGAGGGTGCTGATTCCAAATCTGAATGATGCCACTCGCGTAACCTTGAGCGTTTTCCGCAAATTGGCAAAATCCAAGATGGCCGCCAAAAATGGGAATTTGACCCTGATAATCAAAATTACTTGCAATTTATGATGAATTATTATATTTAACTTCATACATTTTTGTGCCTCGAGTTATTTAATATGCAAATACACGTCAATTTTCATTTTTAGTAGATATATATGGTAATTAGGGCTCAATTTCAATTCAAAATGGCCGCCGTTCATATAATCGTGTACAATATGAAAGCAATTAATATGCATAGAAATATGCAATTATTTTACTGTTTTTCTTACCTCACACCCACACTCTTATCAAGTTTCCCAAGCTGATTAGAATTATCAAGGCTCCACTTACATAACGCTGTTCTTTTTAAATGCGAAAATCCAAAATGGCCGCCAAAATCATGATTGCCTCAAAGAACCACCAAATAGACACATTTGACCATTTGCGTATATGCCGACTGTTTGGAACATCCTAACCTTCAATTTTGCTTCAATCAAAATCATGCCCAATCTTCTTGCCGCGCATGCTCTGACCGGATGTGATACAGTGTCGTGCTTCTCAGGTGTGGGAAAGGCTTCAGCACTGAAAGCCCTGGAGTCATAATTATTCGGACACTCTCCTCCTGGGAGATCCAGCAGTAGCACTGGATGAGGCAGTGGAATCTTGCTTGAAGTATGCAGCAGCACTTTACGGAGGAGATTTCCAAGACTCCCTTGACACCATGCGCAAGAACATTTTCACCACGAAGACTGGTGGAAAGCGTCACTACCACCAAAACTGTGCAGCCTTCCACCTACCATGGCTGCATTTCAACCACATTTTCAGCGCGCCAGTTATCAAACAGTTTTGTGGATGGCTGCTGGTAAGTCTGAACCTCCAACTTTGGATTCTCGGCAGAACGGTTGGTCAATGAAGTCATCATCTCTTCAACCTATCTACCTGGCAAATGATCATCTAGTGGCTCCTGAGGAAGTTCTGAACATCATCAAGTATGGTTGCAAAGAGATTGCAGGTCTGCACTGTGTGGCTGCACCAAATCATCTTGAGCCTGCACTGAATTCTGTCGACGTGGGGCTGATGTCCGCTGCCAAAACCCAATGAAAAAACCTTCAGAAGACGATGAAAGTGCAAGCTCTGACGACGAGACTGAATAAAACTCATGTTGCCAAAGTGCATCTAGTGACAGAATTGGTGAGATAACTGAAAGACGTGCCTTTCACTTTGATTTGTTGATGTGTGATGTGTACATATTTTACACTGTTTCCATTTAGGTGCTCAATTTATGCCCTTATCACAGGTATATTTGATTTTAAGTCCACAGGACTTTTTATTTGATTAGATTTATTATAAAGCAAATGAAGGTTAGGATGTTCCAAACAGTCGGCATATACGCAACAAATGGTCAAATGTGTATATTTGGATGTTCTTTGTGGCAATCATGATTTTGGCGGCCATTTTGAATTTTTGCATTTAAAAAGAAAAACCTTATATGTAACTGAAGCCGTGATAATTGAAATCAGCTTGGGAAACTTGATAAGAGTGTCGATGTGAGGTAAGAAAAACAGTAAAATGATTTCATATTCCTACTCATATTGTACAGTATTATATGAACGGCGGCCATTTTGAATTGAAATTGCGCCCTAATTACCATATATATCTACTAGAAATGAAAATTGACCTGTATTTGCATATTAAATAACTCAAGGAACAAAAATGTATGAAGTTAAATATAATAATTTGTCATAAAATGCAAGTAATTGTGATTATCAGGGTTAAATTCCCATTTTTGGCGGCCATCTTGGATTTTGCCAATTTGCGGAAAACGCTCAGGGTTACGCAAGTGGCATCATTCAGATTTGGAATCGGCACCCTGGAATTAGCAAGAAACCATCAAAAAACATTGTATATATCCAAAAAACAAGGTTAGGTCCCCTTTCCATGGGGCCTAGCCTGGACTATTATGCGTTTGTGTGACTCTCTGGGCGTAGGCCTGTTTGTGCCTGACGTCAACAAATATTATACACATATTTTATTTATTTTTTTGATGCAAAATGGAATTTGATTTAGGTAATAAACCTCCATTAAAATCATCACAATTATCAGCATTATGCAGCAAAGGCATTTAAGAGCTTTTTAACTCAGTGGAATATATAGAAATAGTTTCTGCGCTTATAAATGATTATTATTATCAGTCCATGCTCACTCTATCTCATCATCTTTTTAGGTTGTCCGCTTGGGGAGGACCTTATGCGTTTGTGTGACTCTCTGGGCGTAGGCCTGTTTGTACCTGACGTCAACAAATATTATACACATATTTTTTTTTTACAAAATGTATTCTTTCTTTCATTGTCATGTTACCTCACACCTCTCACTACCCCTCTCCCTCTTTCTCGTTCGCTTGCTTTGCTCGTTCATACAATCAAGAAACTAGGCCTAGATTGTTTCTTGCA
Organism: Heliocidaris erythrogramma; assembly: GCA_025617745.1. NCBI lineage: Eukaryota > Metazoa > Echinodermata > Echinoidea > Camarodonta > Echinometridae > Heliocidaris > Heliocidaris erythrogramma. Next base: position 22,126,578 of record CM046866.1, read on the forward strand.
GCAAGCACCTCTTATGTCCTGCAGCAACAAGAAGCCCGAATATCATAATATTCGGGCAGTGACGTATCCGACTATTCTCGAATTCCCCACCCCCCAAAAGTCCACAGACTAAAATTTGCCAAAAGGTAGTAGTATGGGTGTAGTCGGTGAACATTCAAAAAAGCATAAAAGCTGACATCATAGCTAGTGGGAAAATATCACCTGACAACCCTCCAAAAAAAAAAAAAAAATGGAAACGCCCCCCTCCCAAGAAGGTGGTAGGTCCTAATTGAAACAATTTCATTTTTATCCGTCAGAATATTTTGTTATCAGAATATTATCTTTTGTTACTTTTAATGAAAATTCAACTATAAAGTGTACACCCCATAAGATTTCTTTGTTTAAAAAATAACACTTGTGTTTGAAGGGGACGCCCTTTCCTCAGCTTGCTCCACTAGAAAAAAAAATGCTTCGGGCATGATGGGCCTCGTGGTTTAGTGTGCACCATATAATTAGATTTCCATGTTAAAAAATGGTCAGCGTTCCCCACTGCCAATACATCGGTTTAGTGGCAAAATTAACCGGGGGGGGGGGGGGGAGGGGCTGAGCTGCATGGGTGGACCACCCCCGCCCCATGGTGATGATGATGATGCTCTGATTAAAAGTTCCCCTTTTTTTTTTTTTTTCGGGGGGGGGGGGGGGGTAGGTCTACAGACCTAGTGCATCGGTTTATTACAATACACATAGAAGAAGACAAGGCATTACCCTTTTCCTTTTATGACATAAAACTATTAAAAGCTTATTGTATCCACTTATTTTACCCTTTTTACGTTATTGTCGGTCTATCGGACCTTCTAACTATCGGACCCCTACTGAACCTTCGGACTATCGGACCCTCTCGTACATTCGGTCTATCGAACCGTCTATCTATCGGACCCTCTCGTACATTCGGTCTATCGAACCTTATATCTATATTAGGTGTCTGTCTATCGGCCCGCTACTGGCTATCGGACCTTCTAGCTATAGGGATGTAACCAATAAAACGTTGTGAGAAGGGCGGGGTGTGCCCCCCCCCCCCGACTCCTTTGTGGCCCAAAAATCTTACCCCCTCCCCTCCCCGGTGTCCGGTGATATGCCTTGAAGGTTAAACTTTCTTTCTCTTTTCATTTTACTCGCGCCCACCCTCTTGGCGGCTTAATTCCCTGATTACTACCCCCCCCCCCCCCTCCCTCCCCTCACACGTAAAACAAGATTTGAATGGAAAAAAACTGTCCTCCCTTTTATACTTTAAGCATTGGCAGATCCAGGGGGCACTTCCCGCCCGTCCCCCCGGAAGAAAAGTATGCAAAGAGGATCCGCCCTTTTGTCGATTGTGCCCCCCTACTAACTCCTGGATCCGCCCCTGATTTAAGCCCCCTGTGGTTGCGTCCTTTCTCCTTTTGCTCACACTGAATTCTGATTTGGATTTTGAAAGTTCAAATCCCTTTCTTATCATTTCGATTTACCTCAACTTCTAAGATTATTAGGATTTATCTACTCAACACAAAACTGCCAATATGCTATAGTTTAAAGCCAGATTTCAATTTGCTACAGTAAAAAGCATCGTCTTCTACAGGAAGAAGCATCGACCGCGGAACCGGGGGCTGCAGCCCCCCTCCTCCCCACTTTTTGGAGTAGACACGATTCATAAAACCTCAGCAAAAAGGTTCGAAAATTGTCATTAATGAGTGAAATCAAATCAGATCCCACCCCCACTTTCAAAAGCCGCTCCGCGGCCCCTGATTTTTGAGAATGTTAGAGGTTAAATTAATTTTGTTCATGTTCTGAGTACATGAAGTTGTAAAGAGAAATTCTTTAACATTTACCTTAAAATGTATGCCATTATTTATTTATAATTTCAAACAATGCTCTTCACGACAATCAAAGTTCTAAAACAATTTATGTCCAACTTGATTTTACTTTCGATTCAACACTGTGCGGAAAACAGCGGGTATACCGGTTACTGCCCTGAATTCAATTTAAAACAGTAAGGCCTAGACAAAAAGTTTTGGCATGTGACATATATGAGAGTAAAAAACAACTATTCAGCTTTAACATCATATAAATCATTCTTGAGTTAAAATGTCATACGATAGTTTTAAAAGGCTTTAAAGTTAAAAACGCATTTCGTCCATTTCCGTGTGTACTGTGCGGATATGACCTCCGGTATGCTGTTTTGGGCTCTGATTTCAATTTAAAACAGTAAGACCCAGACAAAAAGTTCCGGCATGTGACCTATATGAGAGTAAAGAACAACTATTCAACTTTTATCTCATATCGGTCATGATTTAGTTAAAATGTCATACGATAGTTTAAAAAGCATTAAAAGATAAAAATGAATTTGTCCATTTCCGTGTGTACTGTGCGGATAAGACCTCCCGTATGCCGGTTACAGCCTTGGATTCAATTTAAAACAGTAAGACCCAGACAAAGAGTTTCGGCATGTGACCTACATGAGAGTAAAGAGCAACTATTCAGCTTTCATCTCATAGTGGTCATTCTTGAGTTAAAATGTCATACCATAGTTTAAAAAGGCTTTAAAGTTAAAAACGAATTATGTACATTTCCGCTACATATATTGTGCGGATAAGACCTCCGGTATACTGTTTTGAGGCCTGATTTCACTTTAAAACAGTAAGACCCAGGCAAAAAGTTTCGGCATGTGACGTACATGAGAGTAAAGAGCAACTATTCAGCTTTCATCTCATATAGGTCATTGTTTAGTTAAAATGTTATACGATAGTTTAAAAAGCCTTCGAATCTAGTCTTTCATTCCCATTGACGTTGTCGCCAACCGAGATCCGGAAAATTTTCTTTTTCGTTTTTGATTGGAGATTTTGACGACACTATAAACTCCCTTATTGGTCATCCAGTCATTCACAGGGAAAACCCCGGAAGAAACCAAGGTCATCGTTATGCCAGCTTTTGAGCGATTTCAACAAAAATGTAGAATAATACAAGAAGATGGCCTCTAACCTTACCATAATGGCCCTTTTTTCCATACTCCAATGGAACGCCCAGGGGCTAGTAGGGCACGGCAAAGAGCTTTCTTATCACCTGAATCAAATTGAAAAACATGATTTACTATGTATCCAGGAAACTTGGTTTCATGACCATAGTTCTTTTATCATTCCCGAATATACTTGTGTCTCAAGAAATAGAGATGGACAACGTAGAGGGGGATGTGCCATTTATATACATCAAGGGGTACCTTATGAAGGACCTTTTGACAACCCAAGTTTAGAACTACAACAAGTTAATGTTTATGTAGGTAACGAAAAAATATCTACAATCAATTTTTACAATCCATGCAAGAAATTAAATTGGCAGGTAGGGCTTCATGGAAAGTTTTGAATAATTCCTTTGGTAGTGGTCATTTTCCCATACATATTGAAATTCAACCAGGAAAGAAATACGCACTTTATAAAAATATTAATGTGAAAAATATAGATGAGGAACGATTTTCTTTTAAGAATTTTAATTGGGCCAAATTCGCAGATAAATGCAATGATATCCTGGATGAAAGTTCAATCCTTACAGAGGCAGACGTTAATAAAGCTTATGAATCATTTATTAACTACTTGAAAATATGTATTAGGGAAGTCATTCCAAAAAAAAAAAAGAAATATAGAAAGGAATCCAGTTCCATGGTGGAACTGAGAAATAAAGAAGCAACCCTTAAAAACAATCCTGACAAGAACGGAAAATTGTCCTTTCTTAACAGACCATGTGATTAACGAACATTTTTCGATGTTTGAACTAAAAAAGGCTGTTAAAACCTCCAAACGCACCACGGTGCCAGGAAAGGACAATATTCCATATATTGTCTATGGAAATATGTCCGAGAAAGCTAAAAACACTATGTTACATATTATTAATGAAATATGGGAAACTGGAAATATTCCACGTCCTCAAAAACATTCCATATTGGTTCCAATTCTTAAAACTGGTAAGGATTCTAAAAATGTAACTGAGCGTATGATCAATGACAGATTACAATGGTACATAGAAAAGAATAATTTATTGCCTAATTTCTTGAGTGGGTTTATAAAAGGGCGTAGTTCCATTGACAATATTGTTCTCTTGGAGAATGACATTCAAAAGAGTATTAATTGTTGTGAGCATAATTATGTTGGTAGTCTTTTTGGATGTTGAAAAGGCCTACGATAGCCTGTGGGTCGAAGGCTTGTTATTTAAACTCTTTCATTGTGGTATACAAGGAAGGATGTACAATTATTTTCGTGAATACCTAACAGAACGTACTTTTCAAGTAAGAATCTCAGATACAGAATCAAGCACATACAAAATGCATAACGGTTTACCTCAAGGTAGTGTTTTGAGCCCCCTCCTCTATAACGTGATGATGAGGGACATTCCAACAGACCCAGACGTAACAATATCTATGTATGCAGACGACTGTGCAATATGGACGTCTAGTAAACATGTTGATATAATTGGATTGAAAATCCAATCTTATTTGGATAGATTATCCTCTTCTTTCAAAGACTGGGGTTTTAAACTCAAATGAGAAAACTGTACCTGCATTATTCACGAAAAGATCCAACATTCCTCAACCAGCATTGAACTTGGAAGGGAATATTCTAACATATAAACCGTCTCACCGTTTTTTAGGAATTTTATTTGATAGCAAATTGACCTGGCACTCTCATATAGAAAATGTAGCTACAAGATGTAAACAGGAACAAAATGGGGAAGTTCATCAAAATCCCTTCTAATTGTTTATCGAGCACTTATCAGATCTCTTCTGGACTACGGTTGCCAAGCATATGATAGTGCAGCTGAAACTACCAAAAAGATCTTAGATTCTGTGCAATATCAAACTCTTAGGATATGTGCGGGGTGTCTCCCGTTAACCTCTTTGAGTTCTTTACAGGTTGAAATGGGGGAACTACCTCTAGACCTAAGAAGACAATAATTGTTATCTAGCAAGTACAGACAAAGTATTGAGAGAAATTTTAATCACCCACTGGTAAGTCATATAGAACCATGCTGGCAATTTGAATACCTAAAAGGCAAATGTGTTTGTAAACCTTTTGGATACAGGTTACAGTGTAAGATGGGACAAGAAATTATCGAAAAACTTAGTCCTTCTGTCCCCCCCCCCCCCCATGGTTATTCTATCTACCAATCATATCTACTGAATTAAACTTATAATTAAAGAAAACAGACCATCCCATGCAATTACAACAGAATTAATACACACCAAATGGATAAGTCAATTGCACATATACACTGACGGATCCAAATCACCTGATAAAGGAGTAAGTTCATCTGCCTTTTATGTACCATACTTTTCAATACATCGAGGAAAGAGACTGACCAATTTCACTTCGTCTTACAGGGCTGAATTGATTGTTATTCTTCTAGCCCTCGAATGGGTAGAAAATATGGACATTTACACGGGTGTTGTTATATTTAGTGATTCACTTAGTGCTCTTTTATCCATACAAAACCAAAATAATGAACCAACTATTTATGAAATTCTAACGATTAGTACGAGGCTTAAATACAAAGGAATAGATATAGGCCTATATTTGGAATGGATCCCAGGACACTACGGAATCACGGGCAATGAAATAGTAGACTCGTGCGCAAAAGCTGCTCTATCCAAAAATATTGAAATATATAACAAAATAACACTTTCAGAAATAAAACAACTTATAGTTCAGAGTTCCAAAGTACTCTGGCAAGAAAGATGGAATCAATCAAATTCCAGTTTAAAAGAGCTGCAGTCATCAATTACATCCACTTACACTTGTAACCTAGGTAGACAACAAGAAATTATACTCCATCGTCTTCGAGTTGGAGTGATAGGTCTCAACCATGGTCTATTAAGACTAGGTATTCATCCAACTGGTTTCTGTGACAGATGACGATATGCCAAGCAGCGTGCACATCGCTTTGCAGGTGCGTTTTCACGATCCGTCCTGCCTTCTACGGGACGGATCGTGAAAACGGACTTCCTCAATTGTCATGAACCTTACGCGTTTCGTGATGTCACGTATGACGTAACTAGACAATCTCAGACTCTGAAATTTTGAGAAAATGTAGGCATTGTGATACCTAGTTAAAATATCGAAAAAAAAATTCAATTTCATGAATTTGCATCGATTTTTGCCTCTTGGGACACTTCGTAAAAACGGTGACGATTTTAACTAAATCATGACTTATATGAAATTAAAGCTGAATAGTTGCTCTTTACTCTCATATAGGTCACATGCCGAAACTTTTTTTCTGGGTATTACTGTTTTGGAAATGATATCAGGGCTGAAACCTGCGTTTTCTCCCTTTTGCTGTCATTCCTGGACACAAATCATTTTTTTAGTGCTTGATCTGGGCATGCATGCAAGGGCGTTGCAGGGATGCAAAGATTTTTTAGCTGGGATGTCAAATCTTCTTTTGAGGGGGAATATGCCCCCATCGATCCTTACGTTGGATCACTACGTTCCCTGGTGACAAGAAAAGCCACTCTAGCAATATCTCTTTATTTTTGCCCACAGATGTCATGAATATCCAGAACATAATTCCCCAAATAGCACTTTGGAATTTGATATAAAGTAATTACAATCCTATATAGACATTTTTACTAAAGGGATAGAGCAGCTATAGTTTATTTGATAGGGACATGATTTTTAATGCAATATTGCGCGGGAAGGGGATACATAAAAAAAGGTAATATTAAGAAATCCCAAACACAAGTGGCGAAAATGAGAAATGTTTTTTTAGCGAGGGGAGGGGCTATACAAAAGGGACAGAAAAACATAATAGTATAGCGCGAATGGGGGAGGAGCAAAAACACTGTTACTAAGAAGGGAGTGGACATAAATCATTATCGCCAGTCATGCCAGTGGAAGCCAAATTAAATTATGACGATATTATAAGAACACGTACTGGTCTACTGGTGTGGGGGGGGGGGCGGTTGTGGGCACTGGAACCATTAATTGATTTATGATAAATTGTCAAAGAAGAGTAAAGGTCATATGACCTGTTTATTAAAATACACTTGATATACAGAAATTTAAAATAACATAGTAACCAAGAATATCATTTGTTTCTGTTGTGCATAATTTCTCATACTTCAGTAACCATGGAAACTTAAACTCCAAAACATGTCATTCCGTAACGCCCAAAACATATAATTTCAACTTATTTCATAAAAGGACGTTCATTTTGTTATGAGAGTTGATAGATAAATCAAGGTACCTAATACCTCCAAAATGTATGTGCTTTTGGTATGAAAAAACATTTTAAACATACATTATGATATGATTAATTATGTCATTCCGTAACAAAATAATATTGCGGAATACATGACATTACATTCAGTTTTGTAAAAATTCAATCAACCCTGAACCTATACATTAGTTCAGTCAAAATATCAGAAAATTATCAACTGAAGTAGAGATGATAAACTCACTTTTCAGTATGACGATTATATGAAATTTGATGATATTTTGTGTTTTGTGTACAAAAAAATGGGAGAAATGGTGTTTTTTGTCTTTCTTTCCTTTATAGCTTTGGTTTTATTGCATTTTAGACCTAACATTATTGACCCAGATGATAGCATCAAATAGAACAAATCATATGATGAAATTTATGAATATTGAAAAACAATATAATAGATAAGAAATCCACAAACAATGAAAAACATGCAATATAGAATGTAATGATTAAATCTATCTGAATGTATTTTCAAGCTTCCCAGAAGCCTTTTTAAAAATCAATACTCTTCACAATTTTTCAAAAATCTAATTGTTAACAAATATAAGAATTTTTGAATAAAATTAGCATAAATCATAATCTATGAACACCAAGAGAGCTGTTTTAAGAGATATCTTAGGTCATCAAAAATTATCAAATTTTGCTCAATCTGTTTTTCAAACTGTTTTAACTACTTATTTACATAATATGACTTTCATAAGTCATTCCGTAACGATCATTCCGTAAAGCTGTTTCATTTCATATTTTGCATCATATTTCAAATATTTTCAAATACACCTGTAGATTTCCACGAAAAAGGTGAAATATCAAAGCTAACATACTACAGAATACCACGGCAATCTTGAAAACCGGATACATATTCAAAGTTCAGAGTTTGAGCAATGCTTATTCTGGTTGAAAAGTCATGTCCTTTTTGTGTTTTTCCGTAAAGAAATCAATTAAAATACTTAATATGTCATATATCTGATGATGAATGAAACTCAATAGTTGTGAAAGTACCTCGTATTTGTTTATTTTTGTACTATCAATTTTTAAATAAATAATTACGATATTAAAAATATTCTTCTTTCAAACCTGAAAATTCTTTGTGAATGTCATTCCATAGCGCTTGGAATTACCCTGCAGCAAAATAAAACGTTGTGAGAGGGGCGGGGTGTGCCCCCCTCGATTCCTTTGTGCCCCAAAATCTTATCCTCCCTCCCCTTCCCGGTGTCCGGTGACATGCCTTGAAGGTTAAACCTTCTTTTCTTTTCATTTTACTCGCGCCCACCCTCTTGGAGGCTTCCTTCTCTGATTACTTCTCCCCCCCCCCCCCCCCCCCCCCCCCCCGTAAAACTAGATTTGAAAGGGGAAACAAAATTGTCCTCCCTTTTATACTTTAAGCCCCCTGTGGTTGCGTCCTTTCTCCTTTTGCTCCCAATGAATTCTGATTTTGGATTTTGATAATTAAAATCCATTTCTTATCATTTCGATTTACCTCAACTTTTTAGGATTGATCTACTCAACACAAAAAGTTTCGGAATGTGACCTATATGAGAGTAAAGAGCAACTATTCAGCTTTCATCTCATATTGGTCATGATTTAGTTAAAATGGCATACGATAGTTTTAAAAGGCTTCAAAGTTAAAACGAATTCTGTACTTTTCCGCTATATTGTGCGGACAAGACCTCCGGTATGCTGTTTTGAGCACTGATTTCACTTTAAAACAGTAAGACCCAGGCAAAAAGTTTCGGCATGGGACCTATGTGAGAGAACAGCGACTATTCAGCTTTCATCTCATATAGGTTATTTTTTAGTTAAAATGTCATACGATAGTAAGTTAAAAACGCATTTCGTCCATTTCCGTGTGTACTGTGGATCAATAATACAATACAATACAATAAGCATTTAGTACGCCCTTCCCATAAGGCTCGGAGCGTTTACAAAATATTTAAATTATAGAACACATTATAATTTATATATAAACACAAATCAGAAAACTCTTCAATTGTCCATGTGGGAACTACCAGGTGGTTTTATGGAGACAAAATGTAATGAATGTACCTGTTACAAAGTTTGATAGCGGATTTTAAATAAATATGATTTCACAGCTTTTTTAAAGGTCTTTATGGATGCTGACTGTCTAATGGTCAAGGGGAGATTATCCCATAGCCTAGATGCAGTAACTGTGAAAGTCCTATCACCTGACAAATTTCGGGTCATTGGGTAGCTGAGCTGAAGGTTGTGATTTGAGGATCTGAGATTTCTACTAGGTGTATATACAGTTAAGCATTCAGATATGTACCCTGGAGCCTGGTTATTGATAGATTTATAAACATAAAGAACTAATTTGAAGATGATACGTTTTTGAATGGGCAGTCAGTGAAGGGAACGAAGTAAAGGTTGGGAAGAATGACTTCTGCCAACCTCAAAAACAAGACGTGCAGCCCAATTCTGCAGACGCTGTAGACGGTTTACATGAGAATTTGGTATAGAGGAAAGAAGCCCATTACAATAGTCTAGTCTGGAAAGAATAAGTGACCTTACAGCATGATGACAAGTAGTTTGATCAATAAATTTACGAATCCTAGATATGTTCCTCAAATGAAAAATCACACTGCGGCAAACATTGTTAATGTGTGCTGACATAGTCATGTTAACATCAAAAAAGGCACCCAGATTCCTTATTGAATCCGATGGATGTATAGAAACTTCACCAACTGACAGTGTTAAATCTGGCAAATGTTTGTAATTGTATGGTGATGCAGCAATAAAAAATTCAGATTTACTATCATTGAGTTTTAACTTATTTGCTGTCAGCCAGTTCCTTATATCTGATATACAAGATTGTAGTGAAAACATGGCCTTATCCAGTTCCCCAGGAATTTTATGATCAAATGCTACATACAACTGAATGTCATCAGCATAAACATGATACGAAACATTATGGTACCGGGCGATGTCGCCAACTGGGAGTATAAACTGTGAAACCAGTGGGACCTACAACTGAGCCCTGGGGTAAACCAAACCTAGAAATGGTTGGATCTGAAAGTTCCCCATCTATGTCAACTTGTGCTGTCCAGCCATCAAGATAAGACTGAAACCAATTCAACGCAGTTCCCCTAACACCAATTCTCTTTGACAAACGACAAATAAAAATTTTGTGGTCAATCGTATCGAAGGCTGTAGATAAATCTACAAGTACCACAAGAACTACTTTGTTTGAGTTCAATGGAAACATAGTATCGTTTTTAACCTTAATCAATGCAGATTCAGTACCATGTTTGGGTCTATAAGCAGACTGGTGTGGATCAGCAAGATTATTAATCTCCATATGTTCCACCAGTCTTGAGCAAGCAGTTTTCTCGATAAGTTTACCAACAAACGATAAATTGGATACAGGCCTATAATTCTTTAAATTGTTTTTATTTAAAGATGAATTTTTCAAAAGAGGTCTTATGATTGCATGGTGAGCCTTCTGTGGGAAGACACCACATGACAAAGAAGAATTTACAATTTAGTTCAGTTAGTATTGTGAGATGATGATCAATATAGTCTTTCACTAACCAAGTTGGGAGTGGGTCCAATTTACTAATTTTGCTGGGACATCTTGAAATAACTGTCATTAACTTGTAAAATCAGCACTGATTTTCTTATTTACTATATAAATCTATATACCTACCTATTATACTAGTAGTCTTGACTACGCGACCCCTTCGAGAACTTAACACAAATGAGTCACAATATTGTGCGCACCCCCCGTAATCCTATTGTTCCCCTTCGCCACTCACGCGCGGCAACACGCAACGGCCATCTTCCTCTTTTGCGAGCAACCCCAAACAGAAACATGTTGCTTGCAAGGTGCGGGGAAGGATGGAGGGTCATAGGTAGGTATATATATTTATATAGTAAATAAGAAAATCAGTGCTGATTTTACAAATTTACTGCAATAAATCATATATACCTACCTATTATGCTAGACCAGCGCCAACTCAAAGACCGGGAGGCATGTTTCAAGCAGAGGGGAATAGGATTACAAAGAAGACACAGCGGCCTTCAAGGTGGCTGACGAAAAAATAGCCTCACCTGCAGGGACATCCCTAAGGTAGCAAGAAATGAAGGAATTGGACGAACGCCAATAAGCAGCCTTCAAAATATCATCAAGCGCCACACCTTGAAACAAAGCCCAGGAAGTGCTGACACTACGAGTGTCATGAGCATGAGGCTTACTGTCAGATACAAGAGCCTCTGTGCCAGCAGCCCTAATAGCCTCGACGATCCATCTAGAAATGGAATCACGAGAAGCAGGAGAAAAAGGCTCTCGAGTGATCAGGAACAACTGATCATCCTTACGATAATACTTAGTCCATTATACCATTTGAGAGCTCTAACAGGACACCAAACTTTGTCCTCGCGCACTGACGAATATCCAGAAAGCGGACAAAGAAAAATCTCAACAGGGCCAGAGGAAGCCGTTTGATTCTTGGCAATGAAAGAAGCCTTAGGAATCAATTTAACGCCTTTTCTCTCCCAGCGAACATGACCAGGAGTAAGACAGAGGGCATGAAGAGTACTGCGCCTCTGCCCAGAGGCAATGGCTACCAAAAAGAGCGTCTTAACCGTAAGATGGTGAAGCGAAGCTTCACCTAACGGCTCAAAAGGAGGCTTCGCCAGGGCTTCTAAGACCTTAGGCAGGCTCCAAGACGGGACTAACTTAGAACGCGGAGGACGTTTCAGAAAGAACGACCGAATCAAACCACTCAACAGCGGGGAATTAGAAATCCCCGAACCATCTGAGAAGCCCGAGTGAATGGCCCCGATCGCCGATCGGTAGCCTCGGATAGTAGAGATGGATCTCCCTTTGTCAAATAGCGAGATTAGAAAATCCGCAATTGAACCAATAGGAGCCTTAGACGGGGTTTGATTTCGCTCTTTACACCAAAGGAAAAAGACCGAAAGACGGGAATTATAAATTTCCCTAGTAGAAGCTCCACGACTGGACATTAAAAAGTCCGCGGCTCCATCAGAGAGACCCGACTGTCTTGCAGATTCCCCGACAGGGGCCAAGCAGTCAAATGAAGGGACTCTGGATTGTGGTGAAGAATCCCCGAGAGGGGCTGCAACACCAGATCCGCTCTTAACGGAAGGAGGAACGGTTGAGCCGCCAAAAGGCTCATTAGCTCCGGAAACCAACTCCTCCTGGGCCAAAAGGGAGCTATCACAAGCACCCGAGCCCGATCTTCCCTGATCTTCCGCAAGACTCGCGGAATCAGCTGGAAGGGAGGAAAGGCAAATCCTCGAAGATTCTCCCAACTAAGAGAGAAAGCATCGAGAGCCCAAGCTCCTCGATCGCGAGCACGGGAGCAATATATCGGAAGTTGGTATTTTAGAACCGACGCAAAAAGATCCACTTCCAGTGGACCCAGGCAACTGCGAATGCGGCAAAAGACCTCTGGATGGAGCATCCATTCTGATGGAAGACACCTGCCCCGAGACAGAAAATCCGCAATGAGGTTTTCCTGACCGGGGATGAAAGAGGCCACGGGTGTGATCGCCATGCGACGACACCACCTCCACAGCTGTGCTGCTAGGGCATTCAGGGTAGCAGAACGAGTGCCTCCCTGCCGATTGATATAAGCCGCCACAGTGACATTGTCCGTGAGGATCAGAAATGAACGACTGAGAAGTCGACTTCTGAAATGAAGCAGGGTTAATAGAACTGCCAAAAACTCCAGGACATTGATATGGGGAAGAGTCCCAAGATGAGACCAATCCCCCTCCACCGGGGCTGCCGTTGCAATGTCCTCCCCACCCCAACCGAGAGGCGTCCGTCGAAACCGAGATCGACGGAAGGGGGGTACGGAAGGACTTGCCTCGCGCAAGAAACTCCTCGTTCGTCCAACGAGAGAAAAGAGACTTGATTCCTATTGGTACTGGAATCCAGACCAACAGAGAATCCTTGCCCGGCTTTTAAAACTTGAGATGTCTCTGAAACGGTCTCATAAAGAGCCGGCAATCCTCCAGAACATCAACTAGACTGGTTAGATACCCCAAGAACTGAAGCCACTGTCTGGCCTTGACCTTTCTGGCCAGCATGAGCTTGCGAGCTGCCGAGACAATGGTGAGAATCCTGTCTCGACTGGGCCGAGCCAACTGATTCCGAATGTCTAACACAGCCCCCAGAAAAACTGGGCTGCGAGTAGGAACTAACTCTGACTTTTCCCAATTTATTAGGAAAACCAAGTCTTGAGTAAGATTGACGAGCAAACGAGTCTCGTCTAACAAACGATCGTGCGACTCCGCTAGGAGAAGCCAATCGTCCAGGTAGCAAAATAGCCGAAGGCCGCGTCGCCTCAGTGAGGCTGCCAGCACGGCTACAACCTGAGTAAAAACCCGAGAGGCTGGGCGCAGCCCGAAGGGAAGAGCGCGAAAGCGAAAAGTCTCTGAGAGGAAGGAACACCCCAGAAGATCGCGCGAAGCGCGATGAATGGGAATATGGAAATACGCATTTTTGAAATCTATCGAGACCGCGTCGTCCTTCCTCTTGATCAACGGGAGAATGGAGGCGAGAGTCTCCATCCGAAAATGTACTGAAGGCAAGAATTTGTTTATTCTTTTCACGTTCAGTATCAAACGAAGTTTCCCCAAGCGCTTGGGAATAACAAAAGTCGGAGGAAGGGAAAAAGACAGTCTCTTACCCTTTCTATAGCCCTCTTTTTCAACAGAGATTCGATCTCCGATGAGGCATGAGAACGAGCGAGGGCAGACATGTGAGGTGACCGAGTTCTTATAGCCCCTCCGGGGAGCGGGGCGGACAGATCTATGAAGAATCCGTCTCGCCCGACGAAGAGAACAAAAGCGTCCCCGGAGATGGCCTCCCAAGCGGGGAGAAAGGAACGAAGACGGCCACCTACCAAGTCGCGGACAGAGGCCCGCGTCGACTTAGAGTGAGCGCGAAACTGCGTAATCAAGACAGAGACCTGTTTTCGCGCATCGATTTCTCTTTGAAAAACCGTGGCAAATTGACCGCCAAAAAGCAAAGAACCCCGAGACGGAACATCCCGGAGAAGCGGTGCGAAGTCCGACTCCTTAACCCCAATGAGTTAAGAACCAAGACTCTGCGACAGTACATGACCGAGGCAACTACAGTGGAAAGCTGTGACCACTGCAAACTAAACAGGACGCTTAATTAGAGGCGCCGCTTCAGTGCGGTCATACTCCAGCTTGAAATCCTCCGCAAGAGAAATACCCTCGGAGCAATCCTGCTGCCTGAACCAACGCGAAGTCGAACCCTGCGCGCTGACTGAAAAGCAGGGAGATATTAGGACAACAAAGCAATCGCTTCTACCCCACAAAGGGAGAGCGACTGAGGCTCTGCCTGCCCCAGCGATTCGGAAACCGAAGCTTGAGAGGCCGCCTCTAAATCTGGTTCCGCCTGAATTGATCGTGACAAAGGATCACGAACAAAGACCGAAACAGTCGGATCTTCCCATGGACCACCATAAGTCTCCTCACCGGTGGGTTAGCCAAAACCCGACGGGCAAGAGGCAGGCAAAGCCTTGCCTCTTTTAGCCCCTTTCTTAGGCTTCTTTTTGGCTGGCTCAACAAGAGCCGAAGCCGAAACCCGCTTTTTAGAGCATTTATTCGGTTCCGTTTGGATCCCCGAAGCCGCTTCGGAAACACGAACCGAACCCTCCGCTGAGGGACGCTCACCTCCCTCTTCGGGAGAAGTGCGCTGAGGGTATGAACCCAAAGACTTGCACAAATTTCCCATATTGGCTGAGCAAGAAAATGCAACAGCCATGGGCCGGGCGCTCAAGGCGCCCAGTGCGAGGGCGGACCGGGATGACCCGGTATTTGCCCACCGACTACTAAAGGCCTGTGAACTCGCTATTCTAACACTAGAGAGTGGCAATAGGAGAGCACTAGCAGTCGCGCACTCAGGTGATTGCACCTGTTGCTCCGTAGAGCGCCCATAAATGTGGGCTCCAGTCTTCCCATCAGCTGGCAAAGCAACAGCCCGGGTAGCACTCGTTCCCCCATACGGCGTCAGCCGGGGGCTATTCAATAACCAGGTGCGAGGGCAGACTGGGACAAGGTCCCAGTATTCGCCCACCGACTACTAATAGCATGTGAACTCATTATTATTCCGCCGTGGGCGACAATAGGAGAGCACTAGTAATCACGCACCCAGGTGACCTCAGGTCAAACCGGAAGTAATCGCGCGCTCCGGTAACCGCACTTATGGGCGCTCCGTAGGGCGCCCATAATTGTTGGCTCGAGCCTTCCCATCAGCTGGCAATATAGACAGCCCGGGAAGTACTCGCTCCCCTACTGGCATCGGCCGGGGGCTAGGGTTTAAGAACCCAGACCAACATGGGCGGCGCCCATAATTGTTAGCTCGAGCCTTCCCATCAGCTGGCAATATAGACAGCCCGGGAAGTACTCGCTCCCCCATTGGCATTGGCCGGGGGCTAGGGTATGAGAACCCAGACCAACATGGGCGGTGCCAGTGAGCTGCCCTGCAGTAGTGGCACGCGTCTCCCCTAACGGATTTAAGCGAGCCATCGCTACCGCGCGGGAAACAGACGTCCCCCCCCCCCCTCCTCCCCCTCTGGTCTGAACGACCGGGGGATTGGATTCGTGATATCCAAACCACTAGAACCTGACGCCACCCACCCCGAAGCCGTGGGCTTCGGAGTTGACGTCCCAAGCTCAACTAACGCCACCCGCCCCGAAGCCGCAAGCTCCTAGACTGGCAAAACCCTGCAGGGAAACACCACTGGGCAACTTACCTGCAGCCCTCCTTCTTCCCCCATGTACCGAAGTACTCGGGAGAGTTCTGGAGGGCCGAGTCGTCTTGCTAGACGAAGCAGGTCTCCGCGACCTAGCTGCTTCTTCTTCCGAACTCATAACACTGCAATAAAACAGACAATAAAGTATACCAAAATATGAAATACTTTGACTGAGTGCAGGTAATAATAATAATAAATTTGGAGATACGCACAACAAATTTCACAGCAAAAAACCGTGACAACAAACACCGAACCCAAAGGCTCGGTGCCAAACGGAAACACCCGCAAACACACAGATATAACTACGTGGGGCTAACCGTAAAAGTGAAAAATAATTGCCAAAAAAAGGAATCAAAAATCCGTAGCAATTGGCAAAAGTGACTAACAAAACACAAGAGTGCTATAATCTAGACGAATAGTGCTTTTAAGATGCGAAAAAGCGCGCTGAAAAGATACAAAAAGACCTGATTTCAGGAGCGCCATGACTTGACATCCTAACTCGTCGGGGGCGAGCAAGAAAGAAGAAGATGGCCGTTGCGTGTTGCCGCACGTGAGTGGCGAAGGGGAACAATAAGATTACGGGGGTGCGCACATTATTGTGACTCATTTGTGTTAAGTTCTCGAAGGGGTCGCGTAGTCAAGACTACTAGCATAATAGGTAGGTATATATGATTTATTGCAGTAAATTCGTCTTGAGAAACAGGTCGGAAGACCTCGAGTATCTTAAACCCTTGGCAGATATTGTCCTTGAACCTAACTGGCATACTCATGTGTGTTATCAAATTCGTCTCTTATATTCTTGATCTCATCTACAAAATATTGGGAAAATTGGTTGCTTAATAGAAAAGGCGAATCATAAAATGGAAGATCAGACTTTTGCTTATTCAAAAGAGAATTAATAGTTCGGTAAACATCCTTGTCGCTACAAGAAGACAATTTGTTTTTAAAATAGTCTTGTTTAGCAGTTACAGTAAGTGCACAAACAGCTTTCTTAGCAATCAGAAACGATTCGCGATCAGGGTCGGATCTTGATTTCTGCCACTTTCTTTCAGCCTTGGATTCAATTTAAAACAATAAGACCCAGACAAAAAGTTTGGGCATGTGACCTATATGAGAGTAAAGACCAACTATTCAGCTTTAATCTCATATAGGTTATGGTTTAGTTAAAATGTCATACGATAGTTTTAAAAGCCTTCAAAGTTAAAACAAAAAGTGCGTGCATTTGGGATGTATCAATCCAAAAAGACAATCTTAAATATTGAAATCGAAAGTTTTCAGCTCTTTAATTCTATCACCTTAAAGGAAATGTTTTCTGCTATAATACGACACAGTTTACCTTCACATCAAAGTGTCGAGTAATGTTTTTTATTTCAAGTTCATCTCAGTCACCCACGTTACACTTTCATTTTCGATTGGAACTTTTGAAGACACCATACCACCTATCCTATCGTTTTCCGCATCGGGCAAAGCAACTAGAGTCAACTGGAATTTGCACGTAATTATTCGAGGGAGCGAAGCAACCGAGTTTTAGAAAGTTTTCGCATTACAAACCCTATAAAACACAATTTCTTACGCATTTTGTCCTTGACCGGGGACGCAAATAACCCTAAAAGACCATAACATTTATAGTATTTCTCCTCCTTTTCTTTCTCTCTCTTGCGTTTTTGCGTTATTTGCGCGCCCCCCCCCCCTTCAAGTGCTGCCCGGGGCACGTGCACCCTCTCCCCCCCCCCCCCCCCCACCCCCTGTAAATACGCCTCATACCGTTGGAAACATGTTATTGTATATATCTCCTCAAATTATTCATTCCCTTATGACATCCTAAACCGATCTGTAGACATCATTTGAGGAAGGGAGGTGTAGGAGATCACGTCACTTAGGAACATCGGCTGCCACGGTGTAAAGAAGGAGACAACCCCCCCCCCCTCCCCACACACACGGTGAAATTTCCTTCCAAAATATTTCTACTATATGATATACGTATAGGATACTATTCCCGTCACCCCTCGCGCTGGGGGTGACGGGAGGCCGATGGGGGTTAGGGAAAAGTCATTCCGTCCGTCCTCCCATATAAAGGGGCAGTAAACCCCCTGAAAAGAAAATGACAAACTCATTTTTTCTCATTTTTGTATCCTTTAAAAGGGACGTACCGCTAATTATGCATGTTATTTTTTCATGGCCTTAATTTCTCTTGAGTATTAAACCACAGAAACATGGCAAGATCAAATCGCTCCCTCTAGCTCTATGCATGGATATATAAACAAAATCACGTTAAAATGACGTCAATATGAGGTGAACGACTTGGAGCAAATAACGTTCTTCAAACACTTCAAAATGCAGCAAATGTGTTAGTACGTTACTTTCACTGTGTCACTTAAAACACACGTGCAATAAAAATGGACTATATCACCTAATTCTGACCATCAAATCACTAGAAAAATCACTTCTTCCATGAACTCACCCCGGGGGGGGGGGGGGGGGGGGCGGCTCGATCAGTATATAGAGTGCGGTGGGTATGTGCCGCCCAGAAGACCACTATTTTTACACTCAAATTTCCGTTCCAAAGCATACCATTTTTTTTTCTTGTTGAGAAAAGGAAGAGAGAAAACAGTTTATTTTCATTCCGGCCGTCGTTCCTGCCGTTCAGGCCCGCCCCACCCCGGCCCGTTTCGCTTCGAAGACACCATAGACTTGCCGTGGCACACAGCGTATGGGAGCTTGGGTAGGAACAAGGGGAGGGTTCGTCACACGGTCATAGGTGCGGGTTAGCGACATCCCATTGAAACGCGTGTATTAAAGTAGAACACTCAAGAAAATCACAAATATGGCAATTAATGTATCACTAGAAATTGGGAAGCTTACAGATGGCAATCGTATAAGTTTTATGTCAACTGCGTATATGATGATTATAAAAACAAAATAAATCAAAGCTCTTCTCAGCATGTGGAATATCCGAGGATTCGCCAGAAATATAGCGATGTTTTGATGTCGTCATACGAGGGATCGATCCTGCTTAAGCAGACGACGTCCTATAATGAATGAACGTAATTGCAATGCAATTATTTATCAAATTATAAAGAGTTTGGCACATTTAAACATGACCTTATTTCACACCATTCTAAAAGGGAAAGTGAACTGATTCTGATAACTTAAACCATTTGATTGTAAATACACAGGAGAAGGGTCAATGATCAATGAAATAAACCCCATTTTCAAATTGAAAAGCCCTGCGAATAATAGCTGGATGGTATTCGTTCCCTCTTGAAACGCCGAACATGCCGCGGTGCAAGCAGCTGAAAATACAATGGCGTCTTATTTTGTTTACAAGTGACTGATTCCTTTATTTTTTTAACGCTGCATTTTTCATCAAAATAATACCATACACGAAGTTAAGAGTGAGGCAACAGACTAACATTAAGACTGACGCTAGTCAAGTAAGAGAAATAAGTGAAGAGGAGATGACAAAACAGGCACTGAAAAATGTGTATAATGTTATGGGACATCGTCTGCTTAGACAGGACTCGCCCCTCTTGTGTCGTCACACATCTCAGCAGCGTTCAAGGAGCTTTTCAGCTGCTATATCGGGGGCTGTATTTTACCGTTTTATAATTGATAATAATCATTAATTCAAATGTTTCCAAGCTTTAAATTTGGATAACCTTGTTTAATTTATGCCATCTATCCAATAATAAGTATTAAGCCAATATTTAAAATCATTAGTGTTCTACTTTAAAATTAACATGTGTTTCAATAGGATGTCGGCGAACTTGGGGCAGTGCTTCACATTTTGAACAAAGAAAGTTTAACCTAATAATTATATTATTGATTTACCCAATACTTGGTCATAGAGTGCCTTCGTAATTACACTTTTGATAGCTTGATACGGAATTATTCTGCGCATCTTATATATAAATAAGAGTTTCACATTGTCATATTTACCAATATGAGAAATGGACAAAAAAAAAATAATACAGTAGTTTTAATTGTATTCCACCAAACCTGTGCAAAACTGACAAAAGGCATAATTTATGCAATGGTGAAATATTAATGCAATTCAAGTGGATGACGATAATGTCGTTTTATCCAATTTAATATGCATAGAAAAACCCACATAGTATGTTCCTATAGCACAGGACTGCTTTTTATGGTCTCCATTGCGTTAGTAGTTGCCAGGAAAACATCACTTACGGGGGTTCAAAATAGCGAAAAATAATAGTAATAATAGTGAAAAACGGCTCGCCGCTACGCAGCTCGCAGACATCGCCGCTTCGCGGCTTGTGCCCCCCTTTTGGAAGAAAATTATTCATTTTGAATTATTCATTTTTTGCTTGTCAGGGAATTATGGAGGGAAACTGGAACCCCCATAACCCCCCCCCCCCCCACTGAGGTTTATAGAAACTAAACATGAGAAAATGAAGAATTGTGTATTCCTATCCTAATATTCCTAATAATATGACCCCCATTTTTAATATCTCTAGCTTAGTCCATTACCCAAAATATTGAAAAGGACTGATACACATTATTTCTTATCTTTTGCACAATTCCTTGGCAAATTATCTTCTCTGTTATAAATACATGGGACCAACTTTCCCTTGGGTTCGTCCATTGAGTACACTAGGTATTTTTACATGTACAGGTGTGAGCAAATGTGAAGAAATAACATATAAATAACCTTTCCGACGATAAAACAACTTTCTTTTTACAGTAGTTCCATTACTTCCGGTAGAATATTCATAAATGTACAAGAAATGTACCACTCATTAAAAAAACGACATTTTTTCAGCTTTCCGCTAGAATGACCTAATTCAAGCGGCTCGGGACAAGAAAGAAAAAGACACTCCCCGAATTTGAAACCTGGAATGGATTGACCTAGGTTTGGCCCACATCCAATGGCAAAACCAATTTTAAAAACGTTAGGCCATTTGAGATATGCTACTTCAAAAATGACCAAAATGGGCATTTTTAAATTTTCTTAAAAATGGGAAAATTGGCATCACCCTTATAGTAATAATGGAATGATCCAAAGCTTTATTTTAAATATTGTCTATACAAGTTGTAAGAAGAAGGATAGAAAGAGAAACCCTGTAAGTTTCGTTTGGATGGTATAATCCCAATTGCATTTTTACCCTGAATGAAAATTGCACTAAATTTCAAAATTCATGTCCTTGATAGGTACTATCAAGGGGGTACGGATAATTATGAATGGAATTATGAACAGAAAGTTTTAACATCATTTTCGTAGGATATACCCTGTATATACCACAACCTCAATATCAATTAGCTTAAATTATCATTTTGTAATCACCGCTCCATTTTATTGAGATCAGCCATGCATGAGGTCTTTTGTCTTGTTTGTTATTGCTAGAACAGGCAGCCAGTTGCAAACGGATTCGTTTAATTAATCATGGAAATGCAAGCATCACTTTACACCAACAGATCTCGAGCTTGTCATACCTGGCTAATTTTTCCCGATTACATGGATTGAGGTGTCATATGAAAGGGCAGAAAATAAACTTCTTTGAATAAATCTCTTTGAATTTTTTTAAAGATCGTTGGCCAAACGACTTTTTTGTAGCCCTGCTTGATATTGTCTTTATACGCTCATGCATGAAGTATGTATCATATGAGTGGCATCAAATGAAAGAGGAGGATCCAAGCTTTACAAATATGTGTAATTTATTAATCATAATTGTGATTAAGATATGATTAAACAGCAGTGAATCTTTGTTTCGTTTCTTTCTGGGACGCACTGAAGTGAAATTGCTTCTTTATGGATAGTCCAGAAAAATGTCTATACTTACAAATACATTCAGTACATTTTCAGCTTACCACGTAACATACGTAACATTTGGCCACGCAGACATGCTAATTATTAATAGTCTGTCCACATTTTTTACGTGGTGAGCTGAAAATGTACTGAATGTATTTGTAAGTATATACATTTTCTGGGACTGTCTCTGCTATACATAGATAAGCATTTTCACTTTAGCGGCTAAGGAACAGAAGCAACAAATAAAAGGTCACATACATCACTTGTATTGCGTTGTCGGTCCACATGTTACGTACGTTACCCCCAAAGCAGAAAATGTGACCAAAAAATAGAGAACATACTATTAATGTAACATATATGGATTATACTATCTCTCCAACCGAAAATAAAAACATTAATTTCCTTCAAGGTTAATCATTCTGATAAAAATGAAATTGAGATAATTTGTTATCAAAATATTCCCGTAACGGTGGAAATTTTTTTCCTTTATATGGTTCAGTGGCAGCAATTTATTGAGGGTTGAGAATATTTTGTTTTTCAATAAAGTCATGTTTAAAGTTCTTTTGTGTACATGGTGTTATAAATTTTGTCTGTAATGTGTTTGAATGCATTAGCTTGTGCAAGACTATACAGGTAGTTAAATGTTACGGAAGTTGTGTTCGATTGGTGGTCGATGGATGGAGTGCTAGTCTTTAATGCTCCTGATAGTAAAGATATAGTTTCAATAAAAGCTTGAGCAATTGCACTGCATACAATAATCATCCCTATCTAGCATGGTGATATCAAACTCAAGTTCTTAAAATATGTCTCTATAAGCGATTTCAATATAATGTGATTATGGTTTTTCATCCCTGTGCCCTGTATATCTAACAATTTTGAAATAAATGAAAATTCTGTGTCAGTTCTGTAGTTTAAATGAAAAATAATCCCTACAACCACTGGCGTAAACAGGGGGGCACCGGGGGCCATGCCCCCCCCCCCCCCATTCAGCCACTAAAAAAAATGCGAGAGCGCAAAAGCAGGGGAAGTGAGAGAAAAGGTCTAAAAAGGCGCCACAAGCCGTTATCTGGCTCTCAAAATTTGCTAAAACGTCAAAGTATTCGCGCGGGAAGGGGGGGGGGGGGGGGTTGGAGGGATAACTCTCCTCTCCCACCATGCCATGGGTGTCGATCCCGGGGGGATGGGGGTATATATCCCACAAAAGATTTGAGGTGGGGGATGGACTGTATTATCACCCAACATTTTTGGATAAAATAAATAAGAATTATGAAACATTAACTTTAAACTAATAATTATTCAAATTGATGTTTGATCTTGAAATGATTAGAAGGAAGGAAATAAGAAATGCCATAATTTAAATGCGAAAATATCGAAGAAAATTCATTCGCTCCCTTCATTATTCTCAATTAAGGGGTTCCCTCCATTCCTTCTTTTCATTAAAACAATTTTGGAATGCTCTAAAATGCCCGTTTTATAGACAGAATTTTGAAAAATTCCCTGATGTAGGAGGGGGGTAAGGGGGAAGGGGGGCTCGTGCCCCCCGCAGCACTTGAAGGAGAGAAAGAAAAATGGGGGATAATGAAGAAAAATCATAATCTTTACTGATCACGCGCCCCCAAATCCGCAGGGTAAATGCATTAGAAATCTAGTTTTTGAAGGTTTGAAATGCGAAAATTTTACAAAGCTCGGTGGCTTTGCTCCGTCGCATAATTATTTTCTTTCAGGATCTCGTAATTTTGCTCCCCCAGTATATATTTCTTAAATAGCTTAAAGGGTTAAAAATGTAATTAAAGATGTAATTGCTTTGCTCGCTATATCATGTAAGTTTCATAATTATGACTCCTGCTAAATATTGCGCTCCCAATATAGGAAAAAGTGTATAAAACTGCATTTGCAAACTTTTGAAAGAATCTCAACTTCAGGTCGCCTTGCTAAAATTCTCTTTCTCAAGCTTATAGGGCTTTCGTTAGTTCTGCTCCCGATTGTAGAAGTGAGTGAATAGAAAACCGTTTATCAATGTATAAAATTCGAGCTCCTCTTCCGCGTTTTTTAGGATTAAAAATTGAAAAATTTGGCTCTCGGGCTTTGCGCCCTCGCCTGTACAATAACGTAGATAAGTTTAGGCACTCGGGAGGGGGGGGGGGGGGGGGCGAGGGACCTAACTTCATTGTTTACCCCGGACGCTAAATTTTTTTCCCCACGAATTTTTTGTCCCTATAATCCCTAGCTACACCACTGGCTTCGCGTCCTCGCATGTGAAATGTTCCGTCCAAATAATTGAAAAGAAGTCCGGGCGTCTATAACTATAACTTTCCGCCTAAAAAACATTATTTGCTACAAGCCATAATCGTTCTCTCAAATTGGCTAAAACGTCAGAGTTTTCGCGCTTCGCGCGGGAAGGGCGCCATGATATGGTTATTGTGATTATAAAGACATGAATGAGGTGGCATTTTGCTTGCCATACATTGACTCATATGTGTATGATTATACGATATACCAATGACTCGGTCACGGTAATAAACTCCACTCAACACTTTACTTGGAATCGTCTGGTGTTTCCTTTCGTTTAATGGCGTGGTGGCAGCGTCGGGATCGAAACTCAGGCCCAAAAGACGCTCCGTGGATCCAACTTCGACAGGAATCTAGCCCAAGATAATAGGGGCCAGGCGTTCGGTTGTCATTTTCCGTGATAATTTCAGGTATTGTCGATACTTCGTTGAGTGTGTAGTCCCACATACCATGTATGTTAGGGCATCAATAAAGCGATGCTCCGTTGCCGTGATCGAGCCCGCTGGCACAGCATCGCGGCGATGCGCCGCCGCCGCGACAGAGACACCAAAAGTACGGTGGTGTCCAGTCGCAAACACTCGAGACTTGGTCAAGTCCAAGTCACACCAACCTAGACCTAACAACCAGTCCCCATGTTGTTTCCCTGCCAAGATGGGAAGTCAGACTTTACAAGTTAATGTGAGAAGTGGCTCTGCCATAAATTTGTTAAAGTAGATATTCAAAGAAAATCACAAATATGGCAATTAATGTATCACTAGAAACTGGGAAGCTTACAGATGGCAATCTTATAAGTTTTATGTCAACTGCGTATCTGGTGATTATAAAAACAACACAAATAAAAGCTCTTCTCAGCATCTGGAATATCCGAGGATTCGCCAGAAATATAGCGATGTTTTGATGTCGTCACACTCGGGATCGATCCTGCTTAAGCAGACGACGTCCTATAATGAATGAACGTAATTGCAATGCAATTATTTATCAAATTATAAAGAGTTTGGTGTATTTAAACATGACCTTATTTCACACCATTATAAAGGGAAAGTGAAACTGATTCTGATAGCTAAAACCGTTTGATTGTAAATACATAGGAGAAGGGTCAATGATCAATGAAATAAACCCCACTTTCAAATTGAAAAGCCCTCCGAATAATAGCAGGATGGTATTCGTTCCCTCTTGAAACGCCGAACATGGCCCGGTGCAAGCAGCTGAAAATACAATGGCGTCTTATTTTGTTTACAAGTGACTGATTCCTTTATTTTTTTAACGCTGCATTTTTCATCAAAATAATACCATACACGAAGTTAAGAGTGAGGCAACAGACTAACATTAAGACTGACGCTAGTGCAGGAAGAGAAATAAGTGAAGAGGAGATGACAAAATAGGCTCTGAAAAATGTGTAAGATGTTATGGGACATCGTCTGCTTAGACAGGACTGGTCCAGGGTGTGTCGTCACATATCTCAGCAGCGTTCGAGGAGCTCTTCAGCTGCTATATCGGGGGCTGTATTTTACCGTTTTATAATTGATAATAATCATTACTTCAAATGTTTCCAAGCGTTGAATTTGGATAACCTTGTTTAATTTATGCCATCTATGCAATAATAAGTATTAAGCCAATATTTAAAATCATTAACGTTCTACTTTAAGAGAGTCGCAAGCCGATGATTTGGGCATTGAAATCTTTAGTTGATCAGTTTGCATATGATGATTATGTTGGTGCTGAGTTCTCCCACCTCATATCCCAGCTCGACATAGTTGGTCTTACTAGATTCAAGCTCGCCTTTAGTGGTTACGACATGTGTTTTGATGGCTTTGTTGTTGCTGATGATGATATCAGTAATACACAAGCTGCAATCGTAGCTGGTGCTCCTTTTATGGAGCAGAATGATATCTCTGTCAAGCCATCCAGACAGCAGATCATGTTTGGAGATGATTTATGTGTTTACGTATGGTGATTTAGCATTTGAGAATGAAACTGCATGTGGTTGTGAGATTATGGTACAAGGTGAAAAAGTAAGTGAGAGTGAGATTGAATATTCAGAAAATGTGGATTATCAGGATGCGCAATTCCATGAAGTGTATGATTACTGTGCAGATGGTATAAAGAGTGATCATTCGATAGGTTTGCCACCTCAAGCTCATTTGACTTTGTTGGACGTGATGTTGACACTCACTCTGTGATCCATTGTCTCACTGAGCCTAGTTCTGGTTCTAGTCTCACTAAGTGTAGCTCTGGTCCTGGTCACACTGAGCCTAGCTCTGATCCATGTTTTACTGAGCCTAGCTCTGGTTCTTGTCTCATTGAGCCTAGCTCTGGTTCTTGTCTCACTGAGCCTAGCTCTGTTTCTTGTCTCACTGAGCCTAGCTCTGTTTCTTGTCTCACTGAGCCTAGCTCTGTTTCTTGTCTCACTGAGCCTAGCTCTGTTTCTTGTCTCACTGAGCCTAGCCCTTATCCTTCTCTCACTGAGCCTAGCTCTGATCCATGTTTTACTGAGCCTAGCTCTAGCCGGTGTCTTACTATAAAGCCCAGCTCTCTTCCCAGTCTTGCTGAGCCTAGTTTTCCATGTCGTACTGAGGTCCCTGAGGTTAGTTTGGTTTCCCAGGTCAATGTAAATAGCTCTTTTGATCTTAGCTCATGTTTCATTGCAGATACGGCTAACTTACAGACTTGTATTGTTGCCAAGTACACGAGAAGCCCTAATGCGCTACACGCTGCGACTGCGATTGCTGACAATCCCACAGAAGGTGCATACGTTAGACCGAGATCACACAGCCATGACTGTGTTATCAGGTTCAGTGCGAGTACTTGTGTTGATCATCAAGTCATGTCTAATAAAGCCGACTATTCACAATCACTGCTTCAGCTGCGCAATACAAGTAGCAAGCAGCTTTGCGCCGTTGATTCGTATAATCTCGTCATTACCTGCTTCTGTGACATGTGATGGTGAATTCCTTCGAGATCACATTCCCGGTCATGTGGATCTGACCCCCAGTGATGCTGACGAGGCTAACGGCAGTACTTACTCTTCAACAAGCGCGGATCATGGTGCTTGTCTTCGATCTTCGATCTTCGATCAATCCCGTCAATGTATGATGACGTCATCATTGATCATATACCATTCGGTAGACACATCGATCATGGCAAGGGAACCATTCATCTTCTTGTGGATGATATCAGCCACCGTACTAGCCCTCCCTGGACTCCTCCCCCCTGGACATATGGCCCCTACCTGCCGTCTTTCTGGATGGAAGGACGACGTCTCCGTGCCCTCCTCGGTGATGACTGCAATCGTGTCTCCAGCCCACCAATGGTCACTCAGTACATCTTCAGCCCTCAGCTTGCTATTAGTGACTTCAGTGATTGCTTCCCCCATCCTGTAGATGTCGACAACTCCCCAGTGCGCAGGTGTCAGCATCCCCCTGCTCCCCCTTATTCCCCTGGAATCCAAGCAACTTCCCATGCCACTCCTTTGCCCCCTGAAGCTCCAGGTTAAGGACTGTTGAGGTTCACCGGTTATTTGTGAATATCCCAGTTATACACTCTATTATTGCTGATGCTTGGGAGTTTTAGTTTTATCTTGTTATGCATTTTGTGAACCGTTTTGTATAATGGGAGGTTATTAGCATGATTACAGTGTAATTAAATTTTAGTCAGCCTACAGGTATATATGCAACAGTTTGGTTTTAAGTACTGTTATTTTTTATTTTTTTTTGTGAGATATAATTCGATTGTTTATTGGGTATATGCATGCACCTGTGATCACTTGATATAGCAGTCCTTTTTTGTTTTTGTTTTGGTATTTGTGTTGATTCGAGTGTGTACACAGCTCTAGCTTTAGGCAAAGTTGTTCATACAGTAATTAGTACACATAAATTACTACCCCATGTGTTTAATTGCTTACAAACAGGTGAAGATTGTATAATTCTTATTGTTTAGTGTTTTGAGGTCATGTGTCCATTAGATGGTGGCAAGTTTTGCTTATGTATGGTCTATCAGTACAATTATTTTGTTTTTTCATTTATTCAAGATATAGCCTCAAGTTCCCAGGCTAATTCACCATCCTGTAGGCATGTAATGATCTTCAGTTTATATATGTACAACGTGGTACAGTTGGCATATACAGTTTTGCTGTAATTGGACAGCCTGACTTTTCGCATGTGAATCTGATGGATTTTGAGAACCACCGAGTAGTGTTTTATTATGTATGAGCTAGTTATGATTTAGTGCACAACTAACAGCAGTTTGATTTTTTGCAAATGTCAGATATTTTTAAAAGTGGTCGCATCATGTTGCTATAATTCTCACTCATATTGATCGACCTGTACTGTGTCAAGCACCGTCAGACAGTTATTCTTATGTCAGACAGTGTAGGTTTATGTGGTATGTTGGACAGCACCTGCAATTTCTTTTGCTCGGGCTACAGGAAGTTTCATTTATGTAGATGTTATGGTTTTTGAGTGTCGCATACTCTGGTTTATTAAGCAAAATAGTGCGTTATTGTTTTTTTAATTATTGGACAATGCACGAGTAGGCCTTGTGCTGCACGCGATTAATTCTAACCTTGACATTCGGCTTTCCATAGTCAGGGGCAGATGGCGCACTTCTCAAGTGAATGATCATTTATTTTTCTCAAGCCAATTTGTAAATTATGCCTATTATGTCTTGGGATGAAACTGCATCTTGAAGGTTTAGGATCGAGTTCTACATTCTGATGGTTTTAAGTAAGTTTATTGCTCTTAATTTGATCATAACTAGCAGTTAAGACAGAATTTAATACATGCACGTTTTTGTGTAGTTTTGTCAGCTACCGATACATCACATGCTTAGCGTACGCTATACAATACACTGTGTGTGCATACATGTAACACTTTTTGTATTTTGGGAAGTATTGTTAGATTTTAGATTGTTACTGTTAGCTTTTACGATGAAAATCATCTTAGCTAATTTGTGTGAAAGTGTTGAATGAATATTGTTATGTCATTGTATCAGTCATTGCAAGGGAGTCTATAAACATTTTGCCTTACTGCTCTGCTGCCTTAACCCGTTGACTACTGAATTCTCTCATTTCCATGAAGTTAATACATGGACCACCCAGTTCCCGTATGCAATGGGTTAAGCTCTATTTCACATCCCATGGCATAGTATGAGGCAAAGTTTAAGTGCAGGTTGATATCTTTACATATACTGTATGTATGAAATATAGTAAGTCAGAGACTAATGGGCTTTTCATACAGTTTTGGTTCCAATAACTGAAAGGATTATTTAATTTGCTGAAACATTAAGTTATGAGCACGACATTTCCATTATTGCTTCCAGTGATGATGTCTATATCTTATTCCAATTTATTAAATTATTTTGCAGTTATGGGATACAAGTGACAGAGATTCATGTGTAACAATCTGATTACGTCAGATAGATAGCTTGGAAGTGCACAAGTCTGTAAGTTGAATTTGTTGAATAGACATGTAAAAAATGATACAGATTTAAATGTACATAATTTTAAGCAGGGAAAACTGCCTTGATATGAATGTTATATGATATATACAGTGCTATGTTTCGAAGTATGGAAAGCCGTTTGCAGTCTACATGTAAATTAAAAACTGACGATTGATTGTTGAAAAATATTGTGATCAGTTGACTAGGGATTGAAGAGCAGACCACTAAAATGTTTTTACAGGTTTTTCTATACGTACCTTTGTGACAAATATTGGTGCAGTATTTTTATTATACTCTGAGTATTATTCCAAGTTCTGAACCTAAGAATCATTTGTTTCTAAGTGATTCTAAGATGTATTTGGTAGAAACTTTGAATATAAAGCGACTGAAAGGATACAGTCATTTTCTTTTTAATGGATTCAATGATTCAATGATTCATTTATTGTCATGCAACAATCTGATTTCCAAATGTCAAACATAAAACTACATATCAGAAAATTGCACGTGATGGATAAGAATGAATACAGACAATTTATGTTTGAATTTTATATACTTACCTTGATTGGATTATGGTCGATTCATGATCTTTAAACCTGCCTAGTTAGATTGTCGAGAACCTATGAATAAACAGGTTTGGTGCATTTTTCATGATCTTGTAATATGTACATGTATGATTGACACACTGTTATCATTCATTGCATTTTACAGTTTTCCCGCATACGCAACATCCTGAAGTAAGGCTTGAATAAAGACTAGAGTACAACCTTTCAACTCAATCGTCTTCAAGTTTACTGTTTCTGTTGTGAGGTTAGCTACTGGATAGGAGTGTGTGTTAGAGCACCCCGAGGCCAGCATAGGCCTAAAGCATTTTCAGTTAGTTGTTTTGGCAGCAGTCGCAATGTATATATTATTTCAATACATGTATGTGTATTCATGGGAATACCATTTGGCTTGCCATACATTGACTCATATGTGTATGATTATACGATATACCAATTACTCGGTCACGGTAATAAACTCCACTCAACACTTTACTTGGAATCGTCTGGTGTTTCCTTTCGTTTAATGGCGGGGGGCAACTCGCCCATCCCTGCACCCACCCCTGTTACATACTGTGCAGTATTGCGTCCAAAATAACTGAAAAGCAGCCGGGCTGTGAACTAACAATCCGCCTAAAAAACAAAGATACTGAAACATCAGAGCTTTCGCGCTTCGCGCGGGAAGGAGGGGGGGGGGGGGGGGGGAACTCCCCCTCCCTGCACCCACCCCTGTTACATACAGCGCAGTATTTCGTCCAAATAACTGAAAAGCAATCAGGGCGTCGAACTTCAGTCAACCTCGCTCAAGTCGACGTCGCGTGTGTCGAATAGTCGCTCAAGTCGATGAAAATGAAAAGTCCCAATTTATCCTCCTAGACTTACATGTGTTAATCCTTTGTACAAGTCGATTTTTGTAGGTCGAATACTCGCCTAAATCAAAGGAAAGCACGCGCACGTCATTGAATAATACGGGTCTTGATAAAAAATGAGAAACTTGCTCTGATTTGACAAGAAAAACGCCCTAAGTTCCTTTCAACCAATCAAAATAAGTTTCATATCATTCAAAACCATGATCACTCTACAATCTTTTCGCGTGCGAGGGTAATCGATAGAACAAAGGACAAGTGATTGAGGCTCATTTTCAATTTGTGCCAAAGCGCCATAGTCCCTCCAATTTTGGATGATTTTAGATCAAACTTTAGTCCCAAAACGCCTTAATTTCCCGAATTAAAATTGCTTCAAGAATATATTCATTGAAAAGTTAAAGATTTAAACTTTGATTTGCAGGGCGAGGGTTTGTAAAAGCTCATTGTGTTTTCTTTTGGCACGCGATTCTTCGCTGGAAGGGGGTATAATACTCGAATTTTCACGTATTATAAGGCATCCGTAGGCCGCCCCGTGTGCGTCTTTTTTTTTGTAACCAAGCCTAGGCAGATTTCGCATTATTTCATGAATATTCATGAAGCAGGGTCGGGAAACAGTTCCGATTGGTCTTCATGAAAGCACGGTCGCCGGTGGGGGAAAAAGTCCCTGGCCTGCAATGTGTTCAACGTGTAGGCGCCTAGCCTACGTTTTTGCACTGAATCTATTATTGATCTAAGTTAGATCTTAATATAAGAGTTAGAATTGCCTCCACGTATCCCTCAAAATGCTGGCCTAATAATAGACGTGTGGTAGACCCAACTTCAAAATGGAATCGGAATGTGATGGTGTGATATCATCAAAATTTGCAGGTATGTCTAGCCAAGACTCTAGATCTACTCTAACTAGACCAATTTTGTTACAATTTTCAATTTCAGTTAAGTTTAGATTAAGTGAATGTTATTTTAAGGTCAATGAGCATGATGAGTTAGACCTAGATCTAATCAGTACTAGTAAATGATTGATGATGGGGGTAGATCTACATCTAGATGATTTTAGATCTACCTACAATAACTAGTTACGCAAGTTTGTTTTCATCAGCTAAAAGGTCACCAAAATAATTTTTTTTCTTGATACTAACGTTAGTATAGTACTATTGGAACGTTAGTAGTAGTCTGCTTCTTTCAGTCCTGAAGACTCTTGCAGTTCTTCTAACTCAGGGCAATGTGCGTTACAGGAACAGGGTGCAAGTGCTAATTACAGTGTGCATGCAAGGAAATTTAATTTCTAACGTGAACAGTAACACTGTGAACACGGTGAAAAAGAGAGCGGACAATTTATGCAGCTCCTCATTGTACCCTCCACAATAGCTCTAGTAGACAAAAGGACATCCCTTCACTGCTATTATGTGACACCTGTTCTACATATTTTTACAGGATAGCAATGAATGGATGTTCTTTTGTTAACCAGTGCAATTGTGAAGGGTACAATGAGCAGCATAATTGTCCGCTTCTTTGTTCGTCATGTTCATAGTGTAAGACTCTAACGTTGTTAGACCTAGCCTAGAGTCTGTGTCTTGATCTGCATGTTGTTGTAAAGTTCATTTGTGGAGAACATTACGATGGGCAATTGTCAATATACGCATAGCCTAGGCCTAGACCTATTTTCAGAGTAATGCCAGTGGCAGTGTCAATTTTGGTTGGAAAAGGAGGGTGTCCTCAAAAGAGCTAATTACTAAATTAGATCTACGCACATGCAATAAATTAATGCAAAACTTGATTTTGAAATTGACTGCTCAATCCAATTTTTTACGTGTCACATTGCATAGGTGGGGTGAATATGTTGAGAATTAAACAATACATACATGAACGTAGGCTAGGCGCCTACACGTTGAACACGCACGATCGAAATATAGCGCAGGCCAGGGACTTTATTCCCCACCGACCGCGCTTTCATGAAGACCAATCGGAACCGTTTCCCGACCCTGCGTCATGAATATTCATGAAAAAATGCGAAAACTGCCTAGGCTTCGTTACAAAAAAAAAAAAAATACGCGCCCCGGGTCAAATGTTTTCCATATGTCTCGCGCACTCTCATTAGTAAGAACAAAATGTCACGTGTTAGTCATGTTTGCACGGCCGGCCGGACGGACACCGTACAGGTCTACATGCACTGCATGCAGTTATATTGCCTTCACGGCCATGTGCATAATGGGATGTAAGGGAGGCCGGATTTGATACATTGAAATTTATCACTGGACTGTCTGGTTTTATTCTTTGCCCAACTTGTAACAGGAGTGTGAAATAATATACTGGGTACAGTACATGTATGTTCTTATTTTCTCGATGTCGGCACAATATAAATCATGGTACATTATGTGATGATCAGTCCCAGTCGATCAAACCGCCTGGCCGCCGGCCACGTCTGCACCGTGGCGTCATCGTGTTATGTATACACGCGTAAGTCGCATTTTCTTCGACTTCCGCACAAGTCGAAAATCACCTATGTCGACGCATTTCACTCAGTCCCGTCATGATCGACGAGGTTGACTGTATAACCTTCCGCCTAAAAATTGTTTGCTACTAGCCGTTTATCTTTCTCTCAAATTTGCTAAAAACATGAGAGCTTAATTTCGCGCTTCGCGCGGGAAGGTGGACACCCCCCCCCCCCCCCCCTCCCTGCACCCACCCCTGGTACATACGGCTTTTGCTAAACAGGCGGGTAACGTCGCGTCGCGTTGGTAGAAATTTTCGAACATTTTTCAGGAATTTTATGTATGGTATCTTTTTTTTAGCACAAAAAAAAAAGAAAAAAAAAAAAGAAAAGGAGAGGGGGAAAAAAGGTGGCCTGATGGCAGCATGAATTAATTATTTGATTTCTTATGTCATGAATAAATCGATTGTTGGATTAATTAATTATTCAATTAATCACTGTTTTATTGAACTTTGGATTGAAAACACAGAGATCTTTCGTAGTGTTATTCTTTTTTGTCCCCGCCGAACGAAGTTCGCGAGGGGACTATGAAACGAACTCCGTTCGTGTGTGCGTGTGTGTGTCCGTCCGTCCGTCCGTGTGTGCTCAAAACGTAAGAAAATGCTACTTCTCCGTCATTTCTTGGCCGATTTTGATTGATTGTTTTATCTGATGGGGCTGAGTGGGCGCTTCCAAACTTCTACACAAAATCATGAAATTCATCAATTATGCCAATTTATTCAAAATCGACGAAAATGCTACTTCTCCTCTATTTCACACCGTATTTTGAATCTGATTGTTTTATCTGATAGGGCTGGGTAGGGGCTATCAAACCTCTACACAGAATTTTGACATTCATAATTATGCAAATTTATTGTAATTTATTCAAAATCAACAGAAAATGCATTTATAATCATAAAACATTAATTTGATAATTCATTTCTCACATTTATCTTCAAGGTTCTATCAGAAATTACATAAATTAACAGCTATTCCACAGATCTACACTTCTGACGGGGACATATATTACGCATCGCGTAATTACTAATTCAGTTGTTTTTAATCCTTTTATTAATTTTATTCTTTCCACCTCTCCTTTCATTACGTTATTCTTTTATTGCTTTTATCATTTTGTTTTCCTTCTTTCATAATGTTACTGTTTATATTTATTCTTTGTATCCTCTTTTTTTTATTGCTTTCCATCTTCACTTTGTTATTCTTTGTTCCTTTTTATCATCTTCTCTTCCACCTTTCTTAATGTTTATATTTATCTTTTTATCATTTTTCTCTCTATCTCTGGCTTTGTCATTTCTTGCTTTTATCCTTCTATAAATTATCTTTCAATCCTTCCTTTCGTTATGATATTCTTTGTTTCCTGTTATCATTTTCTCCCCCACCTTCCTCACGTTAATCTTTATTCTTCTATCATTTCTCTCTCTGTCTTTCATATTATTCTTTTTAAAATCATTTTCTGCTTCCCATCTTTACCTACTTTCCTTAAAACATTCTTTGCTTTTATCCTATCATTTTGTTTTCCTTTCATCTTTTCTTTCGTTATGTTATTCCTTTATTCAAATTATCATCTTCTCTTCTATCTTTCCTTATGTTACTCTTCTATCATTTATGTCTCTATCTTTCTTTATGTTATTCTTTGTTTTTTTTCCACTTATTTTTACTTTCCAACTTTCCTTTTGTTGTATTCTTTGTTTCCTTTCATTATATTTTCTTCCATCCTTCCTACCTTTCTATTCTCTTTATAGTTCATGTTTTTCTTTGCATTATCCTTCTATTGTTTTCTTTATTCCCATGTTTGTCGTTTTTAGCCTGAAAACAGGAAAAATCATACTGAGATGGACTCTTTTTCAATTTGTCCCCTTGAAGACACCTTCCTGAAAAATGTTCGAAAATTTCTACCAACGCGACGCGACGTTACCCGACTGTTTAGCAAAAGCCGTTACATACAGTGCAGTATTGCGTCCAAATAACTAAAAAGCAGCCAGGGCGTCGAACTAACTTTCCGCCTTTAAAAAAAGTGTAACGAGCTGTTATCTTTCATATTTGCTGTAAAACGTAAGAGCTTTCGCGCTTCGTGCGGGAGGGGGGGGGGGGGACTCTCCCTTCCTCAATTTCGCACTCTTTGCGCGCCCCACAACAGCCCCCCTCCTCTAAAATGAAATCCTGGCTATGCGATTGGATCCTTCACGTCTGGCCCCCCTAATGAAAAATCCTGGCTACGCCTGTGCTTACAACCTTTTTTTTTTAGAAGTTTTTATAAATAATATGGAAATAGTAAGGTATAATATAGCTTAAACTTCGTACTTTGCAGTTGAGTTAGTGGTCGGATAATTGATGAACAAGGAAAGTTATTTAAGAATGCATCTTCTTTCCATTTCCAAACCTAATTATCAGTTGTAATAAAATGTGTACATATCTATTTTGATCATTCTTTTGTGCTAATTTTAAAACATTCCTGCATAGAGAAGAATTGTATCTCTGGGTATCCGCCACAGAATGCAATATCCCATTAATGAGATGGACTATTCACAAAATACTATTTGTCAAAAGAGAGTCTTGCAGGTAAATTTTAACGTATGACCTCAAATGCCCTTTGACCCTATCATGTGACCTCCAATGGCAACATAACGTCAATGTACCCTCAGTGCAAATATGACCCAAGTTAGGTTGTAATCCAAGCAACTGATGTGAAGTTATTTCACAAAAGAGAGTCTTGCAGGTAAATTTTAACATATGAAAAGAGAGTCTTGCAGGTAAACTTTAACATATGACCTCAAATGACCTTTGACATCATCATGTGACCTCCGACAACGCAATAACATGGAGATGCCCCTGGTGCTTCTATCACCAAAGTGTGGCTGCCAATGCAGTAACAGTTGCCAAGTAATGCATCATAAGAGAGTCTTGCAGGTAAACTTTAACGTTTGTGACTGACGGACGGACGGACGCCATTTGGATCCCTTAGTCTCACCTTCACCTCCGGTGGGTGAGACAAAAAGTAATTTATCCTCATGGACTTACATGTGTTAATCCTTTGTACAAGTAGATATTTGTAGGTTGAATACTCGCCTAAATCTATCAAATTCTCAGAACAATACCATGCAAAAATATTAAATTTACACCGCGCAAGTCGAACTAGACGGCGATGTGAAATCATTGTCGAAACTGCCACACGCCGATTTTGTTTACAAAAATTCCCCGACTTGCTGGCGAGATCTCCGTGCCCTCTCTCGCACACTCTCTCGCGCTCTCATGCGAAGAATAAAATGTCACGCGTTAAAGGCCAAGTCCACCCTCACAAAAAGTTGATTTGAATAAATAAAGAAAAATCCAACAAGCATAACACTGAAAATTTCATCAAAATAGGATGTAAAATAAGAAAGTTATGGTATTTTAAAGTTTCGCTTAATTTCGCAAAACAGTTATATACACATCCTGCTCAGTATGGAAATGAGGGAACCAGTGACGTCACCCACTCACTTTTTCTTTTGTATTTTATTATGTGAAATATAGAATATTTTAATTTCTGCAGATTTCACAATTAGGAAGCTCTCTTTGAATTGTGTATCGGTTGCAACAATGGCAATTACACATGTTCAGCGAGGAATCAAACCTTGTTTCACATTATAACAAGGAAAAATTTAAATATTTCGTATTTCATGTAATAAAATACAAAAGAAATAGTGAGTGGGTGACGTCACTGGTTCCCTCATTTGCATACTGTGCGTACACCTGTTTTGCAAAATTAAGCGAAACTTTAAAATACCATAACTTTCTTATTTTACATCCTATTTTGATGAAATTTTCAGTGTTATGCTTGTTGGATTTTTCTTTATATTTATTCAAATCAACTTTTCGTTAGGGTGGACTTGGCCTTTAAGTTATGTTTGCACGCATGACATGCACGCGTGGACGCCGCCCGGGGGGTATGTCCACTGACCTCTACCACCTGGACGGATCATCGCCCATTCCCGCGCGTGCAAGCACTTGAAGTGGGCGCGGCCATGTTACTCTTCCGAGAGCGATGTGGTTTAAAACCTTACGCACTGAACATCTGTGCGTTTTGACCATGGGCGTCCGCATGGGCGTCCGCATGATTGTACACAAATCTGTATTCCAGCTTTCTCGCGCGTTGATTTTTCAGAAGTGCAACATGGCGGACCACGACTTCACTTCTCTGAGCCAATGAAACGTCCAGGTGGTAGAGGTCAGTGGGTATGTCTCATTCAGGCCTGTGCGGCATCCGCGTCCATGAAAAGAGTAAAAAGGGTTGTTTTTTCAACACCAGACGGGTAACCCGCGTATCTCGTTTAGGGTATCAAAAACAGGAAAATTTCAATATGGCACGAAAAAGAGACATGATAACCAAGCTTTTCGACCTGCACTCACCAGGTTATCACGCAGGTATAACAAATTACTCGAAATCAACTATATAGTAGGGTATCTAAGAGGGGTATCCGTGCACCCCCCACAGGACTAAACAAAACCAACATTTTTAACTTCTTCATAATATGCTTAAAAACATTCAAGATGTTAACAAGAAAAAAAAGTGGCCCCGAATAGGGAAAATCAAGGGGGCGTCAAGGTGGTCAAAAAATGCCCTTTTCAAATTTTGTTGAGAGGTCCTTTTGTACTACCGTCACATTTTGACCTGTAACTTTCTGTATGGTCATCAGATTAGTATGAAAATTGGTAGCATTCTTGCCAGTACTGTTCTACACATTTTGATATAAAAAAATATATCCATATCAAAATGTATGTTGCCATGGCAACAGTTATCATGAATAAAAATCTAACTAGAATAGAAGAATTTCATATTTTTTCAAAGAAAATTGCTTAGACATGAAAACAATCACTTCAGTATGAGTTTGATGCAATATTCATGGTGTTTAATGGCATTTCCTATCGCTTTGAAACATATACAAACATATATTGATAAAAGGAACTCAATTGCATTTTGGCATAGTGATATGTTATGCGAATTACAAACCTATTGTTTTCGCGTATTTTTCAAGATTTCGCAGTCTTTATGCATTAAGAATACGGACAGCTTCATTTTAAACCTGCAACCCCGTTTTGTGATAATCTGATTATAATAAAGCTTGATGTTGATGTGTGTACCGATATGTCACTCATTTTGACACATGTTATACACTCCAAATTTTATTAACCAAAATGGAAATTCTTTTTGCCCAATTGATCGTGGGCCCGGCAGCCACTGTGCAGCGCCAGATCGACGTTGCTCTATCCTTTCAATGGTTGAACGCCAAACAAGGTAGCAGCAACTCCCATCTTTTAACGTCTTTTTGGTTTGACGCGGCCGAGGTTCGAACCCACGACCTCCCGATTGTGAGGCGGACGCTCTACTGACCGAGCCAACACATCGATATTAAAATAGAAAATGAACTGCACTGGCCGGGAAACGAACCCGGGCCACCAGCGTGGCAGGCGAGAATTCTACCACTGAACCACCAGTGCTCCTCTAGTTATAAACAAGTTATAATATCTGTTGTCATGACAACCATTCTTATAACTGGTAAATTCACCCCCCCCTTTTTTTGCGTTTAGAATTACCAAGGACGTATTACGGTATCTAAGAGGGGTATCCATGCACCCCCATGACTAAACGAAATCGACTGTTTTAACTTCTTCATAGTATGCCTAAAACATCAAGATGTTAACAAGAAAAAAAGTGGCCCCTCTTAGGGAAAATGAAGGGGGCGTCAAGATAGTTAAAAAATGCCCTTTTCAAATCTTGTTGAGAGGTCCTTTGGTACTACCGTCACATTTTGACCTGTAACTTTCTGTATGGTCATCAGATTGGTATGAAACTTGGTAGCATTCTTGCCAGTACTGTTCTACACATTTTGATATAAAGAAAATATATCCATGTCAAAATGTATATTGTCATGGCAACAGTTATCATGAATGAAAATCTAAGTAGAATAGAAGAATTTCATATTTTTCTTCAAAGAAAATTGCTTAGACATGAAAACAATCACTTCAGTATGAGCTTGATACAATATTGTGGTGTTTAATGACATTCCAATCACTCTGGAGCATACACAACATAATAAGAGGAACTCAATTATCTGTTGCCATAGTAGCATGTTATGCGTATTACAAACCTCTTGTTTTCGCATATTTTTTTTTCCAGATTTCTCAGTTTTACACAGTAAGCATAATGAACTTCCTAATTTTAACCTGCAATTCTATGATAATCGACTATAAGAAAAATAAAGATGTTTGCATCACTATGTCACACAATTTGATATGAGAATTTCTGTTGCCATAACAACTGCTGGTAATACATTACAATACCACACCATGCAAACATATTCGTTTTCTAACATATTTTAAGGAACCCGTGCTAAATGTTTTAGCACTAATTTTGTCTAGCTGATGTGTGATACATGGAGGTATAAGTGACAACACATCCGTTATTTTTAAATTTTTTTCTCTTTTAAAGAAACACACTCACACACGTGTTATGTGCCCAAATACCACTTATCTAATGTACGATATAAAAGAGCAATTAATTATCTTTTTTTTTCCCTTTTCCCTCTTTTATAATTCTTTGCTTGTCATAAATCAGTGTCCCCTAACTTTTGAAAAGAGATTTATTAACATGTACCATCACCCCATCCTGACTCCCAGTCAGGATGGGTGATGGTAGGGGAGGTGAGATAGGTTAGGACTTTGTTGGGTGGATGGGATAATTAAGGGTAAATAGGACATTACCCCCTCCCCTCTCTCTCCCCCTCTCTCTCTCGCTTCATATGACAATTCATATGCATTGGTCTCTACATTGGTCTCTACCAATGTAGTAAAAAAAAATTACTTTTTTATTATACAGACTAATAAGAAGATAACATGAAAATGAGGAGATAGATTTTGTATCATCCTGGCTAACATGTATTGAAACATATTGAATAATGCAGGATTCACTAATGTGTGGCTTTCTCAGGGCAATGGATTTAATACCGATTGGATTTTAGGTGCATTACGTTTGAGACTAGCCGATATGTTTAAACAGGAATGGCGAGCAGCAACCTGGTCGAATCGGGTGTGCCTTAATTATAGGATTTTTAAACTTGAGCTAGAGTTTGAAAAATATGTGTCTCTTGAATAGCGCAGATGCAACACTATTATGTAAATTTAGATGTCGAACACATAGATTACCAGTTAATAACAGTCGTTTCAACTCTGATTTGTTAAATGAAAGTCTGTGCACACTCTGTACATCATTAGATATTGGTGATGAATATCACTATTTGCTTGTTTGCCCATTTTTATTAATGAGAGAAAACTGTACTTTTAATATACATAGACGAAATACAACAGTAAAGGCGGAAATTCTTCTTACAAAAAATGCTTGCCATCTTAAAAAGCTTGTTAAATTTGTTTAAATTATTATGCAGCAATTTACATGTAAATCAAAAGAGGATGGAGATGTTGATGTCGTAAGTGACAATCAAAGTCAGGTAGTTACACGTAGTGGTAGAATAGTTAACAACCCTATACGTCTAGTACTTTAGTTGTATTTACACTGTATATATATATATATATATATATATATAAAAGCGTGAGAGATATAAATGAGACGGGACGTAGCTCTCGGTTAACCTCGATTTTAATTCCAAGCTTTCGGCCTCATTTCGGCCTCAAAATTAAATGAAAACAAAATGAATATAGCATGACAATGCGAACATAAATAATGTTCAAATATACGTACCCGCTTCACTTAACGCCATCCGGCCCAATCGCATTATAATAGACACAAGATATAAGTGACAGTATATGATGATATGGTGTGCCACAGATATTAAATGCATGTCACATATAGAAAGTAAGTAAGATATCTATTTTATATTTTATATTTACGAAATAGGATACAAGGTAATATAGTCACATCAATGCATGTGCATAAAGTGAACATAATAAGTCAACATAATTATAGTCATTAAACAGCATAACGGTGACATAATGCGTGCATATATACACATACACACATACATACATACATACAAATGTATATACATATGTATATACATACACATACACATACATACAACATATAGTCATTAAAGTGTATAATGGTGACATTATAAGTACATATATACACATACATACATGCACATATATACATACATGAAGAGTTCTTTCGCAAAAACCATTAAACGGCATCAGTGAAAATATATATATATATATATTTCTTGTTGTTTTTGTTTTTTTAATGTTTCGTTGAGAAATGTTGTTTAATATGTAAACTATATACCCATGTACAAGTATTCAATATACCATTCATATTATTGTAAATATCTTGTGCTTTCATACCCCGAGAGGGGGTCGATAGAGTGAATAAAATCTCATCTTATCTTATCTCTCTACCACCTTCCCTTATCCCGAATTCTATCATTTCTCAAATTTGGACTTGTTGCTATTACCCATTGACCTGAAGAATAAGTAGCCAACATCTATGACATTCCTTTTTTCAATTAAGTGATTGATAGCTGAATGTTGATTGAGAAATGTCGATCATTTGAGAAATGATAGAATTTGGGGTAAGGGAAGGTGGTAGATACCAATGCATATGAATTGTCAAGATATGCACCAGCACACCCAGGAAGCGAGAGAAAGAGAGGGGGGAGAGGGGAGGGGGGTAATGTCCTCTTTACCCTTAATTATCCCATCCACCCAACAAAGTCCTAACCTATCTCACATCCCCTACCATCACCCATCCTGACTGGGAGTCAGGATGGGGTGATGGTACATGTTAATAAATCTTTTTTCAAAAGTTAGAGGACACTGATTTATGACAAGCAAAGAATTATAAAGAGAGAGAGAGGGAAAAAGAAAAAAAAAGATACTTAATTGCTCTTTTATATCGTACATTAGATAAATGGTGTGGCTTAACTATAGAATACCCTACGACATAGACTTATGTGCATAAACGACCAACACATAGGGTTTATAGGGTTAGGGTTGTGGTTAGGGTTATGTTTAAACTTAAAGTTAGGATTATGGTTAGAATGACTATTTACGGTAGCTAAAAAACTTAAGTCTTTGGATTCAGCTTCATTAGAGAAACGTTGGTCAACTAATGGACATGTGGTCAACTTTTGTGGTGGGGTATTCTATAGTTGTTCCAGTGGTGTTTGGGCATATAACATGGGTGTGAGTGTGTTTCTTTAAAAGAGAAAAAAAAAATAAAAATAACAGATGTGTTGTCACTTATACCTCCATGTATCACACATCAGCTAGACAAAATTAGTGCTAAAACATTTAGCACGGGTTCCTTAAAATATGTTAGAAAACGAATATGTTTGCATGGTGTGGTATGGTCTGGTATTGTATTGTATTACCAGCAGTTGCCATGGCAACAGAAATTCTAATATGTATCAAATTGTGTGACATAGTGATGCAAACATCGTCATCTTTTTTTTTCTTATAGTCGATTATCATGGAATTGCACGTTAAAATTAGGAAGTCCATTATGCTTACTGTGTAAAACTGAGAAATCTGGAAAAAAAACAAAGAGGTTTCTAATGCGCATAACATGCTACTATGGCAACAGATAATTGAGTTCCTCTTAATATGTTGTGTATGCTTCAGCGTGATAGGAATGTCATTAAACACCACGAATATTGTATCAAACTAATACTGAAGTGATTTTCATGTCTACGCAATTTTCTTTGAAAAAAATATGAAATTCTTCTATTCTAGTTAGATTTGCATTCATGATAACTGTTGCCATGGCAACACACATTTTGACATGGATATATTTTTTTATATCAAAATTTGTAGAACAGTACTGGCAAGAACGCTACCAATTTTCATACCAATCTGATGACCATACAGAAAGTTACAGGTCAAAATGTGACGGTAGTACAAAAGGACCTCTCAACAAAATTTGAAAAGGGCATTTTTTGACCATCTTGATGCCCCCTTGATTTTCTCTAAGAGGGGCCACTTTTTTTTTCTTGTTAACATCTTGATGTTTTAAGCATACTATGAAGAAGTTAAAACAGTCAGTTTTGTTTAGTCATGGGGGTGCACGGATACCCCTCTTAGATACCGTAATACGTCCTTCTTGGTAATTCTAAACGTAAACAAAGGGGGGAGGGGTGGGTAGTACACCCTTGCTAATTGACGGTAGCATCCTGTTTGTAGAAAACACAATGCGCATCGAAACCGCATAATAGCAACGTGACACTGCGTGTTTGATCTGACTGGCGTATTTGTCAGATACCTTACCCCTCCAGGGTAGTTTGAGATACACGGGGCATTTGGCAGGTCCAAATCTGATGTCAGATTTGGATTGTGCCCGCAGCGTCCGTGTTATGGTGCGAGATATAACATGCTCAGGGTAACCACTGTCAAGGAGAATAGTTTTGATTTTCGCGATTTCGGGAGCTAATTTGCACTCGGAGCAAATCCTAAGGGGAGCAAATCCTAAGGGCCCCCCACCCTAAGCTTCTAATGAGCCCAATCTTGTATGAAGTTGCACTGTACGAGTCCCATCTCGTGTATTGCCCAGTGAATGTGAGCTTGCGGTAGACGGAAGTGATAAATTTCCCATCACTTCTCTCCACGAGAACGTCGAGAAATGGGAGCGCATTGGACAGTTCAGTTTCACGTGTGAATTTTAGCGCTGGAAAATTCTGAAAAAGGGGATCAAATTCACGAGAAAGATCCTCGAAAAGGGTAGAAAATTTAAATTTGACAGTATTCGGGAGACGGTCAGGAGCCCAACGAACAGCTGCATGAT
This sequence comes from Heliocidaris erythrogramma, assembly GCA_025617745.1. Lineage (NCBI taxonomy): Eukaryota > Metazoa > Echinodermata > Echinoidea > Camarodonta > Echinometridae > Heliocidaris > Heliocidaris erythrogramma. The sequence goes on from CM046866.1 coordinate 22,170,765, forward strand.
TTATGCTTAACCGGCTGCCGGCTGTCAATAATCTCGGGAATCTTCATTATTAGTAGTCTGTTTGGTCTATTTTCCGCTGGATTGGGTTTTTAAACTCGAATTCAATGAAATATTTTTAATCTTACGCGGGTTTTCGCCCCGGTTTTGGCGAGACTTTCGCAGTTTGGGGTTTTGTGCTATGGTTTTGTGAACGAACATACAATAGCCTGCCGTCCACAAACTGGTTAAGTTGTGTGACTTTGTAAGAATATTTATCCATGTAATGAGGCAAAATCAAGGCAGACTGGACCAGGAAATAAGGAAAAAGGGGGAACTTGAAATCGCGTCACAAACATGGTAAAACGTAGCTGTACTGTTCGATCCCGAATAATTATACATCATATATCGCTAGCTATAAAGCTAGCTATTATTTTCAAAGCTCATTCTTGTACATAAATTGTATTAGGTACTGTATTATATAACAAGATGAATGCGACTATGTCTCCTATATGCCTCCGCCTAAATTCAATTGATGGCTCAAACTGTTCTAGAAATATTTGATAACGAGGCTAAAATCCAGTAATTTCATGTAATTTCATGTAAATTGACCTCTGTGACCTCTGACCTTTGACCTACTTACCCCAAAATGTAATCAGTTCCTCTTTCTATGGGGATACATACTGGTATCAAGTTTGAAGTTCTCACCTCAAACAGTTCTTGATATATCGCGGTAACGGTGCTACAAACCAAGAATTTCATGTAATTTCATGTAAATTGACCTCTGTGACCTCTGACCTTTGACCTACTTACCCCAAAATGTAATCACTTCATCTTCGTATGGGGATACATACTAGTACCAAGTTTAAGGTTCCTACCTCAAATGTTTCTTCAGATATCGCGGTAACGAGAAGTGGGACGGACGGACGGACGGACGGACAACCCGAAAACATAACGCCTCCGGCACCAACTTTCGGTGGGCGGAGGCATAAAAATGTTTCATAGAGCATGTAATTCTATGCCGAATATGAAAGAAAATGTTGAAACCTATGTATAAGACTTTTGATAAACTAAGTACAGTAAGTGTTTTTGCATGTATGTAACCGTGGTACAGACCATTTTCCTGTCATCATTCAACAAAGATTTTGCCATAGAAGTGCATTCCTAACATGTAATTTTCCCAGGAGCATGGCATAATTGTCTTTTATTTCAACATTAATTGAATATATGATTCTTGTACATTAAATCTAGTTTGAAGTGTACAAAATGATGATCTGATTCAAATTTTGGTGAAATAAAAAGACATAGTATTATTGTAATGTAATAGAGTGTAGGGATTGTTTTTATGGCTTTTGGAAAAAAAATATATACATGTATATCTGTTGAAACATGTATGAGACTTTTGATAAACTAAGTACTGCAAGTATTTACACATGTATGCGGCAAGTATGTAAGGGTATTTATCAACCATGGTACAGACCATGGGTGTCGATCCCGGGGATGGGGGATGGGGGTATATCTCGGCCCCCCAAAAAAATCATGTTTGATTGAAATGCCATAATTTCAATGCTAAAATATCGAAGAAAATTCGTTCGCGAGTCGCATTGTTATTCTCAATTGAGGGGTCCGTCCATTCCTTCTTTTCATTATAAGGAGAATTAAGCTCAAAAATAAAGACGATAGTGTTCAAAGGTGTTATTTATTCCTACTTGTTAGACTATAGACCTATGGATTCGCGTCAAAATATACGAGATCGATACGAATCAAGATTTTCTGAGCAAAATTTATTATCTGCTAGCAATATGTATCGTCTGCTAGCAGCACATGGGGGCTGCCATTTTGTTTATGTGTACAAGAAGATTTTCTTAATCCAAATGCTCAATTGCCTTTTTCAAAATTAAAAACCCATTTGAGATTGGAGTGGCGTCTCTAAGGGGGCAGAGGGCATGTGCCCTGGTCGGCACTTGGAGGGGGCGTAAAAAACGCAAAGAAGAGAAACAAAACAAGGGGGGGAAATGAAGAATCCGCAGGGTCTGAAATACGAAAATTTTCCAAAGCTCGGTCGCTTTGCTCCCTCGCATAATCATTTTCTTTCAAGATCTCGTAATTTCGCGCCCCCAGTAGGCCTATATAGTTCTTAAATAGCTTAAAGCCCTTGTTCTTAATGTGCGGCCCGGCCCGTTGTTGGTAGAGTTGGTAGAGTTTATTGCCAAGATTTCAATCCCATAATGCTTGCCATTTCGTTCTAATGTAGGTGTTAATCTTTGACTTGAGATCTGTATAAGGTATTTTTATTTCTGTTACATCCATACTGAGGGCTTCTTTTGCTAACAAATCACCTTTTTCATTTCCCTTAATACCTATATGGCTTGGTATCCAAACGAATACCACCCGTTTACATAGTACACCGAGTTTGTACATAAATTCTAGTAACTGTACAACATAGGGATGTTTAAGGTTTCTACATTGTAAAGCCATTAAACTAGATAGCGAATCCGTAAAAATTACAAAACGTCTTCCATCAGTGTTTTCTATAATGTTTAAGGCCATCTTCAAAGCCAACAGTTCGGCAGTATATATATGGAAGAACTGTCCGGTAGTCTCACTTGTTCGTTTATAGTGCCGCTAATGCAGGCTGATCCAACTTTATTTTGATCTTTTGATCCATCTGTATATATAGCATGACAATTCCTATATTTATGTCTTATTTCTCCAAATTTATCAAGGTAGACCAAATCACTTGTAGAGCCCTTTTTGAATGCTGTTAATGTCATGTCAATTACTGGATCACTGATCACCCAAGGTGGAATATTAGGTGTCAGGAATGGGGAAATATTAGTTGTACCAATGATTTGCACTAGAGCTTCTTAAATACGTAAGCCAAAAGATTTCACAGAAGATGGTTTAAGGTTATAAAAACCGACATATCGCGGTCTAAAGGTTTTTTCGTACGCCGGGTTTGAGGGGTTATTCTTTAATTTGATTGCATAGTTAAGAGATAGCTTTTCGTATCTCAAATGCAAAGGAGGTTCATTTGCCTCCACATACAAGCTTTCCATAGGCGAAGTACGAAAAGCTCCAGTACAAATCCTTAGTCCTTGATTCTGAATTGGTTTTAATTTTTCAAGATAGGACTTTCGAGCCGAGCTATAAACTGCACAGCCATAATCAAGTTTTGATCTGACTAAAGATCTATAAAGTCGTAGCAAGACAATACGATCAGCGCCCCAATCCATTTTAGATACAACCTTTAAAAGATTTAATGCTTTATGGCACTTTTGCCTCACATGATCAATATGTGCCTTAAAATTGAGTTTGTTATCAAATATCAGACCAAGATATTTCGTTTGCTGGGTTACCGGGATGACAGAACCATTTATTTTAACTTCTGGGTCAGGATGTAAAGGACGTTTGTTGCAGAAGTGTACACATACAGTCTTAGTTTTTGAAAAGCGAAAACCGTTCTCATCTGCCCACTTTTCAATTCGATTAAGACAATTTTGTAATATATTTTCTATAATCGGCATACTCTCCGAGGAGCAAGAAATACAAAAATCATCCACAAACAATGACCTGTCAAACCGGGGAGTGACAACATCCACAATGCTGTTAATCTTCAACAAAAACAAAGTAACAGAAAGTATGCTACCTTGAGGGACACCCATTTCTTGATTGTGCAATTCTGAAAAACTTGATCCAAGGCGAACTCGAAATGTACGATTGGAAAGAAAATTCTTGATGAAAATGGGTAGTGTACCTCTCAAACCAATATTGTAAAGATCTCTCATAATATCATATTTCCAAGTGGTATCATATGCCTTCTCCAGGTCAAAAAAGACAGACACCACATGGTGACCCCGAATAATGCCATCACGAATAAAAGTCTCTAGTCGAACGAGTTGATCAACAGTACTTCGATTTTGACGGAAACCACTCTGATATTTAGTAATCAATCCCTTTTTTTCTAAGAACCACACTAATCGAGCATTGATCATTCTCTCCATTGTCTTGCAAAGGCAGCTGGTCAAGGAAATAGGTCTATAATTTGTTGGCTTAGACGTATCTTTTCCAGGTTTTGGAATGGGAATGATGGTAGCTTCCCGCCAAGAATCCGGAAAAACGCCTGTTCTCCAAATTCTGTTAAAAATTTCCAATATAACTAATAGAGACACATCAGGTAAATGCTTCAGAAATTGGTAATGAATATCATCTGGACCCGTTGCTGTATCATGGGATTTCTTGATGGAATCTCTTAATTCAGTAATACTAAATGGAATGTTGTAATCTTCCTTGTTGTTTGATAAAAAATTAAGTTCCAGACTCTCGGCTCGATCCTTATAAATTTGAAATGTTGGTGAATAGTGGTTAGTTGAATTATTTTCAAACTCCTGTGCCAACAAATTAACAATGTCCGACCTTTCAGTACATTTATTTCCATCTGCTTTTGTCAAATAGGAAACAGAATTACTTGTATATTTTCCACTTATTTTTTTAATCATTTCCCACACTTTATTAGTGGATGTATGAATATTCAATTTAGAAACATAGTTCCTCCAAGACTGCCTTTTTGCTTTCTTAATAATGTTACGAACTTTAGCTCGTGTTTCCCTATACTTTTGTAAATTGTCACAATTTGGGTGTTTTTTAAATTTTCTCAAAGCTTTTTTACGTCATTTAACGGCTTCCTTGCATTCATTACTGAACCAAGGGTTATGTTTATGAAGTGAGGAACTTGGTATTGTATTTAATTAATAATTAATATTTTGCGAACATTGTTCAGAGAAAGCATCCCAATTGGCTTTATGAAGGCGCCAATTTGGAATTCTTTCGTCAGGTAAACATTTGACTATTTCCATAAAAATAGGAAAGTGGTCACTTCCACACTGATCTGAATGGACATTCCACCGAAAATCCAGAAATATTGTAGGGGAACAAAATGATAAATCGATAGCCGTCATTGAGGCAGAGGCCGGATGGAGATACGTAGTAGAATTGTCATTTAAAAGGCACAAATCAAAATGTTCAATCATTCGTTCAACCATTGAACCAAATCTGTTCTTATTTCGGCAGCCCCAAAGAGGACTGTGTGCATTAAAGTCACCAACTAATAAAAAAGGTTCCGAAAGTTGATTAACGAGTCTATCTAATTCTGTTTGATTAAGCTCAAATCGAGGTGGTATATATATTGAACAAATAGTAAAGGTTCTATGAAGAGTAACCTTAACTGCAGCAACTTGGATATTACTTTGAATCTCCACAACTTCATGTGGTATTCCTTTTTTAACTAAAAGAGACGAGCCTCCTATGGGCCTTCCATCAATTAAAGAGTTACTGTATGTGTTAAAAATATTATAATTCCGGAATGAAGTATTATCAGACAAACTCAAGGTTTCTTGAAGAGCAATAACATAAGGATTGTAATCATACATAAGACGTTTTATTTCCTCATAGTTAGGTCTAAGGCCACGACAATTCCACTGAATGACGGCTATTTCTTTAACAATATCCATATTTACGTATTGTCTTTCTTTTTAACGACTTGAATTTTGGACGTCGGAATCGTAGGGGGAACTACGTCCATTTCTTCTTCCCCCTCGATTGACAATATCTCATACTTGTTCCTGTTTTTTATATCCGACAAATTAGATTTTGATTGGACACTTTGTTTGCTTTGCTGTGAGCTGACGATTGCCAGAGGTTTCATTACCATGATTAACGGGAGTACTTTTGTCAGATGGTTCACGTGTTAGACTTCGACTTCTACGGTTGACATTTAGTTTATTCTGTCCCATTTTCTGGTGATCCCTGTTTTTAATTTGGGGAAAAACTTTTGATGTAATTGTAGAAGTACTTTTCGTAACCATAGAAGTACTTTTCGTAATCATAGAAGTATTATTCTTGATACACTCGTAGAAATGTTGGGTAAATGCCACTGGGTAAATGAAGATTGGGCATAGGTTGGTTAAATCTTGCTCAAATTTTACATGCATTTACCCAACATTGGTCAAAAATAAGAATGAAATTGGTAAAGTTTACCCAAAAGTTGGTCGGACTCATAAGGACCCTCATGTTGGGTAAAATTTGGGTAAAATTTTGCCCAATATTTCTAAGAGTGTAGAGACCGGAGTATCGCCTGTTATCCATGTAAGCTCTGTCTGTACAGTTGCATCAGACCGGGGCCAGCCCTGCTTTAGCCGCATGAGATGTGCCCGGTGGATTATATTGAGCCTGAAAGCGCTTACGAGCTTCAGGGTAAGATACGTGGTTTAAGGTTTTTATTTCTTGTACTTTCTTTTCTTCAACCCACGTCTTGAGTCAGCAGGGTGATTTCCACTGCAGTTGATGCATTTTTGTTGGAACAATCGGAACCATCATGACCATCTTCTCCACATTTCACACAACACTGTGGTCTCTTGCAATAGGTCTTAAAGTGACCAAATCTTTGACATTGAAAACACCGGATTGGATTTGGAATGTAGGGATCTACTTTCACTCTCAAATAGCCCACTTTGATAAAAGATGGAGGATCTGGTTTTCCAAATGTCAAGAAGATCGTGTTTGTTGGTTTTCTTACACCATTTAGATTTGTCGTGACTATGTATACATCCGTTACGTTCTGGTCGGAAAGCTGTAACTTCTAAAATTTCGTCTGCGTCGCAATCTGTTAGTTCGGAGCAACGAATTACTCCTTTACATGAATTCAAGGTCCTATGCGGACAGACCTTCACTGGAATGCCAACAAATTTAGTTGTTTTTAACAAGTTCTTTGCATGTATCAATTTGTCAACTTCCACCATAATGTCGCCGGATCTTAAACGTGAGATCGTTTTGACGGATCCGACCAACCCCTCAATGCCTTTGTGCACCGCAAAAGGCGATAACTTGAGAGGCTGGCTCGGATCGCTAGCCTGAAAGACCAGAAATCTTGGAAAAGATTCCTGGTCATCGTCTGAGTCGCTTATTCTGCTTCTTTTAAGGTTTTTTGTTTTAGATGCCATATTAATTGATTAAAAATTCGGTACCAGTGCTCCCCACCCACCACGGAGCCCAAGAAGGGGACGTCATACATATAAGGATAAAAACATCTTATACTGACGACAGAGATACGAACAGTACTATACCCCAGGTGTAATAAAATACACCCAGATTGACCTGATTAAGCAGCTGCCTTCTAAAATACAAATCTTGACAAAATTAGTGATTCGCAGTTGTTGAGACACAGACTAAAATCAATGTTGGTTATTATAAATTGTATTTGTATTTTAGGGCTGAGCACCACTAGCCGATTGGTTATATCCAGGCCTATATAACCTCCCGTCTAAGTGAATCCAGGGCCAAAGTGATGTGTTGCTTTAGGAGGACCGCAGTCACACCATCCACTCAATCACCAGGATCCCTTTCTCCACAGACACGGGTCGCAGCTCACGGCAAACAAGCCGCCCCTTTTAGTCGCCTTTTACGACATGCAGTAGAATACAGTGGGCCTATTCTAACCCCCGGACCCACAGGGGGGATGACTTGATGGAAAAGTGAACATTAGTTTTAAAATAATACCAATATGGAAAAACAGAACGGACACGATCAGTGAGATCAAGATCAGAAACATTACCACGAAAACCAAAGGGAATGCGGCCTTTTTTATTCCACTTTTCTGCAAAGTAATGCTTCTGCCAGCAATCTTCAAGTAAAATATGACATGGATGATCTGTATTACTTCTAATCAATTCTGAATAAATATTGCACAAGTATTTGCGGGTTAACCGAAGCGGGGGTTCTCCACACTCTATTTGTAATTTCGTTAGTGATGTCAGACATAACGCCCCGGTACAAATCTTAAGAGCTTTATACTGAATTCCATTTAACATATTCTTAACAGAATCAGAGGCAGAGTCAAATGCTTCACAACCATACTCTAGAACTGGTCGTATTAAAGCTCTATATATGTTAAGGAGGGAAGTACATTTACAACCAGCAATACAACGCAAAAGATTGATTTTTACTTTACATCGATCTAAAATATACTTAATATGGGTACTCCATGTTAATCTGGAATCAAAAATCAAACCAAGAAATTTAGCAGACTTTTTAAATTCTATATCTTTATCGGATATTCTTACAGACATCTTATTTAACTGACCCTTCAAAGAAAACATTACTGCAACTGATTTTTTAGCAGAAAGTTTAAATCCCCATTGCCTACACCACTTGGAGATACAATCAAGGTCTGATTGGAGATGTTTACTCAATAAATTAGTATTTCTATGAGTTTTCCATAGTGCAATATCGTCAGCAAATTGACATATTTTAGCATGAGATATATGTTTATATAAATCATGTACAGATATATTAAATAATATTGGACTAATGACACTACCTTGTGGCACTCCGTTTTCTACAATTTTAGTATTTGATAATGTACCATGAACCTTGACTCTAATAGTCCTATCTGACAGGAAATCATTAATCCATTTAATTATACGCCCGCCTAAACCAAACTCTTGTAATTTTATCAACACCCCTTTTCTCCATACCATATCATAAACCTTCTCTAGATCGAGAAATATAGCTAGGGTACTTCCCTATTGGCGAAACCAGTTTGGATCGAAGATTCCAAGTGTACTAAATGATCTATCGTTCTACGACCTTTACGAAAGCCACTTTGATTACCATTAATAAAACCATTAATTTCAAGGAACCAGTCTAACCTGCTTGGTATCATAGGTTCCATAACCTTGCACAAAGTGGCCGTTAATGAAATTGGCCTATATGAAATGGGATCAAAGGGATCCCTACCTGGCTTAAAAATGGGTATCAAAACGGCTTCCTTCCACTGACTAGGACATTCACCTCTTTTCCATATTTCATTTAGTATAACTAGTAAAATTCGACGAGTGGTATGTGGAAGCTCTTTCAGAATATTAGCCCCAATACCATCAGCGCCCGGAGTAGTACATTTAGCTGTAGAAAGGGCATCATCAAGTTCTGTTATTGTAAAATAATCATTAATTGGCGTATCATTTCCTTTATTGCTAATAATGAAATCATCTTCAGCTTTCCTTTTAACTTGCTGAAAAACCTCGTAATTGTTTGTACTACTTGTATTACTAAAAGTATCCACCAGCATATTTGCCTTTTCTTCATTTGAAACTGCAATATTTGTGCCCTTAGTTAAACAAGGGATAGACTTAAAAGAACGTGAATGCGAAATACTCTTAACCCTATCCCAAATACATTTAGTAGATGTTTGTGGATTAATAGTAGCACAAAAATCCTGCCAACTTGTACGCTTAGTTTGATTAACTACACGACGACAAACTGCTTTTTTCTTCTTATATTCAATATAATCTTTTGGAAGTCTTGTTCGTCGAACAGTTCTAAGGGCGTGTCTCTTTTCCTTTACTGCTTGTTCACATGCAGCATTCCACCAGATTACAGGATGTTTCATTTTAATAGAGGGCTTAGTTTTTGGAATAGAGTTATTTAAAGCAATATTAAACTGATCAATAAAATTTATATATATAGTATCAATTGACTGATCCAGTTCTGGATATAAAATATTATCACATTCTGCATGAAATGTTCCCCAATCAGCCCGTTTTATTGACCATTTTGGTGTGAATGGGAGGTATGTCTGTGGAAACTGAACGCCACAATCAATTATAATCGGAAAATGATCACTGCCCCAATTATTTTCTAAAACTTCCCAAATACATTTAGCAGCTGTATTATTTGATGTCCATGTTAAATCCAAGCATGAAGTATTACCACTGTGTTCGTCTAATCTTGTACCAGACCCCGTATTAAGGCACACAAGGTTGCCATTTTCCATAGCCTTTCTATATTAAGACCATTCGAATCAGTTTTGGAACTCCCCCATAACGTATTATGACCATTAAAGTCACCACATATAAAAACAGAGCTGCCAACGACAGAAAACACATGATCTAAAAAATTATCCTCAAGTTTTAAGCACGGATTATAAATATTAACTGAAATCCAATTCGTGTTATTGATGTAGACATCAATGGCTAATATTTCAATGTCACATTTAGGTAAATCAATAACTTTATAAGACAACCCTTCTTTAATAAGTGTCAGGCAACCGCCACCCTGCCTTTTATTATCAGATTTCCTGTCTTTTCTTATCGTTTCATAATCATATAAATTAAAATAATTCTTATCCTTCAACCAAGACTCCTGAATACAAATGATATCCGGTTTGGGGTTAATGTCATTTGTTATAGCTACCTTAAATTCAGCCCCCTGTCTAACTATTGATTTAGCGTTCCATTGGAGGAAACGCATAAGAAAGCAAAGTAGCACAAAAGAAAAATAAAACTTATTATTCATTTCACGGTTTGTGATTCTTTCTATGAGAGTTTTTACGTCTTGAAGACGATTGACAAGATTCACCATCTGATGTAATCTTATTGGACGATTTACCAGGATCTGACAAATTTATTTTAACATTACTTTTTTTTGAATCATTACCAGTTTCATTTTCACTTGTGTTACCAACTTTCCTTTGCTGAGAATTTTCATTACATGTCTTTCCAGATAAATCCTTATGAAAGGCCTGTTTGAAGAGATTTTTCATTGCGTATTGAATGTCATCCTTACTTTTAACTTTATCACTGCGACTTATTTAAATAGTTCCAATCATAAGCATTGCCAGTGCTGGCCCTATTTCTACCATACTATTATCATCTGTTTGGGTACTTTCCGTTACTTCAGTTTGTGTGGTTGCATCTACATATACACCTTTATTTGTGGTTGCACTTTGAGGCTTATTAACAATAGCAGGAGGATCTAAATTACACTTATCTTCACTACATTCCTCAACTACCTTAGATTCATTATTAACAGAGTTGTTCGGCGACTGAGATTTAACTTTCTTAGTTGCATCAGCATAAGATATGTTAAGAGTAATTCTGGTTTGATGAATTTGTTCTTGTATTTTAACATCCTCACATCCAAGGTAAGCTGCAGAGTGAGTACCTCCACATCTACAACATTTAGGGTTTTCTTTACTTTTACAATCCTTAAACTCATGTTGGCCACCACATCTAACACATCTCTGAAAGCTTTTACAACTACTGGCAATGTGTCCAAGCCTTTGACATTTAAAACATCGAATGACTGGCGGGATATATGGTCTAACTTTATATATTTGATATCCAACGCACAAATCATCAGGAATATTCTTCCTGATAAATGTAATACATACTGCCAAAGATGGTTCAACCTTGCCATTCTGTTTTCTCGTTAATCTCTTAGCCTCAACTACCCCATCATTTTTACAGGCCTGCACTAATTCTTCTACATCAACATCAAGTGGAATACCAGAAATTACACCTCTACATTTAATTTCACTACTAGGATATTCTGTGGATACAGTCCACTTACCCAACTGCGTTATCTGTTTAAGTCTCTCTGCCTGAGAGGCAGTGTGACATTGTACTGCAATACCACCATTAACTTTACTGACTGTTTTAACAAAACTTTGCCCAATCGCATTCAAACATTTATCAATATGAAGTGGGTTTACCTGTGCAAGATTGACATCACTTGATTTAATGATATTCTTTATGCCAGTTGTATTAGTCGTATCCTTAGAAATGAACGTACTTTTCTTTGTTCTTTTGTGGGTAACAACCTTGAAAGTATCACCATCACTACCCGAATCAGAATCATCATTACTCGTATTAGATAAGTCCCTTTTACGATTAATGTTACTAATATTACTATTACCTCCATTATCGTCTTTACTTTGAGCTTGACTAATAAGTCGAGACAAAGTAGATCTTTCCTTAGCCTCGGGCTGAGAAGCAAGAAGCTTATCACTGTTAACATTAAAAAAATCCATTAAATCATCCTCGGCATTGTACCGGAGTTCACGGGACATGCTGCTTAGAAATAAGATACTATAATACAAAAGTGTACTGATCTTAGTATTAAATAGGAAAAGTATGTACAGAGCAAATTCCTCCTTACCAAACTACTCGATACAGCAATACAAAAGCCAAAAAGTGCACCCTTTAGCCACAGCGTCGGGTTCACCCGTGAAACGTAATCACTCTCCTCAAGAACTCCACTTCTCTCCTCTCGCACCTCTATCAAAGAACCAACACGTGAAAAACTATCCCTCGTGCTCGTTTTCACTCGAACTCTCACTAGTCAACTCGGCTCTCTCTCTCTCTCTCAAACTCTAGCTCCGTTCTCAATCAGAATCAGAATCAGAATTCTCTCCTTCTTTCTCTCCCCCCCCCCCCCCCCCGAGTATCTAATTTGATCCTCTATTTATAACCTTTCCTAACTAAGGAAAATCTGTATGAGCGGAAAAGCATTACAATACTAAATATTTCTTTCTAAAAAGGACTTCCTAAAATGTGTCCTAACGGGAACCATTACAATACCAGCTATTTCTATTCAGACCTATAAAACACAATACCGTCCAGACAGAAATATTTTTGTCATTCAACTAAATGGCTTGTACAAGCTTCAACTGACATACAACCTTAATGCTATGCATATATGAATTTAATTTGCAATTAATTAACCTACATGTCACAATCTATTCTATACTTTATCTGGCAGATTAATAAAAAGAATAAAAATAAATTTCCTTCCTGACACCATCTCATTTCCGGGCAGTGAAATAGTCTCTTTGTAATTTTTTATATCTCAGATGATCTAAATTAGCACATTTTGATGACAAAATTAGATTTTCACGATTCTAAAGTGTTAATGTTTTGCTTGCAAGCTTCACTCGGCTCACTAAATCGAAAAGCTATAAAGCTATAATACACAATGTATTCGGGCAATATATAGACGTGTCTGAGCTCCATACGTCTTTATATGTATGTGTAATACTCAGTGGCCCGCGACGTAATTTCAAAAATATTTCTGCCCCCCCCCCCCCCGACAAGATAATTCAGAACCCAGGGCTTAAAGATTTCAAAATTTGAAAAAATAAAGATGTATTGCTTTGTTCACTATATCATGTAAGTTTCATATGACTCCTGCTAACTATTGTGCCCTTAATATAGGATAAAGTGTATAAAACAGCATTTGCAAAGGTTCAACTTCTGAAATCTCAACTGGAGGTAGCCGAGCTTGCTGCATTTCTCGACTCTTTCTCAAGCCTATAGGATTTTCGTTAGTTTTGCTTCCGATTGTAGAAGTGAGTGAATAGAAAACCGTTTATCAATGTATAAAATTGAGCTTCTCTACCGCTTAATGCGGTGGTCAAATGCAAACTTTCCTGGGTAAAATGTACAAGAAATTGCGTTTTTTAGGGTTAAAAATTGAAAAATTTGCCGCTTGGTCGCTTTGCTCCTAAGTGTTTTCCCATTTTCCGACCTTTGTTTGAATTGTTAATATGCTTGAAATATTGAATAGTATGTTGGAAAAAGATATCCAAACTTCTATTTAATAATCTATTCAAATAATAACGCAACAAATAGTTCAATAGCGAACAAAGAGTAGTAGTTGCACAGTGAAACACGATGAACAATAGAAGCTTCGCACCGCCGGTCACCGTTGTTTGTCCAACCCTCCGATTACGTAATTGGGTTTAAAGGTCTGTGCATACATTACGAATCTGGCCTATAGACCTGTTTACTAAGTGATTCAACTTTATGGATGTTTCTTTCCTGGGGACCTAGTAGCGAGGTATTCCATTAACCTGTTATTAACGAATTAACTACAATACTTGGAATCCAGTTTGCATACATTACTTGTTGCTATGTCTGACAAGCCTCTGGCAAGCTTTCAGGTTGTCAAGAACAACCTTTGTTTCAAAAGTATGCATAAAATTCGAATCACTTAGTAAACAGGTCTATTGGACGCTGTTGCCTATTTGAGAATAGACCTGTTTACTAATTTTATGCATACTTGATCAAAAGTTTCTCTTAACGACTAAAAAGCTTGCCAGATGCTTGCCCGACATAGCAACATCTAATGTATGCAAAATGGATTCCATCCATAGAGATGCCATTATGCATATCAGGTGCACTAAATAGTTGGTAGCTAAGGATTCTGGAGAGAAACATGCATAAATTTAAATACACTTTGTAAACAGGCCTATAGTGTATTAAAGTAGATATTCAAAGAAAATCACAAATATGGCAATTAATGTATCACTAGAAACTGGGAAGCTTACAGATGGCAATCTTATAAGTTTTATGTCAACTGCGTATCTGGTGATTATAAAAACAACACAAATAAAAGCTCTTCTCAGCATCTGGAATATCCGAGGATTCGCCAGAAATATAGCGATGTTTTGATGTCGTCACACTCGGGATCGATCCTGCTTAAGCAGACGACGTCCTATAATGAATGAACGTAATTGCAATGCAATTATTTATCAAATTATAAAGAGTTTGGTGTATTTAAACATGACCTTATTTCACACCATTATAAAGGGAAAGTGAAACTGATTCTGATAGCTAAAACCGTTTGATTGTAAATACATAGGAGAAGGGTCAATGATCAATGAAATAAACCCCACTTTCAAATTGAAAAGCCCTCCGAATAATAGCAGGATGGTATTCGTTCCCTCTTGAAACGCCGAACATGCCCCGGTGCAAACAGCTGAAAATACAATGGCGTCTTATTTTGTTTACAAGTGACTGATTCCTTTATTTTTTTAACGCTGCATTTTTCATCAAAATAATACCATACACGAAGTTAAGAGTGAGGCAACAGACTAACATTAAGACTGACGCTAGTGAAGGAAGAGAAATAAGTGAAGAGGAGATGACAAAATAGGCTCTGAAAAATGTGTAAGATGTTATGGGACATCGTCTGCTTAGCCAGGACTGGTCCAGGGTGTGTCGTCACATATCTCAGCAGCGTTCGAGGAGCTCTTCAGCTGCTATATCGGGGGCTGTATTTTACCGTTTTATAATTGATAATAATCATTACTTCAAATGTTTCCAAGCGTTGAATTTGGATAACCTTGTTTAATTTATGCCATCTATGCAATAATAAGTATTAAGCCAATATTTAAAATCATCAACGTTCTACTTTAAGAGTGCAGAGATTCTTATTCATAATGTCAATGTTATTTCCCCGCTTCCCATCGATTGGCCGTTGGGAAAGGGGGGGGGGGGGGGTCGGGGATGACGGGGATGACCAGATGAGTGGAGTTGTGTGTTACATGTAGTTGTGACAAAATTAGAAGTATCAATTATTTTGTAAACCAATATGTTTTCCTTAACTTAAACTTGCCAGGTACATGGGCATCAATCCATGGGGGACACGTCCCATCCCAAAAGAAAATATATTGAAGGGTGGGGGACACAATAGGGCATCCCCCCAAAATCAATTAAGTCTTATACAAAGTCCTGTGGGGGATACCTTCAAAATAAAGCACTGAAATTCGGCCCTAAATTATGATTTTGATTGGCAAAAACTTGCATTATTATGGATCATGACTTATTTTGATGATAACAGTAATACTAATAATAATAATATTTGAAGTCTTGTATTTCATACACAAAGCCCTGTGGGGGACAACTTCAGATCAGTAAAGCACTGAAATTCGGCTCTAAATTATGATTATGATCGGCGAAAACTCGCATTATTATGGATCATGAATTACTTCGATGATAATAGTGCACCCAGCTCTTTTCTGTCGATTTTTCTTCTTCCACTAAATGTTTTTTTTTTTTTTTTTCAAATTGAAAATGAAAATGAAAGGAAATATGGGCCTTTTCTGTTCAGGGGCTCATTTACGCCTACGTGGGTTTTTCATCTTTGTTGACATCCTAATCTTTGTGTTTTATTGGTAAAATAAAATACAAGTTTAAAACATTGGCTTTTTCTGTTAAGGGGCTCATGTACCACCGGCGAAAATCCGTTTTGAGGTGGGGGGGGGGGGGGGGGGGGGGGGGGGGGGTGATCGACTTTTTTGCCAAAGATTTCTCCCGCGGTTTCACACTTAAGTATACCTCCACTCACCTGCGCAGACCCCCAGACACATCTTTGCGAGGGAACAAATCGAGCGAGCGAAAAATAACCACTTTTGGTTTGTTTTTAAGAGCATTCCAAATAGAATTTCCACTATTTGGCAGTAGTTTATGACATTTTAAAAAGGAATTTCACTGAATAATAACAATATCATATTTCTTATAAAATCGGGGGATATTTGCACACGCCATCCCCCCCCCCCCCCCCCCCCCCTCGGAAAAGTGAGGGGAATATATAGCCCCCTCCCCGCGGGATTTACGCCAATGTCCTACCCTAAATGCCTTGAGTGAAAAGTACAATGATAACGCTCCTTTGTGTCTTTTCGAGCAATTGTGCACGGTGCCCTTTAAATTTAATTTTTGGTAAATTAGCGTTAATATAATTTTCATGATCTATATTTAAAAAAAAAAGGAAAAAAAGATGGCTTCGCATTGTTGCATTGCATATAGCATTTTAAACATTATTGAAAAGAATCCAATATAGTAGAGAAGTATCCAGCTCGCTGGCAATAAAAACCTTTTGGATTATAAGCTCGGTGCTCTTCTGGTAGCGGCGAATCTCTCTCAGTGCGACTGTACCGCAGTTACTAATACAAGAGTTTCATATCTTGGAACATACCAAGGTCAAATAGTTAAACTGGTTATACTGGTTTTCACTGGTCTAAGTGATTGGACTTGTAGAAATTTTGAACGTGACGTGAACGTGACGTGTGTAAACGTAACAAGCCTGTGAGTGTGTGTGTAATTGGATTTTTACAGACGTGTATCAATAAAGCCCGGCGCACAATGCACAATCTGACTACAATGCGATTTCGGGAAAATAAAAAGTAAAATCTTCGTGCTCAAAGTTTTGAATAGTAGTATGAATACTAAAATCGAAATTCCGGGCTACTGCGAGCCCCCGTGTAGGAATAAAAGCGAATTCAATTCCAAATCGTAGTAACGTCATACCAATCTTGCGATCGATTAAGATTTGAAGCCGATTTGGACTTTACTAACCAGAAGAATTGCAGTTGCAAACCAAAATTTCGATATTAGTATTGGTATCATATTCCGAACTTCAAATGAGATAATTTCACTTTTTTAAACTTTCACATTTAAAGACCTCAGCCTGACCCAAAACAACCATATATTGACGTAAAGCTTAGTAAACAAAGAATATAATTACCCTGGGTATTCATAAATTTTCGTCTCCGTTTATCCATAAAAAATTAAATTGCGTAACAAGAGAGGAAACTGCACGGGGTCGCTAGACGTGTGACGACATGTCATGTATACATACAGCTCCGAGTGCGTCTACACGATATGTCGTCATCAAATTTTCACCCCCCGCAAAGTAGCGTTCCTCAGAGACGGGGCCCTCGTCAGAAAAACCACCGGGGCTCAACATTCGGGACGCTGTTACTCATTCCACAGGAAACGGAATCTCATGAAGTTGTTTTCAATTTGTTCAGAAAATATATAGCTCCCCGTGGATTAATAAAGTGTATATTTCAAAATTCGGTCAGGCTGAGTTCTTTAATGCAAACTGCAATTTGTTCGAAAATCGGGTTGCTATTGAAATCGTGTGTAAAAAACCCAACATCAACGAGAGTCGCTTTCTTTTTGGGGAATCCTTACGTTTTGTGGCAAAATGCCACGAAATTGCGTTGTGTGTGTGTGTGGTGGTGGTGGGGGGGGGGGGGTGTTACAATACTTTAAAGGACACCAACATCAGTTTCTTCACCTTTCAAAGCTCAATAAGCAACGGAATTTGTGGGTGAAGTTTGTGAAAATTCGGCGAAAAGATTTCACAGCAGCAACACACAGCAAGCATGCACGAATTGGTACTATTGTAGGGACCATTTCGAAAAATCAGCCTTCGAACGTCACTGCAAGATTGACTTTGGAGATGTAGCTGGCCCGAAATAAAAGGCTAACATGGCTGATGGATTTTATACGGATGTGTTGGCTCAGTCCGCCGCACAATCGGGAGGTCGTAAGTTCCAACCGCGTCATACCAAAAGACGTTAAAAGATGGGAGTCGCTGCTACCTTGTTTTGGCGTTCAACAATTGAAAGGATAGAGCAACGTCGATCTGGCGCTGCACAGAGGCTGCCGGGCCGCTATTTTTTTTCCTGTACCTTTGGGGCTATCCAATATGAATATTCATGACTTGGGTCTTAGAGATGAGAGTACGCATGCGCATGACCAGTAATACGGTTTATTCCGTCAAGACTAGTTGGCATGAATATTCATGAAAACATTCATACATACGACTCTACCCAATGACGTCAGTGTTAATTTGCCTAAAAAAGTAAAGAAGCTAGCAATTTGTCAAATTTTGCGAGACAATTTCAAACCCTCAAAAAGGTGATTTTTATTTTAAAAAATTGCACTTTCTAGTTGAGGTATTCGAAAGATTTAAAAAGGATTGTTTCCTTTGGTACAAAGATTTTAATATAACCAAATAAAAACGCATACCACTTCTTTTCTCAATATGAGCTCTTTAACGTCACCATCCGAAAGACGTGACTCAATCTCGAACCTGGGTCCGCTGAATTAGTTTATAACTTCCACTTTTAGCTGGATTACAGGCGCACGCCACAACGCCGGTGCGGGGACTCAGGTTATAGCGCCGTGGTTGCGGACTTGGGTGACGACACTCCGGGGCCTGGCCGGGTGAAACTTGAAGAGCGCCGCACTGTGTCGGACGATTTACGGACGTCGGGGAATACAATGCCTGGGAGCGGGCGGTGGGCGGGCGGTGGGTGTTGTACGGCTGCGGTGAGTGTCGGCCGGCTGCTGGGCTGTGTTCCGCTGGGCAGGAGCTGAGTTGTAGCGGGAAGCTTGGTGTTGTTTGATGCAGGGCATCCATGAATCGGAAATTCCGAAGCCCACGTCGCGGTTGATGCTGTTGGCGTGTAGTCAGATCTGGATAGCCTCCTCTTCACCGGCGTCGGGTGTGCCAGTGTTTTGCTGAGTCAATGTATTTGATGCCAGACCAATCAGGTTGATGTTGTTGTTCCCATGCATGCTCATCTACGGCTGAGAGTACGGTGTTCCTCTGTCTGACGTCCCGTTTGTGTTCTGCTACTCTTTCCCCTACTGGTTTGCCTGTCTCCCCAATGTATGAGGTGTTGTAGTCTTTACATGGTATCTGGTATACCACCCCATCTTTTCTGAGTGATGGTACCGGGTCCTTGGCTCGAACGAGTTGATTCCCAAGGGTAGTGTCGGATTTGAAGACGACGCGGATGTTGTGTTTCTCTAACCGACGGCGCAGTTGGTGGGCTATTGTAGAGACGTAAGGAAGAACTATGGTGGAAGTGAACTCCTTGTCTTCTAGGGTGATACGTTCTTTGGGCTTGTAGGATTTCTTGATGAATGCGTTGGGGTAGCTATTCGCTGCTAACAACATCAACCGCGATTCATGGATGCGCTGTATCAAACAACACCAAGCTTCCCGCTACAACTCAGCTCCTGCCCAGCGGAACACAGCCCAGCAGCCGGCCGACACTCACCGCAGCAGTACAACACCCACCGCACGCTCCCAGGCATTGAATTCCCCGACGTCCGTAAATCGTCCGACACAGGCCCGGCCGCGTCTGTTTTTCCGTAACCCTAACGCGTCAGAAACCCCTTTTTGAAGACTTTGAAAGAGACTACAAGTATCGGACTTGTATTTTCTTACTCAGTCACCTTATTTTTAAATCAGCAAAAGAAAATTTCGTAATATAAACCTCTGCCGAGATTCGAACTCGCGGTCCTTTCATCGAGATAGCTGCTCATTGCCCTTGCTCGTTTTATCATATCGCTACAATTCGTTTTCATGAATATTCATGACGCAGGGTCGGGAAACGGTTCCGATTGGTCTTCGTGAAAGCACGGTCGGCGGGGAGAAAAAAAAGTCCCTGGCCTGCACGCACGTACGCATTATTATGATCGTATGTGTTCAACGCGTAGGCGCCTAGCCTACGTTTTTGCACTGAATCTATTATCGATCTAAGTTAGATCTTAATATAAGAGTTAGAATTGCCTCCACGTAACTCTTAAAATAGATGGGCAAAAAAATGCCCAATTTTTAACCAACACTGGGCAACATGGTGTCCACACAACTATTGGTTAAAATCTGCCCAACTGATGTTGGGTAATCAGTTTGCTATGTGGTTGGGCAAATTAAATTGCCCATCAGGTGGTGACCGATCAGATTTTACCCAATTCTACAATTGCCCAACGGTTGGTTATATTCTCAGTTGGGTAATTATTTGCCCAACCAATTTTACCCAATAGGATTGCCCAACCCTTTTTGTCCAGCTGTTGGGTAATAAATATTATGTGGTTGGGCAAATTCAGTTGCCCAGTTGTTTCCTTTTTCCTCCAACCTAGAAAAAAAAATAAACCTGCTTGTTAGGTTTTTCTGGGTTTTAACTTATCAATCCTATCCTATCATAACTTAACTTATACTTTAAACTATTATAACTTAACTTATTCTATCCTAGTCCTATCCTAATCCTATCCTATCTAGTTGGTACAGTCTAGTGCAAGCTGTTATATACCCCTTACATTTTTTTATGCATTTGGTGACAGTTAGTAAAATCGGGCCACCCCAAACCATACGCTACTAAAAATCATGAATATTCATATCAGTGTTTTCCCCAATATTGGGGGGGGAAATGCGAATTTCTAACCAACCATCAGTTACCCAACAAAATTTACCCAACTGGCAAAGGGAATGTGACAAAATTACACAACTATACAGGGCAACAAGTACCCAACCCATCCTTACCAAACACTAATGGTAAATATATGCCCAATATTTAGGTAAAAAATTATTGACCAATATTTGTTACACCACTCGAGTGTCCAGTTGGTTATTAATAGCCCAGAATTGGGCATATTTTTAACCAACCAGCAGTTACCCAACAAAATTTACCTAACTGGCAAAGGGAATGTGACAAAATTACACAACTACAGGGCAACAAGTACCCAACCCATATTTACCAAACACTGATGGTAAATATATGCCCAATATTTAGGTAAATATTATTGACCAATATTTGTTACACCACGCGAGTGTCCAGTTGGTTAATAACAGCCCCAAATT
The DNA here is from genome assembly GCA_025617745.1 of Heliocidaris erythrogramma. Taxonomy (NCBI): domain Eukaryota; kingdom Metazoa; phylum Echinodermata; class Echinoidea; order Camarodonta; family Echinometridae; genus Heliocidaris; species Heliocidaris erythrogramma. Next base: position 22,191,801 of record CM046866.1, read on the forward strand.
GGGCATATTTTTAACCAACCAGCAGTTACCCAACTAAATTTAACCAACATTTTAAGAGTGCACGTATCCCTCAAAATGCTGGCCTAATAATAGACGTGTGGTAGACCCAACTTCAAAATGGAATCGGAATGTGATGGTGTGATATCATCAAATTTGCAGGTCTAGCCAAGACTCTAACTACTCTAGATCTACTGTAACCAAGGCCGTACGCAGAAATTTTTTTCCTGGGGGGGGGGGGGGGGGGGGGCAAGATGATCGCTTTCAAAGGAACCATAACTTGAAGTCTAAAACCCGATTTAAAAAAAAGTATGATTTTGAAATTTCTGGGGGGGGGGGGGGGCCCGCTGCGTACGGCCTTGACTGTAACTTGACTGTAACTAGATTAAGTGAATGTTATTTTAAGGTCAATGAGCATGATGAGTTAGACCTAGATCTAATCAGTACTAGTAAATGATTGATGATGGGGGTAGATCTACATCTAGGTGATTTTAGATCTACCTACAATAACTAGTTACGCACTTTGTTTTCATCAGCTAAAAGGTCACCAAAATAATTTGTTTTCTTGGTACTAATACTAACGTTACTACTACTGTTGGAACGTTAGTAGTAGTCTGCTTCTTTCAGTCCTGAATACTCTTGCAGTTCTTCTAACTCAGGGCAATGTGCGTTACAGGAGCAGGGTGCAAGTGCTAATTACAGTGTGCATGCAAGGAAATTTAACGTGAACAGTATAAGACTCTAACGTTGTTAGACCTAGACTAGAGTCTGTGTCTTGATTCTGCATATTGTTGTAAAGTTCATTTGTAGAGAACATTACAATGGGCAATTGTCAATATACGCATAGCCTAGGCCTAGGCCCTAGACCTATTTTCAGAGTAATGCCAGTGGCAGTGTCAATTTTGGTCGGAAAAGGAAGGTGTCCTCAAAAGAGCTAATTACTAAATTAGATCTACGCACATGCAATAAATTAATGCAAAACTTGATTTTGAAATTGACTGCTCAATCCAATTTTGTACGTGTCACATTGCATAGGTGGGGTGAATATGTTGAGAATTAAACAATACATACATGAACGTAGGCTAGGCGCCTACACGTTGAACACACACGATCGAAATATAGCGCTGCACGTAATATGCGTACACGTGTACGTGCAGGCCAGGGACTTTTTTTCCCCCCACCGACCGTGCTTTCATGAAGACCAATCGGAACCGTTTCCCGACCCTGCGTGATGAATATTCATGAAAAAATGCGAAATCTGCCTAGGCTTGGTTACAAAAAAAAAAGTTGGTCTTCATGAAAGCACGGTCGCCGGTACGGTGGGGAAAAAAAGTCGTATGTGTTCGTATGTGTTCAACGTGTAGGCGCCTAGCCTACTTTTTTGCAGTGAATCTATCATCGATCTAAGTTAGATCTTAATATAAGAGTTAAAATTGCCTCCACGTATCCCTCAAAATGCTGGCCTAATAATAGACGTAGACCCAACTTCAAAATGGAATCGGAATGTGATGGTGTGATATCATCAAATTTGCAGGTATGTCTAGCCAAGACTTTAACTACTAGTAGATCTACTCTAACTAGGCTAGACCAATTTTGTTACAATTTTCAATTTCAGTTAAGTTTAGATTAAGTGAATGTTATTTTAAGGTCAATGAGCATGATGAGTTAGACCTAGATCTAATCAGTACTAGTAAATGATTGATGATGGGGTAGATCTACATCTCGATGATTTTAGATCTACCTACAATAACTAGTTACGCAAGTTTGTTTTCATCAGCTAAAAGGTCACCAAAATAATTTGTTTTCTTGGTACTAACGTTAGTACTACTATTGGAACGTTAGTAGTAGTCTGCTTCTTTCAGTCCTGAAGACTCTTGCAGTTCTTCTAACTCAGGGCAATGTGCGTTACAGGAGCAGGGTGCAAGTGCTAATTACAGTGTGCATGCAAGGAAATTTAATTTCCAACGTGAACAGTAAGACTCTAACGTTGTTAGACCCGTTAGACCTAGCCTAGAGTCTGTGTCTTGATTCTGCATATTGTTGTAAAGTTCATTTGTGGAGTGCCAATTGCAAAGTGATGGGTCTTAACTCCAAAATGTTCTAAAAACCTACTCTCTCGACCGTTAACGTTCTTATTGGTCATCAATATCCATCTGAGGATCAGGACCAGGAACTGAACAGATACAGATACAGAATATACGCATAGCCAAGGCCTAGACCTATTTTCAGAGTAATGCCAGGGGCAGTGTCAATTTTGGTCGGAAAAGGAGGGTGTCCTCAAAAGAGGTAATTACTAAATTAGATCTACGCACATGCAATAAATTAATGCAAAAACTTGATTTTGAAATTGACTGCTCAATCCAATTTTTTACGTGTCACATTGCATAGGTGGGGTGAATATGTTGAGAATTAAACAATACATACATGAACGTAGGCTAGCTAGGCGCCTACACGTTGAACACACACGATCGAATAGCGCTGCACGTAATATGCGTACGTACGTGCAGGCCAGGGACTTTTTCCCCCCACCGACCGTGCTTTCATGAAGACCAATCGGAACCGTTTCCCGACCCTGCGTCATGAATATTCATGAAAAAATGCGAAATCTGCCTAGGCTTGGTTACAAAAAAAAAAGACGCGGCCCGGCCCCACCCCGGAGGCGTGTTTTTTACCGTAACCCTAATGCGTCAAATTGCTCATAATACGCTTCATTCCGTCAAGACTAGTTATAAATAAGAGTCATCAAAACATCGCTATATTTCTGGCGAATCGCTCGGATATTCCAGATGCTTAGAAGAGCTTTTAATTATGTTATTTTATAATCATCAGAAATGCAGTTGACGTAAAACTTATAGGATTGCCATCTGTAAGCTTCCCATTTTCTGGTGATACATCATTCGCCATAATTGTGATTTTCCTTGATTAGCCACTTTAAGTCTTTTAAATATTGGTGCTACATGTATATAATTAAGCAAATATTAAAATTTAAAATAGCGGTGCTACATGTATATAATTAAACAAATATTAAAATTTACTCACATAGTAGAATCTCCAATATGGTACAGAAGAGAAACAAAGCTTTTCGATCTGCACTCATCGGGTTATTACGCAGGTATGTAGCAAATTGCTGGAACTCAGCTATATCCCTACAATTATTTAAACTGTTAATATTGTGTTATGTATCTGGCTCTGCCACGGGGGTGTAGCTCCCTCTAAATTATGCTTAAATATCCGCAATTCATTGACCATTCATTACGGCTCCATTTAGTACCATTTTTTATGATACCAAACACTATTGGTCAATGGCCGGTTAAGGCCATATGTCACATATATATGACACTGGAACCGGCACTGAACGAGTTAATGGAGGGGCAGACTCATCATTGATACTTAAGTATAAATGCCGGTTGCAGCAACCGCTGTAGCATTTTGATAATATTTACAACATAAAAATAATATTGGTAGTGAGTTTCCCCTGCCCTTCGTTTCTCTCCAATCCCGGCCCTTTCGCCTAACTGCAGGTCATACGCAATAACAATTGTCTTGAGGTAAAGAAGGTTGTAGATGGTTAGCAACTAGTTATAAATAAGAGTCATCAAAACATCGCTATATTTCTGGCGAATCGCTTGGATATTCCAGATGCTTAGAAGAGCGTTTATGTTTTTCTTATAATCATCAGAGATGCAGTTGACGTAAAACTTATACGATTGCCATCTGTAAGCTCCCCAGTTTCTGGTGATACATTATTCGCCATATTCGGGATTTTCCTTGAATAGCCACTTTAAGTCTTTTAAATATTGGTGCTACATGTATATAATTAAAGGTCCCCTTTTATGGAATTACAAAGGAACTTCATTTAATAGACTTTTCTACTGTGAATCCAGATCTGTCAACCACATTACCTGAATTCCATTCATTAATCTGTAAACTTGAAAATAAAAAAATAACTGGGAACGCCCCTAAAAATGTTGGAAAATCGGTCCAGCGATCGATGACGTCATGTGACGTCACACACAGAACGCTCGACTCACACAAGCTGGATCAGTATCGATGTATGTGTTATAGGCTATTGAGCTTCGTGTATAGATCCCTTCGACTTCGTGCCATTTCAGCCCTTCATTTTAGCTTTTTAAAGACAAAATCCTACATCAACGATGGCATCTTCTTCGGACAGCCAGGTCACTTCCCTGATAGCAGAAAGTGTGAAAAAATGACGTGATATTTACGTCGTGGTTTTCGTCTTTTTTACGTCCTGTAATTACGTCAATAAGACGACAACTTGCACCAACGCAAGACGTCAAGAGAACGTCTTATTTTGACGTCATCTCTACGTCTTCATTCCTCTTCCCTGATAGCAGAAAGTGTTAAAAATGACGTGATATTTACGTCGCGGTTTTCGTCTTTTTTACGTCCTGTAATTACGTCAATAAGACGACAACTTACACCAACGCAAGACGTCAAGAGGACGTCTTATTTTGACGTCATCTCTACGTCTTGTACAAAAATGCTGTTTATAGCACTTGTAGTGTGCTAATTTACCAGCAAAAAAAAAATGTGACCGTGGCGAGCCTCGAACCAGGTTCCGCTGATTGAGAGCCGCTGACGTTACCGATGGACTAACAAATGCTTCTTGCAATCCAGTTTAGTCATGGGAGTCAAGTAGATAACATGAACTATGTGGTGTCGTAAATTCACTATGTAACAATTTCTGCTCTAAATCGTACAATGTGAGTTAGTCTAGCGGTAATGCCAGCAATTCTCGATCAGCGGACCCTGGTTCGAAGCTCGCCCAAATCATTTTTTTGTGAATGTTTAGCAGTTTAAGGAGCCGGTCCAGCTCCCGTGAAAGTGCTGAAATAGCACGTTGTGTGCATTCAATAGCACTCTGAGTGCAGTCCCTATGCATGCCTTCACAAAGTGCTCAGCACTTCAGTTTTTGCAGTGTACAGATGACGTCAATATAAGACGTCCTCTTGACGTCTTGCGTTGGTGCAAGTTGTCGTCTTATTGACGTAATTACAGGACGTAAAAAAGACGAAAACCACGACGTAAATATCACGTAATTTTTACCACTTTCTGCTATCAGGGTTATTCAGGATCAGATATATCTGATTTGGAGCATCAAGTCCCAGAAGAAATTGAAGAGGAATTAGGGGCCCGGCCGTATACTATGTTTGAGCCAGACATGTCGGATCCTGGGCAAGATTCTGATGATGACAGAGACGTCCCTGATTTTAATAACGGAGAGGATATCGACGGGAGACTTGGGAATAACAACTGGTAATTATTTTTTTATAATAAATTACCAATTAAAGTTTAATTCAAGCATATCCACGTATTATGAATCTTGTTTGCGCTTGCAAATTGCCCGTGAGGCTGAGCTGATACTTCGCTGATCGAGGCAGTGAGCTCGATGTGCGCAGGGCCGGGGAAACACGCCGCGCTGTTTGGTTGGTCGCCTGCTGACCCTGCCTGGGCTTGCGCTTGGGCAGTTTTACTGGTGCATGGGGTGGGGTGGGGGGGGGGGGGGTGGTAGCGTTTGATTCTTGTAAATTCTAACATTGATATCCAGAAACTCTTAGCTCTCCTGTTATCTTGCTTGTTTTCTTTGTGCTGCTACACTAAGTAAGTGTAGGTACCGTTATAGTTGACAATAGATATGATCTTCTTCTTCTTCTTCTCCACCCAGGGTTTCATCCAGTGTGTCTGGAGCGGTATGTGATGGAAACTGCTTACTATCTGTATCGGCAGCAGTATGGCGGACAGGCTAGGTAGGATGCAACTGAAAATCAGTGAGTACACCATATTTTTTGTTTTAATCCTTACTGCAGTATTCCTGTATTATATAAAGCAGTTTGGATGCAATATACCAATTTGGCTCCTTATGAAATTAATATTACGATATTCTATAAAATAATGTTTTAATTATTCTATTTGCAGTGTACATGTATTTTCTTGTCCTATGTGCAGATTAACGTTTGTTTCCTCTTTCCCCATCACAACATTTTACACTGCGATGTTGACAACTAAATTATTAGCTAATCTATTGTTATTTGTGAAGTTAAGTTCAAAGTAAAAGTTACCTCACTATCACCTACATCATAGACTACACTGTGCATTGTTCTGAAGTTGTCTAATCATAGTTTTCTTTGTACTCTTTAAAAAAAATCTTTTATAGGAAAGCCAGGCATGTGGCCTATAGGCAGCTTGTAAGATGGTGTTGGAGTTTCCTGGGCAGGGCAGGACGTGTTCCTCTCCCATCTTGTGCCGTGACAAGAATCCGTGCAGCATTTCCATCAGAACCATTCCAGGGGGGCACAGCCGGCCAGGTCCCCCCCCCCTTTTTTTTTGAAGAGAAGTATGAATTTTTTTGTTTGCTTGTCAGGGAATTATGGAGGGAAACTGGACCCCAATAACCCCTTACTGAGCGATTTTTGAAGGTTTGGCGAATTTTTTTTTTGCCCCCCCCCCCCCCCCCCCCACTGAGCAACTTTTCGAGAAGCTGGCGAGACCAGAAAAATACGGGTCTACCTTTTGACAAACTTTCATTTTTGTGCCCCCTCTTTTACTCAATCCCTGATCAGAACAATACAGGGGCTTTGAAGAGGCGTAGACCTACATACAATTTTGCTGTTGATATCTTTTCCCCCACCTTGTCAAGATCTATGTTTACAGAAAAATATATGTTTTACTTCCACCTTATTACTGAGATTTTTATTACTGTTCTAAGATAGATTTTCAAAGATAATTTTTTTTAATTGGAAATATTCCCTGCATTTTACCGCTTTAGGGTATTTTCTTTTCAAAGTTTACTGTATGTATATATATTTTTCAACCTTTGCAAAAAATCAAAAGGGAGGACAGCTCTGTGGAACTTTAATTTAAGCTATGCAACCATTATTCTCATATTTTTTTTTACTGGGGCTTGGATATGACATGCACAAATCTCAACATTATGCAAAGGTGATGGTAGAACTGAACATTTAAAAAATATTTATGTATCAGAACTGTTGTTCCATCAGTGTAAACATTTACACAAAGTTTCATTATTTGAAAGAAAAAAATATTCAGTACTAATGACTGGCAAACATGATCTTTTATTTACTCGGGTCATTCATGTGATCATCATTATTGTTGCTTCACATCATATTTCTTTTCAAATTGACATTATTTTTTCTACAGATTTTTTTTCTTCTTGCATTTGATTGAATGTTGTATTTATTATTATGTACTTATATATATTGGTCTAGTTGTTAACTTGATAACGCTTAAATAGCATATACATTTATCATGTACATAACTGTTTATAAGAAATGTTAAAAATGCTAGTACGTCATTTCTATCTTTTCATGATATTTAATTCCTATACATGGATATCAGTTTCCCTGAAAGTTGGGTTTATTACATGAGGGTGTGCTACACTGTGACAATGTGGTAAAAATTTTATTGCTGTTTTTGGTTCAAGTATCAGAGGAAAAGAGGAGTCTAGGAGGCTTATTTTGAATATTCATTTTCACTGTCAGAAATAAAATTGGAATTGGGTAACTGAGTTCACAAACGCAAAACAATCCAGCTGCAGCTGGTCTGAGTTTCGTCACATCTAAGTATTTGCCCAGAGCATTTTTTGTAATTGATGTTGTAAAGATGCATGTATCTCAGTTAAGAATGATAACTCTATTGTTAATAGCATATGAGGTCTGTTATTTTTTATGGCATTTGTTGTTTAATTTGTTAATGAAACACACTTTGGAAGCTAATCAGTTTTGTTTGTTTTGTTTTGTTATGTTTTTTTTTTTGGGGGGGGGGGTGGGCATTCTCCTTTATTGAATTTTTGATGTTCAATTGTAAGACAACCATTTCCTGGATACAACATCTATATCTACATTTCTCCAGAAGTAATAATATATTTCAAATCAATTGAATATTTTTGTCATCTCTGGAAGAGCTCAAACACATTTACTATGCAAGGCTTGTCGTGAATGAAACTAACAATTGAAAAGAAAGGTGTGAGTGCGTGAATGAGATCAAAACCAACAATTGGCAGAATGGAAAAAGAAAAAAAAAGAGAGATAAAAAGTTGAGAGGAGATGTGTGTAATTGGAGAATATTGGGCAAAAAGAAGGAGAAAGGGAGACAGAAAGCACAAGAGAAGAAATAGTGAAAAAGAGAGGGAATCACTGGGGGGGAAAAGGGAGAGATAAAAAAGTTGAGGGAAGATGTGTGAAAGTGGAGAATTTTGGGCATAAAGAGGGAGAAATGGAGGGAAAGCACAAGAGAAGAAATAGTGAAAAAGAGAGGGAATCACCGGGGGAAAAAGGGAGAGATAAAAAAGTTGAGGGAAGATGTGTGAAAGTGGAGAATTTTGGGCATAAAGAGGGAGAAAGGGAGGGAAAGCATACGAGAAGAAATGGTGAAAGAGAGAGAGGGAATATACCCCGTTTTCCTGCCGGGGGGGGGGGGGGGGGGGGGGGGGGGGGGGTGTTGTAGGTTGAAAATTGCCCGTTACATTTTCACTACATTCAGGGTGGTAACAAAAATCAATATTAAATCACCGTATGGTGGAAACTTAGTATAACGAGGTCCTTGGGACTATTAAAATTACCTGGTTAAATCCAGAATCTCGTTATATCAGTTAAAACAAAAAAAGAATATAAAGAGTTGAGACCAAAATATTACCTTGTTATATCAGGAATATTGTCGTATCAGACCTTTTTATACTGAGTTTCCACTCTACCATGATAAACATTTTTATCACACCCTCTTTATGGAGAAAGATCTTTTTTCTTCATCAAGAACAAAAAAAAAAATCATTTTTAATAGTAAAGACCAATTGAGAGAGGTGCTTGTGAGGTTAAGCTCAGAGTCGCCAAATTTCATATTATTGATACATGTATGACCAAACTTGTTTCAGGGACGGCCTCTTCTTGATGCCATACGCCGCATGTAGCCCCGTGCTATCGACGAAGTCCTCCGCACAAACACTGCGGTCACCCGGCCCCTTCCAATGGGCGCGAGTTAATTTTACTTTTGCGGTCCATTTCCTTCTTATATTTGGGTCTTTAGGGAATAAATGGAGACTGACACCCTCCTTTGTGGTGTTGCTGCAACCTGCAACAACGCAGCGTTGCGGCATACTTCGTTTAGAGGTGGTTTTCGAGGTGGTATACACAACAGCAAGTTAGTTTGCACATGTGATACATATGCAGTATTGTAAACAAGCATCGGCAATGTCTGTTTGTGACGTCACACGTCAATCATGCTCGCGGAACGAGAATTCGGGGTTTAAAACGGGGCGGAGCTTAGCAGACTGTTTTGGACATGAATACCTGGGGGAAATATTATTTTAAAAATATTTTGATACGTATTTATTGCAAACGGATGTCATTTTTCAATTTAGATGAGATGCATATACAAAATACCAAGAATTATAATTTCATAAAAGGGGACCTTTAAATATTCTAATTTACTTACATAGTAGAAGCTCCAATATGGTACAGAAGAGAAATATAACAAAGCTTTTCGATCTACACTCATCGGGTTATCACGCAGGTATGCCGCAAATTGCTGGAGCCATATCCCCACATTTATACGTCCGGACACCTACCCCCTGGACAACCACCCCCGGATAACCACCCCTAGGATAACCACCCCCCTAGGATCCTCCAGGACAACTACCCCCTAGGCAACTACCCCCTGGACAACTACCCCCTAGGACAACTACCCCCCAGACAACTACCCCCTAGGACAACTACCCCTAGGACAACTACCCCCAGACAACTACCCCCGGACAACTACCCCCTAGGACAACTACCCCCGGACAACTACCCCCTAGGACAACTACCCCTAGACAACTACCCCCTAGCTAGGACAACGGTTTACGCACGCTTGGGCTAAAACCACTTGGTCTAATTTCCAGATGGGCTACCTTCATTCGGGTTAAACCCTTTTGGTCCACTCTTCATTTGGTCTAATTTGCACTTGGTCTAATAACCAGAAGGTGTAATTCCCATTCAGTCTAAAACTAGTTGGTCTACAGGCATTTCGTCTAAAATCCACTTGGTCTAGTATCCATTTGGTCTACATGGCATTTATATGGTCTAATTTGCAGCTGGTCTAAGTTTCTTTTAGTCTATTTTCCATTTAGTCTAATTGTCAGTTGGTCTAAAATGCCAATTTGTTTAAACATCACTTTGTCTAATTATCACTAAGGCTAATTGCCTGTTGGGCTATTCCCTTTTCGTCTAAGCACCTACAACACTATGCGTGATTTTGTTGGCCATCCCTGGACATTTAACATAATTTGACTCGGGGAGGGGGCGGGGGCGCAAATTCACTGTTTGCCAAAGGCTTCATAATACCTAGATACGCCACTGCCTTAAAAGAAGAAAAAGAAGGCAGCGAACAAGTATAAAAAGCGGCATTTTTGTGGGTAGCAGGAGACACTTTTTGGGTGCTTGGAAAGGTGACGGGGGGGGGGGGGGCATTGTTCCCCCTGCCAACGAGAGAGCTAATTTACGTTTTAGATGAACAAATAATAATGATAATAATAATGATAATACTACTACTACTAATAATAATAATAACAATAACAGTTGCATACTCTTCTTTCTTCTTCTTGTCCTTTTTTCGTTTTTCCTTTCTCTCTCTCTCTCTCTCTCTCTTTCTTTTTGGTCACTTGAAAAATCATAATGGGCAACTGCCCCCTGCCCCTGAAAATAGCAGTTTGCATAGCTCAATAAAAAATCAGAGAAGCTTAATGGCAGAATATTTAGTTGTTGATATGAAAACAGTGTGACACCTTTCAGCAGGAACTTAGCGAGAGCTGGGGACACAGTGCCCAAAAGTTTAATACAAATGTATTGCAGCAGTGAAGATATCTCCCGCCCGAAGCTTGCTCGCTACTCCCGTATGTTTGCACCGCTCACTTCGTGGGATGGGCCATTTTGAAATGTTAATGAGGGAATCACTGAACCGGTTCAGTGAGCACCACCGGACAGACTTACATCTATAATTACCACCTTCCACGCGATAATGAGCCAATACACCCCTCGAAATATGATTCAGCCAATTAATGCCCCGAGAAATGTCATAGATGTATGAATATTTATGAATGTATGAATCAAGCTCTTTCATTGAAACTAACTTATATCACATAAATATATCAAAAACAACTATAATTTTGGAATGTATGTTTTAAAACTTTATGAATAATCATGAATTAATTGTGTGCCCATTTTCATCGGCTAATATTTTTATTTTTGAAATTTTTTAAAACTAAACTGACCTATTTCTGTGATCGATGGATATGTAATCTAGATATTTTCACCATTTTTAGCCGAGGTGCAAGTACCACATCGACGTAGCCAGCACGGGAAACAAGATAATTTTTGAGAAAATTTCAAGTGTGCTGGCCATGTATCCGTTCGTTACATATATCTATATCGTATTTTATATGCTCTAAAATGAGCAACAATGGGATACAAAGGTTGTTTATTAAAATATATATATGGTTTTATTTCGATAACGACTCTTTCATGTTTTTTCTCAAGGTAAAACCAATCCAGCCAGGTACGGTACTATACCGTTCTGTACCTGCGGCGTAGAGCGTACATATAACTACATGTACGGTAGAGATATATCATTACAGTGAGAGAGAGAAAATATATCGTACAATTACAACAAGACTTGCCAGATCACCCACCACAGACATATTTAATTGTACAGTCGATTTGATGGACGAGATAGATTCCATACAACTATAGTACTAGTATTACTTAAATCAGTATTATATGATTGTTCTTGATATGACAACAGACTTACATCTATAATTACCACCTTCCACGCGATAATGAGCCAATACACCCCTCGAAATATGATTCAGCCAATTAATGCCCCGAGAAATGTCATAGATCTATTCCAACTCCAGCTATGTACAATATTTAGATCTTGTGACCAAAAAGGCATTAGGCCTTGTGACCAAAAAGGCATTAGGCATTAGGTTTGCTGATAAGGAGAAGAAAAAACTTTTATTGTATTACTAGAGCATGGACCTACTATTACTAGGTCCATGCTAAGTTAGTAAGAGTAATTGAGTTGATAAATCAAGTCAAAAAAGAATATATGCCACATGATTTGGGGCTTTGGGCAAGGGGAATGCCGTCAAGGGGGGGGGGGTGGGTGCTTATTTCCATCTCTGATGAGGGTTGGCTCATCTTCATCTGTGATGAGGGGTGGTTTATCTCCATCTCTGATGAGGGTTGGCCCATCTTCATCTCTGATGAGGGTTGGCTCACCTCTATCTCTGATGAGGGTTGACACATCGTCACCTCGGATGGGGGATGGCTCATCTTCCTCTATTTGGAGAGGTGGCCCATTTTCAACTCTGAAGAAGGTGGTTCATTTCTCTGATGAGGGATGGCTCATCTTCATCTGTGATGAGAGGTGGTTCATCTCTGACGAGGGATGGCTCATCTTCATCTCTTATTGGCGATGCATTTGGCATTTCAATTACGTGCACTCATGATACATAAAAAGGGTTTAATTCAAAAGACGTGCGCCGAATAAAAAATGTCTGTTCTGACCAAAGGAATCCTATACCTCTAGCACAATCTCTCCCCCAGAATGGTGAATATCCCTAGAAATCAAATATCTTGCCCCTTTGTGAAAAAAATTGCTTTCATGAAATATGGAGTATTAATGTTTAGTATTATGACAATGGAGATGTTAATGACCTTCCCTCACGAGTGATGATCGGGAAATGAGCTTAGATGTTGTTTGTTTGTTTGTCTTTTATTGGCATTTCAGTCATGACTGACTATTTATGCCAACTACATATTTGAATTTTTGTATTTTTACGTATAGTAGGAGTACGTTGGGAAATACAGTTAGCTGATTTTGAAATTAAGAACATGTTGTTTTAATATGTATATTAAATATATCATATAAATGATGTAAACGCATAATAGAATACTATACGTGTTTCATAGACATGTTTTAGCATAGCTATAGTATCGTAATGTGCGTTTAAATATGTATATTAACTTTACCATTCAGATTATGTATACAAATAATGGTATACTATGCATGTTTCTTAGGGTTGTTTTAGCATAGAATATAGTATAATATTGTGTATTTTAATATGTGCATTCTGTATACCATTCCAATAATACACACAAATAATTATACACAATCCATGTTTCGTTGTTTAGTATATAATAGAGTATAGTATTGTGAGCATTAGGATGGGTGTTCTATATACCAAATATATGGTATATACCAATAGTGGTACACTGAAGGCGACATAGAATATAGCTTAGTATTATGTGTTTATTATGTATATTCCATATACTGTGCAAAATCATGTATACAAATAGTGGTGCACTATGCATGTTTCATAGGAGTGTTTTAAGCATAGAATAAAGTGTAGTAATGTTTACTTTAGTATGTATATTCTATGTACTATATATATAATGTGCTCAAATAATGGTATACTATCCATGTTTCATAAGAGTGTTTAGTATGTATATTTTATGTACTATATATATAATGTGCTCAAATAATGGTATACTATCCATGTTTCATAAGAGTGTTGTAGCATGAGGTATGGTATAGTAATGTTTGGTTTAATGTATATTTAAGTCCACAGACATATAATTCCGCGGACAGAACCATTATTTGCCAGAACTGATAATATTTGTATTTTACTCGTGATTTTAGTTAATTAATTGAATTCCGTTTTTTTATGCTAATTTTCGGCCCGCCAGGGGGCCGGGGCCTCTAGCCCAGCTAGTGTGCCGTCTTATCTGCTTTTACACGGTATGTTGTGTTGTAGCTTTTCGGGGGCTGAAGCCCCCGAGATCACTCGATCACTCGATCACTAGATGTGCGATATGGATGATTTAAATTTATTATATTGAATGTTTGGGCACAAAAACACACGTATCCTGAACTATAACATGCCTAATCCATTTCAACTACTTAATGAATGTTTTAATTACTAAACAAGATGAATGCGACTGCGTCTCCTATATTCCTCCGCCTAAATTCAGTTGATGGCTCAAAATCTTCTAGAAATATTTGATAACGAGGCTAAAAACCAGAAATTTCATGTAATTTTATGTAAATTGACCTCTGTGACCTCTGACCTTTGACCTACTTACCCCAAAATCTAATCAGTTCATCTTTCTATGGGGATGCATACTGGTACCAAGTTTGAAGTTCTCACCTCAGATAGTTCTTGAGATATCGCGGTAACGGTGCTAAAAACCACTAATTCCATGTAATTTCACGTAAATTGACCTCTGTGACCTCTGAACTTTGACCTACCTACCCCAAAATCTAATCAGTTCCTCTTTCTATGGGGATACATACTGGTACCAAGTTTGAAGTTCTCACCTCAAACAGTTCTTGAGATATCGCGGTAACGGTGCTAAAAACCAAAAATTTCATGTAATTTCATGTAAATTGACCTCTTTGACCTCCTTACCCCAAAATCTAATCAGTTCATCTTCGTATAGGGAAACATACTAGTACCAAGTTTGAAGTTCTTACCTCAAACAGTTCTTGAGATATCGCGGTAACGGTGCTAAAAACCAAGAATTTCATGTAATTTCATGTAAATTGACCTCTGTGACCTCTGACCTTTGACCTACTTACCCCAAAATCTAATCAGTTCATCTTCGTATGGGGATACATACTAGTACCAAGTTTGAGGTTCCTACCTCAAATGATTCTTCAGATATCGCGGTAACGAGAAGTGGGACGGACAGACGGACGCACGGACACACGGACGCACGGACACACGGACGCACGGACGGACGGACAACCCTGCAACATAATGCCTCCGGCACCCACCTTCGGTGGGCGGAGGCATAAAAATAATAGTAAATAATTGATTTTAATAAATTGATATATGAAATGTAGGGATATTGACTGATCTTGATATAAGCAGCAGCAAGGTGAATAACTCTTTTAATGCACATTTACGTAGATGACGAATTGGATATTAGACCAAATTGTCATTAGACCATAATGACACTTAGACTAAATTATAAGTAGCCCAACTGGTTATTAATGGATATTAGACTATGAGGCTTGTAGACAAAATGACTGTTAGACTATTTGGAAATAGACGAAGTGAATATTAGCCAAAATGGGTTTTAGACTAAATGGGGTTAGCCAAACTGGGTATTAGACGAATTGGTTATTAGGCCAAATGGAAATTAGACGAAATGGTAAGTAGACAAACTGGTTGTAGACAAAATGAAGTTAGACCACGTGGAGTTCGACGAAATGGCAATTAGACCAAGTGGTGGTAGACCGAGCGACAGTGTACCTAGGACAACTACCCCTAGGACAACCATCCTCTAGGACAACTACCCCCAGACAACTACCCCCTATGACAACCGGGGTCATCCCTATAGCAAGAAGGGCCGATAGTTAGCGGGTCCGATAGACAGACACCCAATAGATAGAAGGTTCGATAGACCGAATGTACGGGAGGGTCCAGTAGACAGAAGGTTCTATAGACCGAATCGGCAGGAGGGTCCAATAGTCCGAAGGTTCTATAGATCGAATAACCAACGGGTCCGATAGTCAGAAGGTCCGATAGATAGAAGGTTCGATAGTCCGAATGTACATGAGGGTCCAATAGACAGAAGGTTCTATAGACCGAATCGGCAAAAGGGTCCGATAGTCCGAAGGTTCAGTAGGGGTCCGATCGATAGTTAGAAAGTCCGATAGACCGACAATAAATACGTATAAAGGGTAAAATAGTGGATAAAATGATAAGTGGGTAAAAAACAAGGGGGTAAAAAATAAGTGGTTAAAATAAATGGGGCGTTATGTTTTCAGATGTTTTCAAATGTGGGGGCGGGAATACCCTCCCCCTCCCACTTTTCATGCCTGAAAAGGTGGTTCCAACCAAAGAAAAAGCAAAAAGGAAGAGGTTGAAAAGGAAAGAAGAAAAGAAAAGAAAGGAAAAGAACAGAAAAAGAAAGGAGAAATCATAAAGGAAAGAGAAGAAAACAGAAATTAAAAAACTTCGCTCACTAGCATTATTAGGGTTATTTACCAATGCCCATTATATTTTCATTATTGATATTAGTTATTGATATAATCGCCATATTTATGTATATAAACCAATGCCAATTATATTAATAAGTCATATTCTTATGGAAGTTATTTGGTTTGCATCTTGAATCTCTAGCTAATGTTATGCTATTTTTCTACTCAAAGAATGTTAGCAACATAACTGAAGTTACTGCGAAAAAACAGAACGTAAGAGGTGTAGCAAGCACCTCTTACGTCCTGCGGCAACAAGAAGCCCTGATATCATAATATTCGGGCAGTGAGGTATCCGACTATTCTCGAATTCCCCCACCCCCCCCCCCCCAAAAAAAAAGTGGTATATTTTACCCGACAGAGTCCACATAATAAAGGTAGTAGTAGTATAAAAGCTGACATCAAAGCTGGTAGGAAAATATCACCTGACAACCCTAATTAGATTTCCGTGTGGTGATGATGATGCTCTGATAAAAATACGTTTAACATGTTGAAAATGTATAAAACAAAACTTGAAAATAAGTTCCTCATTCATTCATTTATTTATTTATTTATCTTTTTTTTGGGGGGGGGGGGGGGGGTGGGTCTACAGACCTAGTGCATCGGTTCATTACAATACTAGAACAAGATAAGGCAATTACCCTTTTATGAGATAAAACTATTAAAAACTTATTGTATCCACTTATTCAGTGGCGGATTCAGGATTTAGTAAGGGGGGGGGGGGGGGGAGCTCACACACACACACAAAAGGGGGTCTCCCTCCAAAATTGTCTGACTAGCCCCCCCCCCCCAAAAAAAAAAAAAAGGTCCTCAGCATTTTAGTGCCTCTCCTTTTCACTCCAAAATTCTCTGACAAGCAAAAAAAAAAAAAAAAAATCCTCAGTATTTTTGTGTCTCTCCGGCTTTTTTTTATCGGGGGGGGGGGGGGGGCACGTGCCCCCTGTATCCGCCACTGTTATTTTACCTTTTTTACGTTATTGTCGGTCTATCGGACCTTCTAACTCCGGTTCTAACTATCGGACCCCTACTGAACCTTCGGGCTATCGGACCCCGTTGGACATTCGATCTATAGAACCTTTGGACTATCAGACCCTCCGCCGATTCGGTCTAAAGAACCGTCAGTCTATTGGACCCTCTCGTACATTCGGTCTATCGAACCTTCTATCTATTGGGCGTCGGTCTATCGGACCCGCTAACTATTGGACCTTCTAGCTATAGGGCTGTAACCATGACAACCACCCTCTAGGACAACTACCCCGGACGACTACCCCCTACGACAGCCACCCTCAAGGAAAAGTACTCAGATTGTAATCCAGCTTGTGCTCGTTTGCTATGTTCGTTTGCTATGCTCGCTCGCAAAATTTGAAGTTCATGTCATCAGCCGAGCCATAATGTGCGCGCACACAGATCGGCCGGATTTCTACGCAACCAATTACAGAAGTCAGACTAAGATAGGCCAAACCTAGAACTCTTACTATTTTAAGAAACCATTTAACTGCCTTCCCATCATTAACAGCACTTCAAATTAACAAATTTACCTTGTCTATGAGTCGATTCTTTCTCATATAGTTTGGGTGTTCTACGTTTCGTGTGGCAAAATAAAAAAGCCGTTTTCAAACAAAATTGGCCAGAATTCTACATATGAAATTATTTCCTTTTTATGCTTAGCAGCTTCTTTGTCTCTTCAATATTCATATTGTTTTTTTTAACGGAATTAAATTGTTAAAAATTTAAAAAGACAAAAGTATTTCCAAAAGTAGAAATTTACGTTTTGATGAATGATTGAATGGGCTCTATGGAGGGAAACGCACAGCTGGGAAGGTGATACGCGCGCGCATGGACTCGTAGAGAGTGCAACTTACTTTTTGGTATGGAAAGTTGAAATTATGGTGCAACAATTAAAAACAGAATTTATGACATTAACCTCCATAACAATTCATTAAAAAAAGAAACGTCAGAAAGAACAATAAGTGGATTTTTCTTTTTAATCTCATGAAATTGCATAAAAGTCCAGGAAATTTGATGTTCTGTTTCATGATTTTTCTCATTTTTTTTAACATGTGGAAACACCTAGTAAGCCAGAATACACACAGTATGTATACACACATTCTACAAAGTTCATGGGATTCTGATGCGATCGTAGCCCATTGGAATAATTTCAGAATATTTTTTTTGAAATTCCAGGAATTTTCAGTGTTCATTTCAGGATAATTAATTTCGAAAAGAGGGAGCACTATCCACACGGCGTTCATAAAGTGTTTTTCGCCATGTTGGATTCGCGCATGCGCAATAGCGTATAAAAGTTTTCTTTCGCCGTTTGCTTGTTGTCATCATTTTCTTTATCCAAGTTTACTTTTTAGAGACCCTTCCGCCTAAAATACTGACCAATCACGAACGAACAGACTTGATACCGATAGTTTGAACTCTAGTTTGAAAAATAACTAGGTCACACTATTTTTCAAAATAAAAATCATTTGTCCCCATTTTTCGAACCTAAACACACAATACCATGTAAAATTAACAATTTTAGTAAAATAATCATGGCTTTTTATAAATTTCCATAGTAACCAAGACGGTGTTATTTGACCATATTTGGTTATCGTTTCTGTAAGATCCCGATTTCCCCTGTAACCTGACATCGTTGTGGTCTGGTCTACTTTTTTATTTAAATCATAGTGAAAGCTGAAATGATGGCCAGAACTTGCATTTGTCCGTGTCTGGTAAGAGAAATCTCACTTATATTACAGTCCCATTAATACAAATAATTGATGTATTTTATCCATAATCTCTGCAGGCTTACAATACAGAGAATTCTGTTGTTTTTTAGGCGCGAATAATAGCCCAATCGTAAATATTGTTCAACTGGTTTCTTTCAGCATTGTCTGCGACTTCGCCCGTGGCCTCTCGGTATGGTGCTCAACTAAATTGGTTGGCGGGGGGGGGGGGGGGTACTGCCCCAACTTAAAAAACGATGGGCGCATCGTTTTAACTGTTAGGTGGACGTATGTTGGGGGTTTTCAATGTTTTTTGCATAGCACATCCCAAAAAATTCATACTATGGCAATACATGGCTATGCTCGTGTATGGGCACTGATGACACTAATGCCATTGATGGGGGGGGGGGGGGGGCTGCTAAATTAAAAAAAAATCTAACATTGATACGGTCATGATAACATGGGTATAGATCAGTAAAATCAGAAATGATTTTATTATTTGCTAGATAAATCTATGTAAGTCACGACAGTGCATATACCCCCCCCCCCCCCCCCCCAGGATCACGCCTTCCTCTGTGCACGGACGCATGACGCGCGCATACAATCCTCCTCTTTACGAGCAGCCTCAGACAATGTTGCTTGGCAAGGAGTGGGGTAGGAGGGTGGGACATAGGTAGGTACATAGATTTATCTAGCAAATAATAAAATCAGTTCTGATTTTACTGATTTACTACAATAAATCAATGTACCTACCTATTTTGCTAGTCCAGCACAGATTCACCAGGTCAACAGGAACCCAAGGATGACGTTGCAGCTTGCAACGTCTTGTTAGAAAAAGACTCAACTGTCAGAACATCTTTTAAATAAAAAGATGTGAAGGACGTGGAGGAGAGCCAGTAGGCAGCCCTCATAATGTCCAATAGGGGCACCCCTTGGAAAAGAGCCCAAGAGGCACTGATGCCTCACTCAATAGGGCCTCCGGCCCAGCTGCCTGGATCGCTTCGACTATCCATCTAGAAATGGATTCTCTGGAAGCGGGGGAAAAGGGCCCTCACCGGACACCAGACCTTATCCTCCTGCACCGAGGAATGGTCCGACAGCGGTCTAAGAAAAATTTCAACTGGTCCAGAGGAAGCAGTAAAGGAGGGCTTGGGTATAAGTCGCACACCATGGTTCTCCCAACGGATGTGACCCGGTGTGATACACAGAGCATGAAGAGTACTCCTCCTCTGTGCAGAAGCAATAGCAACTAAAAAAGCGTCTTGACCGTTAAATGGTGAAGGGACGCTTTACCCAACGGTTCAAAAGGTGGCTTCGCAAGCACGTCAAGGACCTTGGGTAGACTCCAAGAAGGAGTTAGGCTACGAGTTGACGGCAGCGTCGGGGGATTAGTATCCCAACCTTGCTGCTCAGCAAAGAGTCTCATTAATCTGAGCAACTCAGATTGAGAGTCGGGGGGAAGAGAGGGTTGATCCTTCTTACTCGACTTGGGTTTATCCTTGGATTTACCCTTCTTGGCTTTAAGCTTCTTAGCGGGGGTGTGAGCCACTGTAATAGAAGGCCGTTTAGAAGCACGTGAAGTGTTTGGCTGCAATATAGAAGCCTCACTACCCAAATTGTCTGGGCCGGGCTTCCCAGTGGGGAGAAGCAATTCAGCCGCAACTCTAGGGACTGTGCTTCCCCCGACCAGAGCCCCGATTCGCATTGACCGACGGGGGGTGGACGGTCTGCTGCATTGCAGCACTGCTGGAAATAGCACCCGGAGCACTGACGTTGGTCAGTGGCTGGCGGGAACCAGCAGTCTTCCGCTGCGAGAGCCTGCTCGAGGAGGAGGTCTTCTTAGCGGGATGCGGATTTGCGATACCGGCTGTAATTCCCCCAGACACACCGACGGTGGTCGGATGTCGGGGGAAGCCAGTAACACTGGGTGAAATCTCGCTAGGCACCCCGGTCGGGTGTCGGCAAGACCCAGTAACATCATTAGGAGACCGCTTAGCTGTCGTACCAGTTAATGCCCCCTCCAGGCTCCCGATGGTGGTCGGGGGTCGAGAGGACCCGGAATACTAGCTACCGCCCCCCCCCCCCCCCCAACTGCAGACGCGGTGGTCGTGAGTTGGAGGGAGCTAGAATTGCTAATGACGGGTGTTCGGTCCGAAGCCTTATGAACACCTAACTTACCTATAAAGCCTGTCTTGCTCGACGCTCCCGGTACAACTAGAAATATCACTGAAGATGATGATTAATACCCCCGCCCCGTGAGAACAGCCTTTCTTGACTTTTGGTCGAAAACTGAGGAAGTAGTTCGATCCGCAAGATTTTCCCTTGATTTTCTGCCATAAATATGCCGTTACCATGGCAACGCAGATTCCGACTCATCCGAAAAATATGTCTTGCACATCTTCCCACCAAGACCAATGTGTGTACCAAATTTTATGATTTTTGGTCAAAAACTGAGGAAGTAGTTTGATCCGCAATGTGTTTCCTTGATTTTCTGCCATAAATATGCTGTTACCATGGCAACGCAGATTCCGACTCATCCGAAAAATATGTCTTGCACATCTTCCCATCAAGACCAATGTGTGTACCAAATTTCATGACTTTCGGTCAAAAACTGAGGAAGTAGTTCGATCCGCAAGCTGTTTTCCTTGATTTTCTGCCATAAATATGCCGTTACCATGGCAACGCAGATTCCGACTCATCCGAAAAATATGTCTTGCACATCTTCCCACCAAGACCAATGTGTGTACCAAATTTCATGACTTTCGGTCAAAAACTGAGGAAGTAGTTCGATCCGCAAGCTGTTTTCCTTGATTTTCTTCCATAAATATGCCGTTACCATGGCAACGCAGATTCCGACTCATCCGAAAAATATGTCTTGCACATCTGCCCATCAAGACCAATGTGTGTACCAAATTTCATGACTTTCGGTCAAAAACTGAGGAAGTAGTTTGATCCGCAAGCCGTTTTCCTTAATTTTCTGCCATAAATATGCCGTTACCATGGCAACGCAGATTCCGACTCATCCGAAAAATATGTCTTGCACATCTTCCCACCAAGACCAATGTGTGTACCGAATTTCATGACTTTCGGTCAAAAACTGAGGAAGTAGTTCGATCCGCAAGATTTGCAACGGACCGACCGACCGCCCGACCGACCGCCCAACCATCGCCTGATTCCAGTATACCAATATATCAAACTTCGTTTGGCGGGGGTATAAAAATACCAGAGCGAGCCGACAGACTGACGCCCTTACCTCCCTGACCATCGTGTTTGACTCGCTGGTAGGCGAGCAAAACACAGAGGTCTCCAACACACTCACTGGGCTGACGCCCTTATAAGTGAGAGTAGTGGAAGGGAGGGAAGAAGAATTGGAAGAGCACGGAGGCAACCAAGACCACATCAGCAAGCAATGGTCATATTGACCATTAGGAAATATACATGTGTGTATACTGGATATTGGGGATACAGATGTAATTTTGTTTCAAATGGAGGTTTTTGTGGGCAAACTGATACTTAGGTTTCATTCTATATATATTAATTTATAAGTTCGTTAAGATACAAAATGTAGAAAGTTATAAAAACTTACATTTACAGCCTTCTTTTTCGTAGTTGTTACAGAGACATCCATACGTATGACGACTGCTCTCAATATGTTGCGCACTAGTGAGGCCGCTCTATATGGTTACGCACCATAGATACGTACACAGAATGTTACGCACACAAGCTATACGGACAAGGTCGATATTACAACGACGCGTGGCCGTTCTCTCCCAAAGACTTTTTCAATTATTGCTCCTCGCCGTTAAAGCACTTTGCTTAATATCCTTGCACCAGAAGGAATACAGAATGTAGAGAATGCACGATGAGAAGCCTTATCGCTAGACTAAACTCATTAACAAGCCCCAAGCTGTCTTAACAACAAGTAAACAACGAGGTGGAGATCGATGATCCGATCGCGCCGGTACAACTACGAGCGCTGAGGGCTCCCTTCATCATAATCGTGAAAAATACAAAATGGATGCTCTGACCGGATCTCGATAGGTGATTTCGCAAGAAATTCCCCAAAATTTCAGGAAACCCTCTTCAAAAGTGACAAAACAAACTGGTAAGTTTTAATCATCTATTATTCACCATAATTAGCTATCTTACAGTACATTTCAACCGAAGGTTTTCACTTAAATATAGCCAAAAATGCACAGTGATACATAGTACCGTACTGACTATTGCCTGCGTTCCTACACAATCGGCAATGGCGTGTGCCTTTGAGTGACCAAGACCTCGATTGCTCTTCCTCCGAAGGACGGAAATATTGGCAAAACTCACCAGAAAACGCGCTAAAAGAGTAGCAAACTCTGAATTTTTGTGCAAGATAGTGACTTAGCTGCAACTCTTTAGGCTGCGAGAAGGAAAGAGGAGGATGGTGTGCGCGCGTCATGCATACTAGTCCGGGAGCCAGGGGGGGGGGGGGGGGGGGGGTCAACCTAGCTGGAAACGAAACCAATTTTCATGTGCATGGATGTAAAGATCGCATAGTCCGATATAACGAATTGACCGTCTGGCATGTTCTATGTGGTGGGTGTGGCCAGGAGGAGGTCACAAAGTGGTCAAAAAAATGAGCTAGATCAGCTGGAAAGGAAACCCTTAGAAACCTATATCAAAAAGATTCGCCATAGTCCCAAGGTACATGAATGGACAATGCCAGACGTTTTAAGTGGTGGGGGTGCCCGCCAGACGCCCCCAAAGGGGGTCCAAAAATTGAGCTAGATCGGCTGGAAAGGAAACCCTTAGAAACCTATATCAAAAAGATTCGCCATAGTCCCAAGATACATGAATGGACAATGCCAGACGTTTTAAGTGGTGGGGAGTGCTTGCCAGACGCCCCTAAACTTCCCCAACTCTCAATATTGAGCTAGATCAGCTGGAAAGGAAACCCTAAGAAACCTATATCAAAAGATTCGCCATATTCCCAAGATACATGAATGGACAATGCCAGACGTTTTAAGTGGTGGGCGTGCTTGCCAGACGCCCCTAAACTTCCCCAACTATCAATATTGAGCTAGATCAGCTGGAAAGGAAACCCTAAGAAACCTATATCCGCCATAGTCCGAAGATTCAGCAAATGACCACTGCCAGACGATTTAAGTGGTGGAGAGTGTTTACCAGACGGTAATGGTAATCCATCCACCATTATTGAGCTAGATCAGCTGGAAAAGAAACCTTATCGAACCTGTGGGAAATTGCTCACCAGAGTCCAAAGATGCGCAAATGACCAATACTAGACCATTTAAGTGGTGGAGAGTGACTGTTAGCGTTATTATACAACCCCTATATGTTGTGCAGACTTACATAGATACTGCCAGGAATCGTCATGATTATATGTGGGATCTACCTGCCGCACGCCACCCCCTAAAGAATGACACACAAATATGAAAATTAACAGTCATCATTTTTGTTCCTATTTCATGTCTTTTACTTATACATGGGATACTCGACGTCGGACAAACGCTGTATCAGCAAAATATGATTAATTTAACGCACGTAAGGAGTTTACTCCTATATTTAGTACATTTTAACAGTGAAAATTATGGGTTCTTGAGATTGTTCATATAGTTTGTTATATAAGTTACATTAATTCTTGACTGAATTGGTAAAACCGTTGACGTTATAATTTCATATGTTTATTGCAAGATCCAGCAACTGCATGTTTTATTCCTTGTTCTATTACTGATCTAAAAAAAAAATGTTCAGACCTTTTTTTTCAAAAAGCGCTAGTGCAAGCTTTAGTCAAATTTCTGCCGATTTAATGATTTCCCCATAATTTATACAGACGATAATAAACCATTTCATTGAAACTTCATCTTATTTAGAATCATATTCCGTTCATTTTTTATACCAACCAAATGTATGTACCTCACTGAAAACTCTAGGAAAAAGCTCCGGTTCCCTACAATCATTTTAAAAATGATAAATATTTAATTGGCCAGACCTATTGAAACGTATTAAAATCGTATCCTGATTATCGTTTCATATTACAAACTGCTGTTAAGATCCAGAGATTTTTTTAAAAGATCACAATATCCTGATACATGTATTTTAACAATGATATCTATTGACTACTTTGCAAATAGCTGTGCCTTTCAAATTACATAATCTACAGAGAGGCTTTGTTATCAATACTTAATTCCTGATAAATCAGATTTCACTTTTATCCACAAACATAAATGTGTGAAACATTGATGCCAGTAATTTCCAATCCTCAATATTTATATCAAATATGTAGCCTTCTTAAGTTCAAGGTTCAAATCATAGGGTCTAAAACTTTCCATCCCAGTACGTTGGGGTCAAGACTTTGGATTTTATAAAAATAAATCACCCTTTTTCAGAGTTTTAGCCTGTATTATTCATAACTCTGTTAAATACATGTCAAGTTATTCATTATATTCATAGAAATACATCATCTCATTATATTTCATTCAACATGTTCAAGATAATTATGATGTAAGACAGATAATATTAGTTAGAAAGAATCGGAACGTCGCTCGGCCCAATTAGAAACCTAGTGACATATTCGGATACACACCTAAAGGTACAAAAAGGGTAATAAAGAATAATGTCACACCTGATCTCTGTTTATTTTGGTGAATTAGATTTGCCACCGATACCATAACTCATTATGTATGTACATGTATATTATCTCACTCATATTTAAGCTGAATTCTTCACGTTCAGAGCAATCTCCGTATAAAAAAAATACATATGATTTGATTTGATGTTCATTTCTATTTCCATGTACATCATCACAGATTTGCAATCTTCATGTATGGTCACATAAAATCATAATTATATAGAAAAAAGGGGTCGTCATAAGCACAGTTCAGGTGGAACATAGGGTCTGTAAATACCAATAACCTTCAATAAACTCCTGAATACTGATTCTTATATTGCAAGGTACAAGGTTACGTGCTGAAAAAAAACACCTATAGGTATATTTCTATGCATAATTACGAATGTTGCAGATACAGGCATTAATAATATGTAGACTGTCTTGTAATAAGTAGGAAACAATTAAGGTTAGTCTGTAAATATTTTATGTCATTTTGAAGTAAATATACAACATTCGCATATTTACAGACAAACAATTGATTAATAATATTGTATATCGCTAGCAATACATGAAAGAAGATAATCTTTTAAGCGTTCTTTTTTTTTAATACACTTTGTTGGGCTTAAATATAAACTATATAGGTAGTGAATTCCAAAAATCGGGTCCAGTGTGTCTTATAGATCTATAGGCCTGCCTTGTCGGCTGTTTTGGGATAATTGTTCAAATGCATATTAATAGAAATTCAGGTAGGGTATTTATGTAGGACGAGTAATTGCATAAAGGCTGCCACGGTAACTGAAGTTATGTAAACATATATCCACTGTTTCAAACAATGCGGAATATCATTCTAAATATATTCTCCAAGTTTCAATGCATCATGATAAAGAATTAAAAAGTAACAGCCTATATAAAAGGAAAAGGTTCAAGTGATCAATGTGCTAACAAATATTCAAAATTCTAAAAAAACAGAGGTTTCATGGTACTTTGCAGGGCACTCTGCTCATAAGCAACGAAGATATCCATTATCAAAATGATGTTTACATGCATCAAAGATATGTACAATATAAATTCACTGTCTGAGTATTGTTTGAAACCCATATCAAACCTTAAATATAAAATAAAAATCAACTTTCACGCCAAAATATCAAAAAATTATCAAAAACGTTTCGGTGTGCATTGAACGGTTGTTATGAAAACAGTGCATGGTGCATAATTGGTCGGTATTAAAATTTGCGGAATATGATTCTTAATACGATGACCAAGTTTCAATTAAATATACTATTCATACTTAAAGTTTTATGTGAACATGTCAAAACTGTACAATAGAAACAGGTCTGTGTATCATGGTATAACTAATGTTTTACTACAAATATCATTCATGAAATAGTTTCTCCTTTAACACATATTGTTAATCTTTCACTAAAAAACGGCGTTGTTCCTAATAAAATGAAGATTGCAAAGGCCATGCCTATTCACGAAAGGTGACCAACAAGACAAAGATATATTACCTGCCTTTATCACCCCTAACAAGCTTCTCAAAAAATCTAGAAAAAATCGTTTATTCTGGACTCATTATATACGTTTTTAGATAATAATCATGCCCTCTCCGCGCCTCAACATTCACGCATGGGCTTCTAATATTCATAAATTTGCCAGAGCTATAGACAGTGGCACACACTGCAGGTATTTTCTTGGACTTTTCCAAGGCCTTTGCTACTACATATCATGATATATTGTATAAGTTATCTCACTATGGTATCCAGGGAAATGCCTTGGAGTGGTTCAGGAACTAACCTAGTGATAGGAAACAATATGTATACATGAATGGTTTTGAATCGACCCTTCAGTCAATTACTTGTGGTATCCCTCCAGGCTCTCTGTTAGGCCCGCTCCTGTTTATTTTATGTACACTAACGTTCTACAAAACTCATCTGCAGTCTTGTCATAATCCTCTTTGCCGATGACTCCAATATTTTTTGCTCTCACTATAACCCTGTTACACTTCTGAACATTGTAAACACTGAATTAATTTGCGCTTTTCACTGGATGAAAGCTAACAAAATAATAATTGTCGCTCATCATAAAATAAACACATTTCTTGCCATTTAGTAATTCTATATCATTTTTTTGTGTTTATATAAACAGTAAGTCGCGGAAAGTTCAAATTTATTGTTGATGTAATTTGTAAACTCATGTAATTCAGGTGTATATTGAACAAGGTCTTATATCTTAATTATTGTACTTGCATGGGGAAATAGCTCCACAACCCTCATGGACAAAATGTAAGAATTGTAAAGAATGTTGGATTTCGTGCACATACAAATGAGCTTTTCTATAACTTTTATATTCTTGAGATATCTGACTTGTACTTTCTTGGAATCTTGGAATATTTATATAATACGAACTCTCGAAAAGTAATTTACCGCATGATTCCTTCCTATTTTCCAACCCAACATTATGCGGTACATTCCTACCCAACTAGACAGACAAACAATTTCCACCTCCCCTGAGCCCCAACCGTGTTTGCAAACAAAACAATCACCTTTACTGGACCCAAATTCTGGAATAGCCTGCATGGAAAACAAACTGGTTGATAGCTCCTCCCAACAATTCTGTCATGCTGGATCTTACAGGTGATGGTCACACAGCCTTTTCTTCTTGTTACACTGTCCTGCCTTTACAATTTTACTTTCGCTTCTTTCTTCTTCTTTTTCTTCTTTTCTTTAGTCTCTTTCGTCGTTTTCTTTTCTTTCCTCCACGTTATGAGCATTGCTCTCCTTGTTCAGAATCGTTTAGTAAATCTGATATTTCTATTCCGCTTCGCTTTTTATTACATATTAATCACAAGTACTTATAATATTAAGTACTCTAAACGAGAACCTAATCATTTACAAGCCATATGCTTTTTATTTAAGCTCCTCCTCGTTTACAAATATCTCCCCCCTTTCGTTCCTACATGTATATCTCTCTAAAATTTCCACCTATTTACTGCACTTTATACTTGATTTTAGTTCTTTACTCGCACGTTTTGAAATTGACGCTTAATATATGCTAGTAATAACTGAATTGCTTTTGATGTGGAAGTGGAACAAATGAAAATTCAGAATTCAAACTTCAAACTATACCAATATGCCATAAAATATTACTGTGTTATTATAAAACTCCTCTCTCCATTCGCAGTCACAGAAACTGGCCCCAGAATGGTCTACTGTAGATAGTGTAATCAGTGAACCGGCCCAAATTTATAACGACAATGGCAAAACGGAGGTTTCCACTGAAGTCAAGAACTTATGTCAATTATAATTATAACATAAAATCATTAACATTCACACAAACCATAATCCACATTGTTAAAAGTACATAAATCGATCATAAATGCTGGTTTTACAGCGTTTGTCTGACGTCTAGATATCCCATTTATATGTAAAAAAAAGGAATAAGAAAAACAATAATGACTGTTGATTTGCACACTTTGAGTGTTCTTCTTTACATGGAGGATTGGGGGGGGGGGGGGGGGCGTATGGTAGTATCTATATAAGTCTAGACAAAGCCAATTTGTTTGTTTTTCGCTCAAAATATAGGGGGTGTATATTAGTAACGTCTAACAGTCACTCTCCACCATTTAAATCGTCTGGCAGTGGTCATTTGTTTATCTTTGGACTATCGCAAATCTTTTGATATAAGTTTCTTAGGGTTTCCTTTCCAGCTGATCTACCTCAATATTGGGGGTTGGGGCACTTTAAGGGCGTCTGGCAAGCACTCCCCACCACTTAAAACGTCTGGCATTGTCCATTCATGTACCTTGGGACTATGGCGAATCTTTTGATATAGGTTTCTAAGGGTTCCCTTTCCAGCTGATCTAGCTCGATTTTTGGACCCCCTTTGGGGGCGTCTGGCGGGCACCCCCACCACTTAAAACGTCTGGCATTGCCCATTCATGTGCCTTGGGACTATGGCGAATCTTTTGATATAGGTTTCTAAGGGTTTCCTTTCCAGCTGATCTAGCTCAATATTGGGGGTTGGGGCACTTTAGGGGCGTCTGGCAAGCACTCCCCACCACTTAAAACGTCTGGCATTGTCATGTATCTTGGGACTATGGCGAATCTTTTGATATAGGTTTCTAAGGGTTTCCTTTCCAGCTGATCTAGCTCAATTTTTGGACCCCCTTTGGGGGCGTCTGGCGGGCACCCCCCACCACTTAAAACGTCTGGCATTGTCCATTCATGTACCTTGGGACTACGGCGAATCTTTTGATATAGGTTTCTAAGGGTTTCCTATCCAGCTGATCTAGCTCATTTTTTTGACCACTTTGCGACCTCCTCCTGGCCACACCCACCACAAAGAACATGCCAGACAATCAATTCGTTATATCGGACTATGCGATCTTTACATCCATGCACATGAAAATTGGTTTCGTTTCCAGCTAGGTTGACCCCCCCCCTGGCTCCCGGACTATACGTGCACAGAGGAAGGCGTGATGGGGGGGGGGGGGGGGGGGGGGGGGGTGTATATGCACTGTCGAATGGCTTGCGTAGTCGGAAGACTAGCAAAATAGGTAGGTACATTGATTGTGATTGTGTCAAAATATAGGGGGTGTATATTAGTAACGTCTAACAGTCACTCTCCACCATTTAAATCGTCTGGCAGTGGTCATTTGTTTATCTTTGGACTATCGCAAATCTTTTGATATAAGTTTCTTAGGGTTTCCTTTCCAGCTGATCTACCTCAATATTGGGGGTTGGGGCACTTTAAGGGCGTCTGGCAAGCACTCCCCACCACTTAAAACGTCTGGCATTGTCCATTCATGTACCTTGGGACTATGGCGAATCTTTTGATATAGGTTTCTAAGGGTTCCCTTTCCAGCTGATCTAGCTCGATTTTTGGACCCCCTTTGGGGGCGTCTGGCGGGCACCCCCACCACTTAAAACGTCTGGCATTGCCCATTCATGTGCCTTGGGACTATGGCAAAGCCAATTTGTTTGTTTTTCGCTCAAAATATAGGGGGTGTATATTAGTAACGTCTAACAGTCACTCTCCACCATTTAAATCGTCTGGCAGTGGTCATTTGTTTATCTTTGGACTATCGCAAATCTTTTGATATAAGTTTCTTAGGGTTTCCTTTCCAGCTGATCTACCTCAATATTGGGGGTTGGGGCACTTTAAGGGCGTCTGGCAAGCACTCCCACCACTTAAAACGTCTGGCATTGTCTAAGGGTTCCCTTTCCAGCTGATCTAGCTCGATTTTTGGCCCCCTTTGGGGGCGTCTGGCGGGCACCCCCACCACTAAAACGTCTGGCATTGTCCATTCATGTACCTTGGGACTATGGCGAATCTTTTGATATAGGTTTCTAAGGGTTCCCTTTCCAGCTGATCTAGCTCGATTTTTGGACCCCCTTTGGGGGCGTCTGGCGGGCACCCCCACCACTTAAAACGTCTGGCATTGCCCATTCATGTGCCTTGGGACTATGGCGAATCTTTTGATATAGGTTTCTAAGGGTTTCCTTTCCAGCTGATCTAGCTCAATATTGGGGGTTGGGGCACTTTAGGGGCGTCTGGCAAGCACTCCCCACCACTTAAAACGTCTGGCATTGTCATGTATCTTGGGACTATGGCGAATCTTTTGATATAGGTTTCTAAGGGTTTCCTTTCCAGCTGATCTAGCTCAATTTTTGGACCCCCTTTGGGGGCGTCTGGCGGGCACCCCCCACCACTTAAAACGTCTGGCATTGTCCATTCATGTACCTTGGGACTACGGCGAATCTTTTGATATAGGTTTCTAAGGGTTTCCTATCCAGCTGATCTAGCTCATTTTTTTGACCACTTTGCGACCTCCTCCTGGCCACACCCACCACAAAGAACATGCCAGACAATCAATTCGTTATATCGGACTATGCGATCTTTACATCCATGCACATGAAAATTGGTTTCGTTTCCAGCTAGGTTGACCCCCCCCCCTGGCTCCCGGACTATACGTGCACAGAGGAAGGCGTGATGGGGGGGGGGGGGGGGGGTGTATATGCACTGTCGAATGGCTTGCGTAGTCGGAAGACTAGCAAAATAGGTAGGTACATTGATTGTGATTGTGTCAAAATATAGGGGGTGTATATTAGTAACGTCTAACAGTCACTCTCCACCATTTAAATCGTCTGGCAGTGGTCATTTGTTTATCTTTGGACTATCGCGAATCTTTTGATATAAGTTTCTTAGGGTTTCCTTTCCAGCTGATCTACCTCAATATTGGGGGTTGGGGCACTTTAAGGGCGTCTGACAAGCACTCCCCACCACTTAAAACGTCTGGCATTGTCCATTCATGTATCTTGGGACTATGGCGAATCTTTTGATATTGATTTATAAGGGTTCCCTTTCCAGCTGATCTAGCTCGATTTTTGGACCCCCTTTGGGGGCGTCTGGCGGGCACCCCCACCACTAAAACGTCTGGCATTGTCCATTCATGTACCTTGGGACTATGGCGAATCTTTTGATATAGGTTTCTAAGGGTTCCCTTTCCAGCTGATCTAGCTCGATTTTTGGACCCCCTTTGGGGGCGTCTGGCGGGCACCCCCACCACTTAAAACGTCTGGCATTGCCCATTCATGTACCTTGGGACTATGGCGAATCTTTTGATATAGGTTTCTAAGGGTTTCCTTTCCAGCTGATCTAGCTCAATATTGGGGGTTGGGGCACTTTAGGGGCGTCTGGCAAGCACTCCCCACCACTTAAAACGTCTGGCATTGTCATGTATCTTGGGACTATGGCGAATCTTTTGATATAGGTTTCTAAGGGTTTCCTTTCCAGCTGATCTAGCTCAATTTTTGGACCCCCTTTGGGGGCGTCTGGCGGGCACCCCCCACCACTTAAAACGTCTGGCATTGTCCATTCATGTACCTTGGGACTACGGCGAATCTTTTGATATAGGTTTCTAAGGGTTTCCTATCCAGCTGATCTAGCTCATTTTTTTGACCACTTTGCGACCTCCTCCTGGCCACACCCACCACAAAGAACATGCCAGACAATCAATTCGTTATATCGGACTATGCGATCTTTACATCCATGCACATGAAAATTGGTTTCGTTTCCAGCTAGGTTGACCCCCCCCCCCTGGCTCCCGGACTATACGTGCACAGAGGAAGGCGTGATGGGGGGGGGGGGGGGGGGGTGTATATGCACTGTCGAATGGCTTGCGTAGTCGGAAGACTAGCAAAATAGGTAGGTACATTGATTGTGATTGTGTCAAAATATAGGGGGTGTATATTAGTAACGTCTAACAGTCACTCTCCACCATTTAAATCGTCTGGCAGTGGTCATTTGTTTATCTTTGGACTATCGCGAATCTTTTGATATAAGTTTCTTAGGGTTTCCTTTCCAGCTGATCTACCTCAATATTGGGGGTTGGGGCACTTTAAGGGCGTCTGACAAGCACTCCCCACCACTTAAAACGTCTGGCATTGTCCATTCATGTATCTTGGGACTATGGCGAATCTTTTGATATTGATTTATAAGGGTTCCCTTTCCAGCTGATCTAGCTCGATTTTTGGACCCCCTTTGGGGGCGTCTGGCGGGCACCCCCACCACTAAAACGTCTGGCATTGTCCATTCATGTACCTTGGGACTATGGCGAATCTTTTGATATAGGTTTCTAAGGGTTTCCTATCCAGCTGATCTAGCTCATTTTTTTGACCACTTTGCGACCTCCTCCTGGCCACACCCACCACAAAGAACATGCCATTCACTGACAATCAATTCGTTATATTGGACTATGCGATCTTTACATCCATGCACATGAAAATTGGTTTCGTTTCCAGCTAGGTTGACCCCCCCCCCTGGCTCCCGGACTATACGTGCACAGAGGAAGGCGTGATGGGGGGGGGGGGGGGGGGGTGTATATGCACTGTCGAATGGCTTGCGTAGTCGGAAGACTAGCAAAATAGGTAGGTACATTGATTGTGATTGTGTCAAAATATAGGGGGTGTATATTAGTAACGTCTAACAGTCACTCTCCACCATTTAAATCGTCTGGCAGTGGTCATTTGTTTATCTTTGGACTATCGCGAATCTTTTGATATAAGTTTCTTAGGGTTTCCTTTCCAGCTGATCTACCTCAATATTGGGGGTTGGGGCACTTTAAGGGCGTCTGACAAGCACTCCCCACCACTTAAAACGTCTGGCATTGTCCATTCATGTACCTTGGGACTATGGCGAATCTTTTGATATAGGTTTCTAAGGGTTCCCTTTCCAGCTGATCTAGCTCGATTTTTGGACCCCCTTTGGGGGCGTCTGGCGGGCACCCCCACCACTTAAAACGTCTGGCATTGCCCATTCATGTACCTTGGGACTATGGCGAATCTTTTGATATAGGTTTCTAAGGGTTTCCTTTCCAGCTGATCTAGCTCAATATTGGGGGTTGGGGCACTTTAGGGGCGTCTGGCAAGCACTCCCCACCACTTAAAACGTCTGGCATTGTCATGTATCTTGGGACTATGGCGAATCTTTTGATATAGGTTTCTAAGGGTTTCCTTTCCAGCTGATCTAGCTCAATTTTTGGACCCCCTTTGGGGGCGTCTGGCGGGCACCCCCACCACTTAAAACGTCTGGCATTGTCCATTCATGTACCTTGGGACTACGGCGAATCTTTTGATATAGGTTTCTAAGGGTTTCCTATCCAGCTGATCTAGCTCATTTTTTTGACCACTTTGCGACCTCCTCCTGGCCACACCCACCACAAAGAACATGCCAGACAATCAATTCGTTATATCGGACTATGCGATCTTTACATCCATGCACATGAAAATTGGTTTCGTTTCCAGCTAGGTTGACCCCCCCCCCCCCCTGGCTCCCGGACTATACGTGCACAGAGGAAGGCGTGATGGGGGGGGGGGGGGGGGGGTGTATATGCACTGTCGAATGGCTTGCGTAGTCGGAAGACTAGCAAAATAGGTAGGTACATTGATTGTGATTGTGTCAAAATATAGGGGGTGTATATTAGTAACGTCTAACAGTCACTCTCCACCATTTAAATCGTCTGGCAGTGGTCATTTGTTTATCTTTGGACTATCGCGAATCTTTTGATATAAGTTTCTTAGGGTTTCCTTTCCAGCTGATCTACCTCAATATTGGGGGTTGGGGCACTTTAAGGGCGTCTGACAAGCACTCCCCACCACTTAAAACGTCTGGCATTGTCCATTCATGTATCTTGGGACTATGGCGAATCTTTTGATATTGATTTATAAGGGTTCCCTTTCCAGCTGATCTAGCTCGATTTTTGGACCCCCTTTGGGGGCGTCTGGCGGGCACCCCCACCACTAAAACGTCTGGCATTGTCCATTCATGTACCTTGGGACTATGGCGAATCTTTTGATATAGGTTTCTAAGGGTTCCCTTTCCAGCTGATCTAGCTCGATTTTTGGACCCCCTTTGGGGGCGTCTGGCGGGCACCTCCCACCACTTAAAATGTCTGGCATTGCTCATTCATGTACCTTGGGACTATGGCGAATCTTTTGATATAGGTTTCTAAGGGTTTCCTTTCCAGCTGATCTAGCTCAATATTGGGGGTTGGGGCACTTTAGGGGCGTCTGGCAAGCACTCCCCACCACTTAAAACGTCTGGCATTGTCATGTATCTTGGGACTATGGCGAATCTTTTGATATAGGTTTCTAAGGGTTTCCTTTCCAGCTGATCTAGCTCAATTTTTGGACCCCCTTTGGGGGCGTCTGGCGGGCACCCCCCACCACTTAAAACGTCTGGCATTGTCCATTCATGTACCTTGGGACTATGGCGAATCTTTTGATATAGGTTTCTAAGGGTTTCCTTTCCAGCTGATCTAGCTCAATTTTTGGACCCCCTTTGGGGGCGTCTGGCGGGCACCCCCCACCACTTAAAACGTCTGGCATTGTCCATTCATGTACCTTGGGACTATGGCGAATCTTTTGATATAGGTTTCTAAGGGTTTCCTATCCAGCTGATCTAGCTCATTTTTTTGACCACTTTGCGACCTCCTCCTGGCCACACCCACCACAAAGAACATGCCAGACAATCAATTCGTTATATCGGACTATGCGATCTTTACATCCATGCACATGAAAATTGGTTTCGTTTCCAGCTAGGTTGACCCCCCCCCCCCCTGGCTCCTGGACTATACGTGCACAGAGGAAGGCGTGATGGGGGGGGGGGGGGGGTGTATATGCACTGTCGAATGGCTTGCGTAGTCGGAAGACTAGCAAAATAGGTAGGTACATTGATTGTGATTGTGTCAAAATATAGGGGGTGTATATTAGTAACGTCTAACAGTCACTCTCCACCATTTAAATCGTCTGGCAGTGGTCATTTGTTTATCTTTGGACTATCGCGAATCTTTTGATATAAGTTTCTTAGGGTTTCCTTTCCAGCTGATCTACCTCAATATTGGGGGTTGGGGCACTTTAAGGGCGTCTGACAAGCACTCCCCACCACTTAAAACGTCTGGCATTGTCCATTCATGTATCTTGGGACTATGGCGAATCTTTTGATATTGATTTATAAGGGTTCCCTTTCCAGCTGATCTAGCTCGATTTTTGGACCCCCTTTGGGGGCGTCTGGCGGGCACCCCCACCACTTAAAACGTCTGGCATTGTCCATTCATGTACCTTGGGACTATGGCGAATCTTTTGATATAGGTTTCTAAGGGTTTCCTTTCCAACTGATCTAGCTCGATATTGGGGGTTGGGGCACTTTAGGGGCGTCTGGCAAGCACTCCCCACCACTTAAAACGTCTGGCATTGTCATGTATCTTGGGACTATGGCGAATCTTTTGATATAGGTTTCTAAGGGTTTCCTATCCAGCTGATCTAGCTCATTTTTTTGACCACTTTGCGACCTCCTCCTGGCCACACCCACCACAAAGAACATGCCAGACGGTCAATTCGTTATATTGGACTATGCGATCTTTACTAGGTTGACCCCCCCTGGCTCCCGGACTATACGTGCACAGAGGAAGGCGTGATGGGGGGGGGGGGGGGGGGGGGGGGTGTATATGCACTGTCGAATGGCTTGCGTAGTCGGAAGACTAGCAAAATAGGTAGGTACATTGATTGTGGATGTTTTTTGCACACCCCTGGCCAAATTATAGGTATGGGGTTCATGCCACTGATGAATGGTTTATTTTTTGGGGGCTGCTATGCAAAAAAACACACCAAGAACTAGATTTCTACATTCTAATAAGCCACTTCGGAGTTGCAATCTGAGCATGAGCAGATAAAGGTCATCTGTACCAAATTCTAAAACTCACTGACTTGTAAAATCAGCACTGATTTTCTTATTTACTATATAAATCTATATACCTACCTATTATGCCTGTAGTCTTGACTACGGGACCCCTTCGAGAATTTAACACACATGAGTCACAATATTGTGCGCACCCCCCGTAATCCTATTGTCCCCTTCGCCACTCACGCGCGTCAACACGCTACGGCCATCTTCCTCTTTTGCGAGCAATCCCAAGTAGAAACATGTTGCTTGCAAGGTGAGGGGAAGGAGGGAGGGTCATAGGTAGGTATATAGATTTATATAGTAAATAAAAAAATCAGTGCTGATTTTACAAATTTACTGCAATAAATCATATATACCTACCTATTATGCCAGACCAGCGCCAACTCAAAGACCGGGAGGCATGTTTCGAGCAGAAGGGAATAGGATTACACCAAAGACTACAAAGAAGACACAGCGGCCTTCAAGGTGGCTGACGCAAACAAAGCTTCACCTGCGGGAACATCCCTAAGGTAGCAAGAAATGAAGGAATTGGGCGAACGCCAATAAGCAGCCTTCAAAATATCAACAAGCGCCACACCTTGAAACAGAGCCAAAGAAGTGCTGACACTACGAGTATCATGAGCACGAGGCTTACTGTCGGATAAAAGAGCCTCTGTGCCAGCGGCCCTAATAGCTTCAACGATCCATCTAGAGATGGAATCAAGAGAGGCAGGAGAAAAAGGCTCCCTAGTGATCAGGAACAACTGATCATCCTTACGATAAGACTTAGTCTTATCAATATACCATTTGAGAGCCCTTACAGGACACCAAACTTTGTCCTCACGCACCGAAGAAAAGTTAGAAAGCGGACAAAGAAAAATCTCAACAGGGCCAGAGGCAGCTGTCTGATTCTTGGCAACAAAAGAAGCCCTAGGAATCAATCTAACGCCTTTTCTCTCCCAGCGAACATGACCAGGAGTAAGACAGAGAGCATGAAGAGTACTGCGCCTCTGCCCAGAGGCAATAGCTACCAAAAAGAGCGTCTTAACCGTAAGATGATGAAGCGAAGCTTCACCTAACGGTTCGAAAGGAGCTTTCGCCAAGGCCTCCAGGACCTTAGGCAGACTCCAAGACGGCACTAACTTAGAAAAAGAAGGTCGTTTCAGAAAGAAAGAACGAACGAATCAAACCACTTAGCAGCGGGGAATTGGAAATCCCCGAACCATCTGAGAAACCCGAATGAATGGCCCCGATCGCCGAACGGTAGCCTCGGATAGTAGAGATAGATCTCCCTTTGTCAAATAACAAGATTAAGAAATCCGCAATTGAACCAATAGGAGCCTTAGAAGGGGTTCGATTTCTTCTCTTTGCACCAAAGGAAAAAGACCGAGAGACGGAAATTGTAAATTTCCCTAGAAGAAACCCTACGACTGGACATTAAAAAGTCCGCGGCTCTATCAGAGAGACCCGACTGTCTTGCAGATTCCCTGACAGGGGCCAAGCAGTCAAATGAAGAGACTCCGGACTGTGGTGAAGAATCCCCGATAGGGGCTGTAACACCAGATCCGCTCTTAACGGGAGAATGAACGGTTGAGCCCTTAGGACCAAAAGGGAGCTATTACGAGCACCCGCGCCCGATCTTCCCTGATTTTCCGCAAGACACGCGGAATCAGTTGGAAGGGAGGAAAGGCGAATCCCTGAAGGTTCTCCCAGCTGAGGGAGAAAGCATAGAGAGCCCATGCTCCCTGATCGCGAACACGGGAGCAAAACTTCGGCAGCTGGTGATTTAGCACCGACGCAAAATAGATCCACTTCCAGTGGACCTAGGCAACTGCGAATGCGGCAAAATACCTACGGATGGAGCATCCATTCCGATGGAAGATACCTGCCCGGAGACAGAAAATCCGCAATGAGGTTTTCCCGACCGGGGATGAAAGCTAGGGCATTCAGGGCAACCGAACGAGTGCCTCCCTGCCGATTGATATATGCCGCCACAGTAACATTGTCCGTGAGAATCAGAACCGAACGACTGAGAAGTCGACTTCTGAAATGGAGCAAGGTCAACAGAACTGCCATAAACTCCAGGACATTGATATGAGGAAGAGTCCCAAAATGAGACCAATCCCCCGCAACCGTGCTGCCGTTGCAGTGTCCTCCCCACCCCAACCGAGAGGCGTCCGTCGAAACCGATATCGACGGAAGAGGGGCAGAGAAGGACCTGCCTCGCGCGAGAAACACCTCGCTCGTCCAACAAGAGAGAAGAGACTTGATCCTTACTGGTACTGGAATCCAGACCAAAAGCGAGTCTTTTCCCGGCTTGAAGAACCTGAGGAGATATAACTGGCTAGATAACCTAAGTCTTGAGTAAGAATGACGAGCAAACTAGTCTCGTCCAACAAACAACCGCGCAACTCCGCTAGGAGAAGCCAATCGTCCAGGTAGCAAAAATAGCCGAAGGCCGCATCGCCTCAGAGAGGCTGCCAGCACGGCTACAACCTGAGTAAGAACCCAAGGGACTGGGCACGGCCCGAAGTGAAGAGTGCGAAAACAATAAGTCTCTGAGAGGAAGAAAAACCCCAGAAGATCGCGCAAAGCGCGATGAACGGGAAAGTGGAAATACGCATCTTCGAAAACTATCAAGACCGCGTAGTCCTTCCTCTTGATCAACGGAAGAATGGAGGCGAGAGTCTCCATCCGAAAATGTACTGAAGTTTTCCCGAGCGCTTGGGATTAACAAAAGTCGGAGAAAGGGAAAAAGACAGCCTGTGAGGTGACCGAGTTCCTATAGCACCTCCGGGGAGCGGGGCGGACAGATCTATGAAGAATCCGTCTCGTCCGCCAAAGAGAACAAAAGCGTCCCCGGAGATGGCCTCCCAAGCGGGGAGAAAGGAACGAAGACAGCCACCAACCAATACTCTGCGACGGTACATGACCGAGGCAGCTGCAGTGGAAAACTATGACCACTGCAAACCAAACATGACGCTCAAAAGAAGCACCGCTTCAATGCGTCCAAAATCCAGCTAGAAATCCTCCGCAAGAGAAAAACGCTCGGAGGAATACCGCTGCCTGAACCCAAGCAAAGCCGAACCCTGCGCGCGGGTTGACTAAAAGTCAGGGAAAGTTTAGAACAAAGCAATCGCTTCTACCCCACAAAGGGAGAGCAACTAAGGCTCTGCCTGCCCCAGCGATTCGGAAACCGAAGCTTGAGAGGCCGCTTCCAAAACTGGATCCGCCTGAAATAATCGTGACAAAGAATCACGAACAAAGGCCGAAACGGTCGGATTCACGCATGAACCGCCATAAGCCTCCTCACCCGACGGAGCCCCAAAGCTGCGAGACTAGGAGGCGCATGTGATCCCATCACAGACAAAGAAGAATAAACCATAAAAGGCTAATTAGTCTCGATGTCCGACCCAAAAACGGGACAAGAGCAGGGGATGTGAATCCTGGTACAAGGGACCAACCCTGAGTCTGGGCAAAGCCCATCTCACACTGAACATCTCAGCTTGAGAGACCGGAGGGTTAGCTAAACCCGATGGGCAAGAGGCAGGCAAAGCCTTGCCTCTTTTAGCCCCTTCCCTAGGCTTCTGATTGGCCCAAAAAGAGCCTAAGTCGAAACCCGCTTTTCAGAGCGTTTATTCGGTTTCGTTCGGATCCCCGAAGCCCTTCGGGAACACGAACCGAACCCTCCGCTGAGGGACGCTCACCTCCCTTTATGGGAGAAGTGCGCTGAGGGTATTGAACCCAAAGACGCGCACCAATTACCCATATCGGCCGAGCAAGGAGATGCAACAGCCATGGGCCGGACGCCAAGGCGCCCAGAGCAAGGGCGGACCGGGATGACCCGGCAAAGGAACGCCAACAAAGGACTCAGCAGGAATCCCGCTGCTTAAACCAACGCGAAGTCGAACCCTGCGCGCGGGTTGACTAAAATTCAGAGAGATATCTGGATAACAAAGCAATCGCTTCCACCCCACAGAGGGCGAGCGATTGAGACTCCGCCTGCCCAAGCGATTCAAAAAAGAAGCTTGAGAGGCCACCTCCAAATCTGGTTCCACCCGAGTGGAAAGAGACAAAGGAACGCTAACAAAGGCCTCAGCAGGCAGAGCCCCGCATGGTTCAACGAAAGTCTCCTCGCCCAGCGGCGCCTCAAGGGCCGCGGGAATAGGAGGCACATGCGAAACCGACTCAGACAAAGACGAATCCAACACAAAAGGCTGATTAGTCTCAAAGTCAGACCCCTGAATAGGGACAGAAGTCAGGGTTGAAGTAGCCGGTACAAGGACCAACCCTGATTCTGAGCAAAAGCCCGCATCATGCTGAACATGTCAGCTTGAGAGGAGCTAGCTGGGTTAGCCAGGCCAGACGAGCAAGAGGCCGGCAAAGCCTTGCCACTTTTTGCCCTTTTCGCCCTCTTCTTGGCCTTTTTCTTGGCTGGCTCGACAAGAGTCGTAGCCGAAACCCTTTTGTTAGAACGCTTAATCGGATTCGTTCGGATCTTTGAAGCCACTTCGGAAACACTTCCCCAAAAAGGGATTGGAGCGCTCATGGCGTAAGCCTAGAGAATCGCCCAAATCACCCATATTGGCTAAGCAAGAAGATGCAGTAGCCATGGGTTGGGAACTAAAAGCTCCCAGTGCGTGGGCAGACCGAGATGACTCGGTATGTGCCCGATGACTACTAAAGGCGTGTGAACCCGCTATTGGACCGCTCGAAAGCAGCAATAGGGGAGCACTAGTAGTCACGCACTCAGGTGAAAACACCTGTTGCTCCGAAGAGCGTCCATAACTGTTAGCTCGAGCATTCCCATTAGCTGGCAATGTAGACAGCCCAGGAAGTACTCGTTCCCCCATATGGCGTTTGCCGGGGGCTAGGGTTTGAGAACCCAGACCAACATGGACTAAGCCCGTGGGTTGCCCTGCAGTAGTGGGGCGCGTCTCCCCTAACGGATCAGAGCGAGTGAACGCTACCGTACGGGAAACAACCGCCTCCCCCCTCTGGTCTCAGCGACCGGGGGA
This sequence comes from Heliocidaris erythrogramma, assembly GCA_025617745.1. NCBI lineage: Eukaryota > Metazoa > Echinodermata > Echinoidea > Camarodonta > Echinometridae > Heliocidaris > Heliocidaris erythrogramma. The sequence goes on from CM046866.1 coordinate 22,233,416, forward strand.
TTGGAATCGTTAGATATCCAAACCACTAGAATCTGACGCCACCCACCCCGAAACCACGGGCTTCGGAGTTGACAATCCCGACTCAGTTAACGCCACCCGTCCCGAAGCCGCAAGCTACGAGACTGGCAAACTCTGCAAGGAAACACCACTAGGCAACTTACCCTTAGCCCTCCTCCCTCCCCCATGTACCGAAGTACTCGGGAGAGTTCTGGAAGGCCGAGTCGTCTTGCTAGACGACTCTTCGGAAGAAGCACTGCCTCCTTGACATAGCTGCTTCTTCCGAATCCATACCACTGCAATAAAACAGACAATAAAGTATACTTTTCAAATTAAGAAATACTTCAACTGAATGCAGTAAAATAAGGGTAAAATTATTTGGGAGATACGCACTAAAGAAATTTTCACAGCCTAAAAACCGTAAGAATAAACGCCGAACCCGAAGGCTCGGTGACAAACGGAAACACCCGCAAACACGGAAATATCTACGTGGGGCTGACCGTGAAAGAGAAAAATGCATGCCAAGAAAGGGAATCAAAAAATCCCTTGCAATCGGCAAGAGTGACTACTAAAACACAAAGTACTATAATCTAAACGAATATAGGTACCTAAAAGTGCTTTAACTATGTGAAAAAGCGCACCAAAAAGATACTATACGACCTGATTTCAGGAGCGCTGTGACTATACGTCCTAACTCGTCGGGGGCGAGCAAGAAAGAGGAAGATGGCCGTAGCGTGTTGACGCGCGTGAGTGGCGAAGGGGACAATAGGATTACGGGGGGTGCGCACAATATTGTGACTCATGTGTGTTAAATTCTCGAAGGGGTCCCGTAGTCAAGACTACAGGCATAATAGGTAGGTATATATGATTTATTCCAGTAAATACTAATATTCGATATGTGCTCATGAATGTCATGTAATCATTATTCAATTATGCACTAATGGTGCATTCCATGATATCCAGGTGGAAGTATTCTTTTTAAAGGGGGAAACAAAAGCTATTCATGAGGCACCTCTATCACTCCCAGAGTTATTTTTCTGAAGTGCACATAAAGGGACCCTCCATGTCTAAAATATCTGTGGATATTTGGGGTCATTTGTACCATGCGCTAACCCCGAATTGGCTTATTGGTCACTGAGCAGTCACGATAGCTAATACTGGCATAGGTTAGACATTATTTTTTATAAAAATATTGTTGTTTTATTGAGAGTTCATGCACTGCAGATGGCTTTTTGGATAGTCCAGCACCTTCCACTGATGTTGTGACAGTCAAATCTATAGGCTATGCTATAATGCCTGACAAGATTACGAGAAATGAAAAGGCATGTTTTTCAAAATTCTTAAGTCGAAAAACTTCAAATTTGTCCGACCACCAGCTTTAAAAAAAAAACAAAACAAAACACTAAGCTATGTCAAGCAATTCCACCTATTCTTGTTTGTTTTCTTCCAGATGATTCCCTGGTCATGTGGACTATTTTCACTATCTGCTGTTGGATGGAGAAGCCCCAATCATTGGTGTATGAAGAAGATATGTTTTGCTCCAGCCAATTAAGTTTCTACTATTAATTCAGATGTGATCATGAGGTCTCAAAAGTGAAAAGGAACACCCTTTTACGTATAGAGAGACTTCCCTCAGTGATCTATAGAAATTATTTTTAATTTTGACACTTGCATCATACAATGCAGATCTGATGAAAAGTCATTATAAAACGTAGAATTTATTTTGAAATATTTCATGTACATGTATTTTATATTTTTTTTAAATCCCTCAAATGATCAATTTTTAAGCTTGGTGACTTATGGGATGGAATTAGAATAAAGAATTAGAAAGAGGGCAATGGTAGACCCTCATAATTAATTTACTGGTATGTAATTATTACATCTCACTTCATGAGGTAGCCTCATCTACCATAATACTCTATTAAAAATATTGTTTGTTTTTATTTTGATTGTATGATCTCTTCACTCATTTTGAAGGAGTTTAATCGGTAATTGCTTTTCTCAAGAAAGAAATCTACCGGGGGGGGGGGGGGGGCTGCCGTTTCCTACTTGATTTATATAAGACCTATTGTTTGAAGGATTGTTTTTTCTTGGAACTTCGTATCTTTTTTTAAAAATAATTATGCTTAAAATTATTATGAAAGATTTATGATATTGACTCTGTTCCCGAGTAAATTGACTGAACCCCATGGTCTATTGAGCTGGTTATGTCGAGAATAAGAATGGATTGAGAATTGAGTTGGTTGATGGTATATTGATTTCTACACTTACAAGTGAACAAGAAATGATTTTGTATTAAAATGTCAATACCTGAAATTTATGAAATATTTATGTGAAATGATCGTGATGAGTGGGAGAGTGAGGACAGTTTGTACGCATTATGTTTAAGTTTACTGTGCATCCATGAACAAGTTTTTATCATTGAAAGTTTTCCCATAAAATAGAAGACTATGGAGAATAAACCGCCTGAACTTGAGACCACTTAACCCTCTTTAGTGATTTGGTTTCTCTTTTTCTCCCCCTACAATTCATTAGACGTCTGTCTCTCGCAGTATCAAAAATTCAAACCTGGTTAGAGGGACTTATTTGGTCAGACTTAGTGGCACAGAAGGGAATCAAATTTGGTCTTGTCTAAATGCAATTCGCTATCACGAATTAAACAAGTTCCTACGGTTTTTTTCGCGGGGGCGGGGGGGGGGGGGGGGATGTGGAAAATGCGGATTCGCCCCACCCCCCACCCCCCCTCACGCACTCCTACAATTTTGCAACTCGTTACAAAGCTACCACCCAATCGAGTCTTAAAGGAAATCAGCATTGTGGTTGGTCGATTAAAAAAAAAATAGTATGGTGTGTACAGTCATGTTAAGATGGGTGTGAAAGCAACCTAGAACACAATGTTCGGAAATATATCCCTTTTCACCATAGGGTTTATTTATGAATACGATCATAAATGACTTTTGAAACATTTATTCCATCCAAGAAGCCATCATAATCACGGGGAGTAATTAGATCTCCACACTTTTAACACACTTTAAGATTATCATGAGCCAAATTTTTTTGACACGCTCATTTCATTGGCATTTGGGGCAGGGGTCACTGTGCCCCCTATTTTGGGAAGAAAAAAATGGTTACAAGTTCTGGCAAATTTCGGCAAAAATTTCAGTAAACTTTGGGCAATTAAAAAAAAAAAAAAAATCCTGTATTAAAATTCCCCTAAGTCGTTATTTTCCGGGGGTAGTTATCTGGGTCAGTAGTTACCTTAGGTGGTAGTTGTCAAGGAGATGTCCCACAGGGTAGTTGTCTGAGGGGGGGGGGGGTAGTTATCCGGGGGTAGTTGCCCTAGAGGGTGGTTGTCCTAGGGGGTAGTTGTCCTGGGGGTAGTTGTCCTAGGGGGTAGTTGTCCTTGGGGGTAGTTGTCCTTGGGGGTAGTTGTCCTGGGGGTAGTTGTCCTGGGGGTAGTTGTCCTAGGGGGTAGTTGTCGTAGGGGGTAGTTGTGGTAGAAGTGTCTCCATCACTTGACAAAGTTGAGCAGCAGCCAACGAAACGTAGTGACCTCTACCAAGTTTCACGTGCTTCGCGAGACAACTGGATACTTCTAATATATTGGATTCTACCGTGATGATGTACATCTTCACGATTATTATTGAAAAGGTCACGCAAAACATTTCATCGATCCCCTCCCCCACGGAATTAAAAAGCAACATGAAAACAATGACAATACTCTTAATATTGATAATAAAAAAGTAGGGGCAGCAGAACATGGGGGGGGGGGGGGGTGGGGGGAGAGAGCTCCTCATAATTTCAGCCAAAATAAATAATGAAACCCCAAGTATCCCGTCGGCTTATATCTTTCCAGAAGTTAAAACCATATAGCTGATATGCGGCTAGCGATGACAGATTCGGTTCTGCATTGAATAAGCAGGCCTAGCAGATTTTCCCCTAAATTAAATGTCCAAAATAATAATTTAGGAAATGGTTTGCGCTCTCAAAATTTTCAATGCACTTCCCGTGCTTTTTGAAAGCTCAATTTAAAATCCTTTTTTAAATTTCATTCATCAAATATAGATCTTCATTGCTGCAGTTTAGCGGCATCGTATGTTATTGAAGTTCTAAGCGTTGTGTCCCCAGCTTTTGCCTCCTCCTGCTCAACGGTATCAAGAACAAGATATTCTGCTATACGAAGCTTCTTTGTTTCATTGGAGTTACATGTATATGAAAATTTCTATTTTGGAGACTCTTTGTCACCAGATGTGAAAAGCAGTAATTAAAATAATAATAGCTACATTTATATTGCGCACGTATCCATCCCAGAGGATGCTCAAGGCGCCTATAAAGGAGTATTATTATCACCCTGGCTTTAGCCCAGCTGCCTTAAAGTAGATATTCAAAGAAAATCACAAATATGGCAATTAATGTATCACTAGAAACTGGGAAGCTTACAGATGGCAATCGTATAAGTTTTATGTCAACTGCGTATCTGGTGATAATAAAAACAACACAAATAAAAGCTCTTCTCAGCATCTGGAATATCCGAGGATTCGCCAGAAATATAGCGATGTTTTGATGTCGTCACACTCGGGATCGATCCTGCTTAAGCAGACGACGTCCTATAATGAATGAACGTAATTGCAATGCAATTATTTATCAAATTATAAAGAGTTTGGTGTATTTAAACATGACCTTATTTCACACCATTATAAAGGGAAAGTGAAACTGATTCTGATAGCTAAAACCGTTTGATTGTAAATACATAGAAGGGTCAATGATCAATGAAATAAACCCCACTTTCAAATTGAAAAGCCCTCCGAATAATAGCAGGATGGTATTCGTTCCCTCTTGAAACGCCGAACATGCCCCGGTGCAAGCAGCTGAAAATACAATGGCGTCTTATTTTGTTTACAAGTGACCGATTCCTTTATTTTTTTAACACTGCATTTTTCATCAAAATAATACCATACACGAAGTTAAGAGTGAGGCAACAGACAAACATTAAGACTGACGCTAGTGAAGGAAGAGAAATAAGTGAAGAGGAGATGACAAAATAGGCTCTGAAAAATGTGTAAGATGTTATGGGACATCGTCTGCTTAGACAGGACTGGTCCATGGTGTGTCGTCACATATCTCAGCAGCGTTCGAGGAGCTCTTCAGCTGCTATATCGGGGGCTGTATTTTACCGTTTTAAAATTGCTAATAATCATTACTTCAAATGTTTCCAAGCGTTGAATTTTGATAACCTTGTTTAATTTATGCCATCTATGCAATAATAAGTATTAAGCCAATATTTAAAATCATTAACGTTCTACTTTAAGAGCTACTGTCTGAGAGAATCAGGCAGGGGTCGGCAAATTGAACTCATATTTGAAAGTTTGATCAAGTTCTTTGAAGAATTTTCAAAAATAGCTGTGATTTTACCATCCAACCCCAAAATGCGTCCTCTGTCGCCCATTTTTACACTTTTAATTTATGAAAAACGCCCAAATTTATGTAAATGTTTCACCTAGGTAAAATGACCCCATCTCTTTGAAATTTTAGCCACTATCTTAACCTTGTTGGTGCTCCTGATTTAAAATTTGATAATGATTAGATTAAAGAGTGATATTTTTACTTGGAAAGTTCTAATTTTTTCGATTTTTGAGAAATAAGTGTGGAGTGTCTATTTTTATGCACGTCTGTTAAATACTACCATTTTTTAACTTCTGACAAATGTCTAAAAAGAGTGTTTTTCAATGCTAACGTTGACAAACAAAATATTACGTGACCAAATGTATTTTCAAATCATACTTGTGCATGTTGGGCCATTATAGCGCTATGTTCAATATATGAATTTTAAAAACCGTTGGGTATATTTTGTATTTATTTCAAAGTAGACTTACAGTATGTATGCCAATTTTCGCATTTTTGAAAATTTGCAAGAAAAATACAATAACTTTAACATTAATTCGTCTTAGGCTAATACCAATGACCAAACCTATATTTAATCAATACTTGGTCACAGAGTGCCTTCATAGTGCTTCTTTCGATAACCGATTTCAAAAGTGTGGGGTAATGTGTACTTGTTAACTAGTACACCTAAGATATGCCATCTTTCATATTTTCTTTGAAAATTGAAATAAAAAAAACGTTAATTGAAACCTAAATTCATATTGGGTTAAAGGACAATTAACCCCACGTGATATTCTAGATGCACCTATTGTCTGCTACGTCTTTCCATGGAGGCTGCCATTTTGTGCATGACACGGATCATTAGGTACCATATGCATTGATAATAGCCTACCTTTACAACAGATACGTCGCTTTGTTCTGATTGTATTACGATTGTTATTGGCCATGGGCCTAGATAATTGACGACCCATGAGTTCTAATAGCCATCCTGTAAAGCAGATTCCTCGCTTTGTTTTGGTATTGTTACGATTGTCTCCGTCCTTGACGTCAATTCTCCGTCCTTGACGTATATTTTTTATGAAGTATATTTTTTATGAACAAATTAAGACCTTTTAAAAAATATATAAAACTAAACTTACATTTCAGAATATGTGACTTTATCTAATATATATTTGTCCTCTAAAAATCAATTACAAGTTAACGATGAAGGAAATTTTACTTGGGATGAAAAATATGTTCGTGTACACATAAAGTAATGGCAGCCCCCTTATTATTGCTAGCAGACGATAACTTGGCTGGAAAATAGTGATTTATATCTATATCCTGTGTTTTTACATGAAATTGCATGTATCAAATAAGAGGCATATACTACACCATTCAAAATAAGCTAATTCATACGCTGAGGTTAATTTCCCTTTAATGTCAAGGACCTAGCCTATTTTCAATCAATAATCGGTCGCATAGTACCATCCATGGTGCAAACTTCAATATCCGATTTCGAGAGTGTGTGTGTTTCGAGAGCGTGCTCTACTTTTGTAAGAATAGCGGCTTATAATACCTGTCGATCTGCGTGCTCTTATATTGCCAAATACAGACTGTTCTTCATATGCATATATAAATTTGCAGCCGATCGTTCCCACACTAGATCTCGGTAGCGGTGATAAGCTGCCAATCCTTGAAACATGCATGCTACATATACTTTGATTGTTTCACAAGAACTGTACGAGAAAAGTTTCGGTTCTTAATGTTTATTTCATCCTGAAAAATTCCGAATAGAAAATAAAGAATAACACTAAAAGTTCTAAGCAAAGAAAAGGTTAAGAATGTTGTTTTACTTTTTTTGGTCATTTTTTATTATAAGTGATAGGCCTACATGTATCTTTTTAATTAAAAAATCTCCAACCTTGCGACTCAGCCACGGCCTGGCCGCGACTTTTGGGTGATGTAAAAGCAAATGGGGCCAGGCCCGAGGCCAGGCCGCGGCCAGTTTTCGGACCAGCTCAGGAGGTAGTCTGAGCCCGGGCTGAGCCGCGGCTCGGCCACGACCCGAGGTAGTGTAAAAGCAAACGGGGCCTGGCCGTGGCCGTTTATGCTAATGAGGTGCGTGCAAATGAACGGCGCGCGGGCGGGAAGAAATATTATTTGTTTACAAGTAGAGCGCCACAAACGGCGCATTCACGGAAGCGGGGCCAGGCTTGGCCGCGACCAAGCCGTGTAATGTAAAAGGGTGAATCGTTTGGGTGAGGCGAGTACCACCCACTGTGTTGGTTGGGGCCTGGCCGCGGCCGAGCCACGGCCAGGCCTCGCGACTTTAGATGTAAAAGGGGTCTTAGGCATCTATTGTGTTTGACTGTCCAATTAGTCACACTCTGTTGGTACACCTGCACACACAGCCACACATGTACATGGGGCCAGGCTGACAACAAATTATTCATACCCTCAAGATTTGAATTTTTTAAAATTTTGTTTTACAAATTAAAAATTAGTTTGTCCTGGTTTATGTTCATGTACTTAATGATGTGACAAAGAATTTCATGAATAATATAACATGGAGCAATTTACAAAATTCCACTAGTCAACCTTTCATTTTAACCCATTGGCTACTGAGTTCTCAAATGCACATAGGGTTAATACAGGGACCACCCGGTTCCCGTAAGCAATGGGTTAAGACAATTACACATAAGACTTCAAATTACAAAGGGTATGAATAATTATGCTGTTAACTGTATACACGTACCTGTATATATAGACCTCTTTTTACGAAATATATCCAACATTAAACTCTCTTACGCATTTATTTGTGTATTATGTTTATGATTATACACCTCTGTCACCCCTTTTCAATCCACAATGTCTCAAGTCCTATCGCGACGCCCCCAATAAATTCAGAATGATTGGCATGATCTTTTAATCAAAGCAGTGAAAGGCCACGGAAGGCTACCGTTTGCGAGTAATGTATAATAGAATTAACTCTCTCAATATGGCCCTATAGAACCATCAATGCATCAATGCATGTATACAAGTACATTGTTAATATTGACAAAATATATATCTCCACATCTGAAAGGGCAGCTCAAGACTGAATAAGCCAGTTCACGATTAAGCCTTGCACATGTGCATAAAGTTATATGTGCCCAGCTTGTAAAATTCACCTATTGAAACCCTTAAAGGCTATTCTAACACGTTCAGGCCTCATGCAGATTCTGTTCATTGACATTAAAGGACAATTAACCCCACGTGATATTCTAGATGCACCTATTGTCTGCTACGTCTTTCCATGGAGGCTGCCATTTTGTGCATGACACGGATCATTAGGTACCATATGCATTGATAATAGCCTACCTTTACAACAGATACGTCGCTTTGTTCTGATTGTATTACGATTGTTATTGGCCATGGGCCTAGATAATTGACGACCCATGAGTTCTAATAGCCATCCTGTAAAGCAGATTCCTCGCTTTGTTTTGGTATTGTTACGATTGTCTCCGTCCTTGACGTCAATTCTCCGTCCTTGACGTATATTTTTTATGAAGTATATTTTTTATGAACAAATTAAGACCTTTTAAAAAATATATAAAACTAAACTTACATTTCAGAATATGTGACTTTATCTAATATATATTTGTCCTCTAAAAATCAATTACAAGTTAACGATGAAGGAAATTTTACTTGGGATGAAAAATATGTTCGTGTACACATAAAGTAATGGCAGCCCCCTTATTATTGCTAGCAGACGATAACTTGGCTGGAAAATAGTGATTTATATCTATATCCTGTGTTTTTACATGAAATTGCATGTATCAAATAAGAGGCATATACTACACCATTCAAAATAAGCTAATTCATACGCAGAGGTTAATTTCCCTTTAATGACACTGTTAAAAAAAACCCAAAAACAAAACCAAAACTAGATGAAACTTCGACCGCGCACGGTCGGAATTTATGCCTCCGCCATCACCAGATTGGAAATGTGTGGCATACATGTACACTCTAAAAAGGATTGGTCCAACAAAATTACAAATCTTTTCACTTAAAAAGCAGAGGAGACAGAAAATTTATTTCATTTCATTTTCATCCCGTACAAATAAAAAAACTAATTACCATTGATGACTTACAATCATCAAATACACCAAGGAAATAGATATTTTATAGCAAATAGACCACTGTCCCCTTGAAATTTCTAAAATAGGTAGGCCTAGACTCCATACATCACAAACCATTTGTATGTATATAATGACCTCTATGACCTTTGACCTTGAGACCCCAAAATCTAATCAGTTCATCGTCCCTCCCATATAAATAAATGGGCCAAGTTAGAAGCTGATCCGTCAAACAGTTCCAAAGTTATCACAAGAACGAAAAGGGGACGGACAGTCAGACGGACGGTCCGAAAACATAATGCCTCCGGCTACCACCTACGGTGGGCGGAGGCATAAAAAAAAATGCCTGATGCCTTTTATTAAAGAGCATACAAAATATCCCGTTCATTTCATGCCGATGAAGATCGCGGAATTATAATGTGAGGCTGGTTTACGTTTAACCGTGAACTAGTTTGTACATTATAAAGATACCTACTTAAAACAAGCTGGTGCATACACAAATAAAATTTACATTATCAACAACGTTGTAAAGACCAAGACATCATAATACTTGAGTATCCCTGAATATAGGATTAGTAAAAATTACAGTGTCGTTGGAAAACAGCGCCATTTTCATCCAAGTATTCCTTGTCATTGACACAAAGAAGTACGTAACATTTAATGCATATTATTATTACTGGTGCATATTTTGACATCCAGAAAATAGCTTTTGACTTCTGAATTATGTACTTTGAAATTCTAAGCTCGTACTGTAATTCAGTTGAAAAAAAATGATCATGAACATTACCATTATAATGCATTGCTATCAACCAGTTCACGATCAAGCCTTGCACACGTGTCTGCAATTATAAAGTTGTGTGGGTCCAGCTTGCGGAATTCACATGTTAATTTATAATTCAATTAAAGACTATTCTAACATGCTAAACGAGGACGGAAAGGGCCTCGTGCATGTTCTCTCCCTTGTCATTAATGACAATGACAAGTGGGAGAAAAATAAAAATAAATAAATAAAATATATAAAGAAAGAAAATTCTGACGAATATAAGAGGTGATCTGTCGACTACGAAAGAATCACCTAAAAGGAAACGGTGGCAAATCACATCAAAATGATATTCTGGAATCATCATTAATTTTCCCTCGAAGCATAAAAACACTTGCTCCAATTATGCCTTTACAATAACAGACATATTGTTTACTAAAATAATCAGAGGTGAGCATAGCCTTAAAAAAAAGCAATAATATTATTGATGGCTTTGGTTGCTCAAATTTTTGTATCCTACACTGATAGTTGCTTGCTCATTTCACTCACTTGCATTTAAATTGCAAACTGAACAAAGACTATATTATGATCAATACTATCCTCCTGCAAAGATGATGAAAACATAGCAAACAGTATCATTCTATTATCGTCATCATCGCTATCATTGTGTAATGTGGATGTACATGTATGAGTAAATTAAATGCATTGCATACATGTATATATGTATGACATGTCATGGAGGTAAAATGCCCTGCTCAAGGACATAAGTGCCATGCCAGGCCTCTAACCCACAACCTTTGCATCTCCAGTCAAGTGATCGAACCACTGGACTATGGCACCTCTACAGCAGATAAAAATTCATTTCTATATAAGAAGATGCACTACATGTATTTTTTGAGTCATTTGATTGATCAAAACACTGCATGAACTACAAACAGATAATGTTCAACAAGCATTGAACACATTACATGTATCTGTTAAATACACTGTATTTTAATTGATTTATAATTCTGCTTGTGATTCTTTTCACAAACATGATGCATTTAACTCATGATGGAACTCTATAATTTGTGGATTGGCTCAATCACTTGATTCATAGTGAAATGTATACTACATATAGATGCATGAGCAGAAATACCACAAATCAAACAACTGTTTTTCTTCATTTCACTCCACTTATTTTCTTTTTTGGAAACAGTAAAGTGTACCAATGAAAGAAAAATACCAGCGTTGCCAATTTTGAGAAAAAAGCTTATCAATTTGAATAGGGTCTGAGCCAAAAATCCTGTCAACGCAACTGGACGGAATTCAATAGGATTTATTCTCCTCACAAGAAAATAAAAAATGCTACCTGCTGCATACCTTTACTTATATGATAAGTTTACATTGAAGAACAATTCCACTACAAACACAAGACTGATCGTAATTCCGTTTCCATGGTAACAACATTTTTTGTCAGCGCAACGGGGAGAAACGATAGAATTCACCAAAGTAAAATTCTATCGAAGTTAAAATTGAAGACTAGCTACCTATCATGATTTTTGATTAGTATGATAGAGCACATGACATTCAACCATTAAGCTAAGATTTTGGCCCAATCAATTTTTTTAAATTTGAAAATTGATGAATGGGTGTCGCGCGGCAGGACGGAATGCGACGGGACGGAAACTTTTGCAACATGTACAAAATGAATGGGGATTAAATTTTTTTTTTTAAATATTGTCCAACTGTATTTTATCTTTTAAACTATGGTAGAACTAAAATGTTAAGGCACAGGGAAGTGGCAAACTTTGTTAATTCAAATTAAAGAGATAAAACTCACTGGAGAGGGTGGACACTTTTGCACCATGTACAAAACAAATGGGGATTTTGAAAAGAAATTTTTGATATCATGAAATAGTTCTTTTCTCTAAAAAAATGTGCTAGAAATAAATTGTTCAGGTGAGAAAACTGTCACTCTTTATCGTTTATTCAAATTAAATGAATAAAAACTTGCTCAGGGTAAAAAAAGTATACTTACATCAAATGACTTTCATGGGACTGTACTTTCCATGCAAAATTCCATCCCGTCACACCTAAAATCCCTTAAATACCCACCAAATGGGACGGGACGGAAAATAATGGAACACATCACAATTCTTCTTGAAATATAAGGGAATCAATTTTAATGGTACAGAAGTGATGGTACAATAGTTCATTGATACTTTATAAGACCTCATTCTATAAACTCCACTTTATCCTACAAAAAATTAAAAAGGGGGTGTCAAAGTGCCCCAAAATACAATTTTGCACCAAAAAGTTCAAATTTTAACCCAATTAAAATAGGATATTGCCAGAACTGGCATTGGGCATTGAATAATATTGTATATAGTATTCCAAATCCAAACTTTATTTTTCAAATGCCCTTGCACTTTTTACTCATTTCTCTTTCTAGTAATTCCGTCCCGTCGCGCTGTGAGGGCGCTTTTTTCCATTTTAAAGGTTATTTAAAAAAAAAATGGAATGCAATCATGAAGAGACATGTACATTTTCATAAACTACAGATTCTCAGCTTTCATGTGATATACAAGAGCAGACATTAATCTTAAATTGAAAATTTACGGTTTATGTTGACTACATTTGGCTCAGACCCAATAGCCCTTCATGATTTTCTTAGCGTTTCCGAAGATTGTAGTTGTGTCCCTCACTATCAACACCTACATTTATCTCTGATTTTGCCTTTCCCTGAGAGGTAAGAGACCTATTCTTGTTCAGTTTAAGGACATCTTCGAGAGGGCCACAACCCTCAAATGCAGAGGGATTTCTGAAGGATCCTCCCAACCTATCCCACAGGGTGAAGAACTGACCATAGTTATAATTGTAGAAGAGATGATGATCGGTATGATGGGCTGAACCATTAATGTATGGCTTCACAGAGTCTGGAACACGATAATCACCGTCATGGATACTCACTGTCCAAAAGTTAACAAAGACAAACATGGTAAGGTATACTCCTTTGTGAAGGGGAAAAAAGAATGGGTAGAGGTGATACGGGAAGCTCTGCAAGAAGCCATCAATAGGGTGGAAAGCATGGCTAGCAAATGGTGTTGGAACTTTCCACATATGATGGTTCTTATGAAGGTGCTTGTAGATTAGGGGATGATGAAGCCAGCGGTGGATCCAGTAGATGCACATGTCAGTGAAGAAGAGAAATGACATCACTTCCCATGGTAGAAGAAACCATCCTAAGAAACAAACACCAAAACAATCTCAATCATTTGGCACCTGAATATATTAATGACACCCTCAAAATAAATACACTATCTCGTAATCTTTGCTCAACGACTGACACATGTAAAATTATTATTCCAATATCATGACTCACATCAACTGATAAACATCACACTTTGCATAAAATAAATAACCCGTCTTGTCACCTTCAAAAGATTCCTTTCTTCCAAGTAATTTTATGTGACCTACATATTTTTGAGTCTGAATTTTTGTGTTTTCTCTTCAAATCTGTGTTTTTGTGAGAACAATTATTGTAGTTTTAGTTTACATCACCCCTATACTACTATTAATAATACATGTAAATAAGCATCCAAATAAACAATACATTTTGGCACAAAATCAACTAGAAAAGTCTATTGCCGTGCAATGCGAAATGTATCCCCCTGCACTGGCAGCAATTCGAAGGAGGGACATAGAACTTCCCCTCTCCACTCCCTCAAACAAAAGGATGGCGTAGAGATTGCCGCCAGTGGCCCGGACTATATTGTCAACACTAGGAGCAGTTATCACCGAAACAATGTGTGTAGATTAGAGTATAATGCAAAATTCTTAAAGGGAAATTAACCTCAGCGTATGAATTAGCTTATTTTGAATGGTGTAGTATATGCCTCTTATTTGATACATGCAATTTCATGTAAAAACACAGGATATAGATATAAATCACTATTTTCCAGCCAAGTTATCGTCTGCTAGCAATAATAAGGGGGCTGCCATTACTTTATGTGTACACGAACATATTTTTCATCCCAAGTAAAATTTCCTTCATCGTTAACTTGTAATTGATTTTTAGAGGACAAATATATATTAGATAAAGTCACATATTCTGAAATGTAAGTTTAGTTTTATATATTTTTTAAAAGGTCTTAATTTGTTCATAAAAAATATACTTCATAAAAAATATACGTCAAGGACGGAGAATTGACGTCAAGGACGGAGACAATCGTAACAATACCAAAACAAAGCGAGGAATCTGCTTTACAGGATGGCTATTAGAACTCATGGGTCGTCAATTATCTAGGCCCATGGCCAATAACAATCGTAATACAATCAGAACAAAGTGACGTATCTGTTGTAAAGGTAGGCTATTATCAATGCATATGGTACCTAATGATCCGTGTCATGCACAAAATGGCAGCCTCCATGGAAAGACGTAGCAGACAATAGGTGCATCTAGAATATCACGTGGGGTTAATTGTCCTTTAATAAGATACATGTAGATTTTGATTATCTTTCTACATTGCTTGAAAATTACCTGCCATTAATGTGTGTTAGTCATTTTTGAGAGTAATCGGTATAAGATTAGAAAGACCCAATTGTTTCGGAGGTGACATTTAATGTCAACAACACACAGGCAACACAGCTACTGGGATGTTAACTATTTGCGAACATTCATGTGTTTCCCCAAGGCTATAACTTTAAAATGTGAGCTTTTTCTTTCAGTTCTTACTTTTTATTTCATTTAAGTTATTCGCTTTCACTATAATGGATGATTCATAGTTTGCTTTACATTGTAATTTGTTCTAATCACAACAGTTTTTTACAGTTTTGTTGAGACAACGCAGTTTGTGTTTCCGAGCTGAAGAGAGCGTCATGCTTGTCTGTGAAATTGAGGGGAAAATTTTGATTACTTATGTTTGTTTTCTGTTTCAATGTGCAATTCCATGATTAAGTGCACATCAGGCCAAACTTATTTTTGCTCTTTCTCAAATTCAGGTTAATTTTGGGGGTTTAAATAAATACAGGAATTGTTTTTACAAACGGGTTTCATACTCGCTAAAAACAATTTATTTAATATTGCCTCTTATAGATGAATCCGAACCATACTCAAATTTAGACAGATGGGACTTCACAGTTTTTTAGTCATGGACAGAAATATACTGCATATTTTGTGAATTTTTCAATTAGATACATGTAATTTGTAGGGCATTTAGTCTCACCAATTTAAAAGAAAGTAGGCAATAATAAGTTGTTGAAAATGTATAAAAATCTCAAATATATAGTACTGGACAAACTGTAACATGACTAACCGTAATGTTACTAACCAAGGTTTTGGGCTCTATTTAAACAAATTGAGTGATACAATCTCTAAGCAATTTGGGGCAACATTTGTCATCATTTAAGAAGTAATACATACTGATATGGCTCCAAGTTTGAGGTACAATACAATAAGGAGGAATATATTTTTAAAAACTTTGGTTTGTTTCTCATGTCCTTTTTTTGGTAATGTTACTGTCATCCAACATTCTCATTACAGCTCTTATTTTATTTATTTACTTTTGGTTTCTTTATGTACTGTAGACCTTTGGTAGGTGAATATATATTTGCAAGAGTAGGACTTCAGATGAAAAAGCTATTGAATCATCTGTATCAAAAATATTAAAATTTGATAAAGTGTAAAGTTACTAATCATGAAATTGCCCCAATAATTTTCCCCATAAATTTCAACGATGGTCCGGACACAAACTGGTCTCAAATATCCTTAATATATTGGGACTGAAACTGGGAAAGGGAAATTAAGGAAGCATATTATTTCCTTGAAATTTGAGTGCTGATAACCAAATTATGTGATTAAACATTGTAATAACGAAACACCTCACCAAAATTATACTGAGATAGAAAGTCTAGAAATCTTGTTTTGGACCTCTCCCTTTCCAGTACTGGGGACTTTGTTCCTCTGTTTACTTAAGTTGTTATTGTTACATAACCACAACAATTTAAAAAATAATGTCATAAACAGTCCATCTTTTATGTGAATAAATAAAAACAAATAAAAATTCAAGAAGAAGTTTATCATGTTATTGTTTTCCAATAACATTACATGGTTATAACATGTGTATATTATGTATAAAAAATGACATTCAAATGAATACATTTTGCCAAGTTTTGTGCAAAATGGACCTTTGACAAGATGTTGCACCAAATATTGTTGTCAATATCAAACTCCTTCCAAGAGAATGCTAATGCCCAACCAATGGATTACTGAGTTCAGTCATTATATTGACTGATATCAACATTAAAACTCATTTAATATTCAACTTCCAATTTCCCTCTGAATGATTTCTTTCCCTTCAGTCATGTTCTTCATTTCAAAGGGACTTACAAAACAACAAGTTCTATGGACTAATTATTTCTACTTTCAAAACAGAAACTATCCCATATATCATTCAAAAGGTTGCAGACATAGCTGGTCTCAAAACCCTTTAAACAGACCAAAATGGATCAGGAAATAAAGATATTGTATTAAAAGAAAATCATATTTGGGTATCAAAGTAAAAAATCATAATGAACCAGAGCAGTTACATGAGCCATCTTTGATTTGAAATGTCAATTTAAAACATTGATTATACTAGTCTGCCTTAAGTTTATGCCTCTAAATGGTTGACCTCGATGGACCACTGGGTGTTGCAGGCATGCCACTGAATAGCTTCAGTTCCAGTTTTTGTTTAGTCTTCCCCATGGTTATAATGCTGATTTATCATTCTGTTGATTAATAAGAAGGAATTGTAGTAGCCAGCTCATAAGATTTAGGCCTGGATATTTTCCATGTGCTGGTAAGGTACATGTACACTTGTAGGAGCTTTTTTTTTTACATCATAAGATTGTAGAATAGGACATAAACCATCCCATGCATTACCATTTTTTTTTTGTTTTTTTTTGTTTTGTTTTGTTTAACGCCCCATCAGCACCTTATTGGGCTATATCGAGGCATAGTACGTATATTTGGTTATGAGAGTGATACTTTGTGCTTAAATATTGTGGAGTTACATTGCAATATGCATAAAAATACACTATACCACAGTAAATAAGTAAAAAATCTACAACATGACAGACTATATGCTATAAAAGATACCAGATCTTTTCAAGAATTCTAAAATGTTTGGTATATTGACAGATTGAAGTAAAAAGCTGCCTCATTGAGGTAGCATGGTGATAACATTTTCTGATGTGAGCAAAATCTTTGCATTCCAACAGAATGTGCTTAATTGTTAGAGGGCAGTGGCAGCTACTACATACTGGGGCTGGTTCACTGCACAGTAAAAAACTATGTGTAATTCGAGCGTGTCCAATAAGACATCGAGTAAGGACAACTTGGTCATGACGTGACAATGTGCATGTGGGCAGACATTCACTCAAAACTGGTTTAATTGCATAGAACTTGTTATTTATACATTCATCCCATTCATTCTGCCAAAGATTAAGGATGTACGATTTAATAATTGGTTTCAAGTCTGAGGAAGGGATGAAAAGTTGCGTTGCTTGTTGGTTAAGAGCAGCGTGAGCAGAGGCATCTGCTTTTTCATTGCCATCAATGCCTACATGCCCAGGGGTCCAACAAAAGACAATTTCTTTTTCGTTAGAGAGCGTGAAATACTTTGTAATGATGTACTCAACGAGAGGATGGTCAACCAGCTTATTATGTATGGCTTGTAAAGCTGAAATTGAGTCGGAACATATTAGAAATTGCTTATAGTCGCAATATTCAATAGATTCTAAAGCTAGAATAATGGCTGTGAGCTCAGCTGAATATATGGAAAAAACATCTGGAAGACGAGCACTCTTGGAGTGCATCTGACTTGAAATGACCGCGCAAGCAACTCTGTTCTCATCCTTCGAGCCGTCTGTATATAAGTATCTGTATTCAGAGAAATCATTTTTAATAAAATTAAAAAGTTGTTGGTATTTAATTGGGTTAGTAGATGACTTTGGATATTGGTTTAAATCAAATACTACTGTTGGAGCCTGAAAGATCCAAGGTGGTGGACTTAGAGATTCCTTGTGAGCTATATTAGTGATATCAATATTTGAGGCCTCAATGTGAGGTTTCATCCTCAGACCAAGAGGACGTATTGTTTTTGGTCGTGAATTGTAGTGACGTATAAAGGAGGGAATAAATACGCATTCGTAGGCTGGGTTAGATGGAGAAGCAGCTAATTTTACTACGTATTGCATAGAAAGCTTTATGCGACGTAAGCTGAGTGACTTTCAACAGGTGAAGTTCTGAAAGCACAAAGGCTAAGGCGTAATCCCTGATGATGGATTGTGTCAAGGCATTTTATATATGAACGTCTTGCAGAGCCATAAATAATGCAACCGTAATCCAACTTGGAACGAATAATAGAACGGTAAAGTCTCAACAGTACCGTGGTATCACCACCCCAACTAAGTCTTGATACCACCTTAAGAAGGTTTAGTGAATTCAAACATTTAGCTTTCAGGTTCTTTATGTGAGGTATGAAGGTTAACTTTTTATCTAGAACTAGTCCTAGAAACTTTGTCTGTTCTACTACCTTAATAGGTGTATTGTCAATTGACAGATTTGGATCAGGATGTTGAGAGCGAAGATTACAAAAATGCATACACACAGTCTTGGACTTTGAAAATTTAAAACCGTTCTTTTGGGTCCATTGATTGATGTTATTTAAATTCATTTGCAATTGTCGTTCAATGGTAGCCATGAATTTAGACCTAAATGCTATCAAAAAATCATCAACATATAGAGAGCACATAATATTTTTATCTAAGGAGTTTATTATGTTGTTAATTTTTATGTTAAAACATGTAGGTGACAGAACGCTGCCTTGTGGGACTCCCATTTCCTGATTATGAAGATCTGACAAGGTGGATCCCACTCGTACCTGAAATTGACGGTTTTCCAGGAAGCGCGATATGAAATTGGGAAGTCTACCACGAAGACCAAAATCAAAAAGGTTTTTCATGATACCAAACTTCCAGGTGGTGTCAAAGGCCTTTTCTAAATCAAAAAATACTACGACTACATGTTGTCTGTTTAAGAAAGAATCTCTTATGTATGACTCAAGCCGAACTAGGTGATCTACAGTGCTTCTGTGGTGTCTGAAGCCACATTGATAATTTGAAATTAAGTTCTTTGATTCTAAGAACCAAACGAGCCGATTGTTGACCATACGTTCCATAGTCTTACATAGACAGCTTGTCAGAGCTATCGGTCGATAATTTATAGGATCACTGTGATCTTTCCCTGGTTTGGGAATAGGAACAACTATTGCCCGCCTCCAAATAGGTGGAAAAGCACCAGATTCCCATGTTATGTTGATTAGTGTAAGGAGGACTTTAAGGCATGAATGAGGTAGGTGTTTTAAAAATTGATAGTGTATGGAATCTGGACCAGCAGATGAGTCGCGGCTTCTCTGTATTGCTGTGTTTAATTCTTCCATGGTGAATAAAGCGTTATAATATTCAGTGTTATTAGACTTAAATTTTAGCTGCTCTTTTTCTGCATGAGATTTATGGTGTTGGAAGGTAGGAGCATAATTCTGCGAGGATGAATTTAGAGAAAACTGATCGGCCAGTTTATTTGCAATATCTTTATGGGAAGTAATTATTGTATTATCAACAGAGAGATGCTGAATATGTGATGAAGTATTCTTTCCCTGGATTTTCTTCACCATATTCCACACTTTAGAGGCAGGGGTACGAGAGTTCAACTTGGAGACATAAGATCTCCAAGTGCTACGTTTCTTTTGACGAATTAGACGTCGTGTTTTAGCTCGAACCTGTCGAAAATTGTCGTGATTTGAAGGGGTGGGATGAGCATCAAATAGCCGAAGGGCTCTTTTTCGTTTATTAATGGCTTCCTTGACCTCATCATCATACCAGGGTCGAGAAACTCGTTGGGGGATAGTGGAAGTTTTCGGAATTGACTCTTCCGCTATAGATATAAGGTCCTCCGTAAATGCATCTATTGGGCATTGAAGTCCCTCATATCGTTCAATAGTAATTTTTTGGGAACATAGTAGGGAGTATGTTTGCCAGTCTGCTTTGTGAAATTTCCATTTAGTAGACATTGGTTGAATGGTAGGACCGTCATGTGATATGAAAAGTGGAAAATGATCACTCCCATGACAGTCTGTACTGACAAACCATGAATAGTCTAGAAACAAGTCAGGATCACAAATGGAGATGTCTATGGCTGAATAAGTACCATGGCCTGGATGCAAGTAAGTGTGATTACCGTTATTTAAAATGCATAAGTCATGGGAACTAATAAATTCTTCCAATATTCGACCCTTAGTGGTTCTGTGAGAGCTTCCCCACATGGGGTTATGACCATTAAAGTCGCCTAAAATCATACATGGAGAAGGGAGCTGACTGAATAAATTATCTAGCTCGCGAATGTTTAGATTATACGGTGGAGGAATATAAATACTACATATCGTTATTGTTTTATGCAGGGTAAGTCGTACAGCTACAGCTTGAAGCGGTGTATCTAGTTTTAAATGTGTATGTATAATATTATTTTTAATTAAAATCATTGACCCGCCAGCAGCTCTGTCATTAGTGACACTGCCATATGTATTATACATGTTAAACCGTCTCAGCTCTACAGCATCGGATCATTTTAATAGGGTTTCCTGCAAGCAATACACACTGGGATTATGTTCGAGCATCATGAGACCGAGCTCATCGTAATTAGCTCGGAAACCTCGACAGTTCCATTGGATTATTTTATGCTTACTAGAAGCCTTCGTTGTATGTGTTACCTTTTTGTATTAGTGAGCTTTGATTGGGGTTGGACATCTGAAGCACTAAACTCCATGTCTTCCCCCTCAGCTGCTAATACATCATACTTGTTATGTATTTGTATGGGGTCAGTGGACCCCTTTTTTTGTCTATTCGACATCGTTTGAATTTTGTCTTTTGTTGGTTTAGTTTTATCTTTTGTTGGTTTTTTGAGCGGCTCGTCAATGGAGGTACGAGGAACTGGTTTTCCCGGAGGATCTCTAGAAAGACTACGACTGCGGGCAGATGTCAAGTCTGCTTTATTTCTAGCAGACCGCGTCTCTTTCACTTGATCCAATTTCTCCACCGACTGAGTACTTGTTTGCTTGTGGGTAATTGTCTTTGGTTGCTTCTTAATAGGTATGGGAGTGTCGCATCCAATCGGCCACATCAAGTCTGTTTGTACAGCCATAGACACTTTTGGTACATGTATATTCTGTTTAACAGCATGTGCATAACCTGTAAATACAACATTTTGTGCCTGATACCTTTTCCTAGCTTCCATATAGGACAGATTACCAACGGCTTTAATTTTTTGAATGTCTTTTTCTTCGATCCATTTGGGGCACGACTTTGCATTGGAATGATGGTTACCATCGCAATTAACGCAGGAAGGTGTGCCCTTGCAGTCTGTAATACCGTGATCCTTCTTTCCGCATTTCTCACAAGTTTCGTCCCCAGTACAATTTAATTTGAAATGACCAAACCGCTGGCATCTAAAGCAACGTATAGGATTGGGTATATAACGATCAACCCTAACTTGCAGAAAACCAACTTTAATGGTTGGCGGCAAAGCTGGCGTGTTGAAAGTCAAAAAGAAGGTACCAGTTGATTGTTTGACACCGTCGCGTGTGATCTCCACACGGTGAATATGAGTAACATTTTGGGTGGCTAAACCATCCAGAATCTCCTCGTCCTCACAATGCTTTAGATCAGGGCAACGGATGACGCCTTTACTAGAGTTCAAAGATCTGTGGGGGGTTACCTGAATAGGAATCTGTAGAAATGTTGTCATTTTTAGAAACATGTTTGCCTGGCTGGCCTTATCCACTTCAACCAAGACTTCTCCTGACCGGAGTCTCTTAGTCGACTTGGTCGTGCCAGCCATGCCTTTTATGCCTTTGTCGAGCGCAAATGGCGACAACTTCTTAAAAGCATCTTGGTCTTTGCCCGAAATGACCAAGAAACGCGGCCAACTAGGTGTAGACACTGTCGGTTCAGAATCTGAACCCGAGTCTATGGTATTCCTCGATCGCTTATTGTTTGGTTTAGTTCTTAAGTTATCCATGGGTTATTGATCGTTATTCGTCATCAGTGCTCCCCACCCACCGTGGAGCCCAACAAGGGGACATAAAATGTATGCGGTCAGCCACCATACTTATGTCAGAGATACACCGGTGATATACTCAGAATATATGTACATCTATATACATGTACATCTGTATACATATACCCCAATTGACCTGTTAAGCAGCCGCTTTCTAGGAGCCCAAGAGTGAAGACTATTAGTAAAAATACACTGTATATTCTTATAGAAAAAGGCAAGCTATCATAAAATACATGCAATTAGTACAAATATGGGCTCCCAGGGCATGTCACTACCAGCCGATTGATTGAAACCAGGCCAATTTCAACCTCCCGTCTAGGTGAATCCAGGGCCAAAGTGATGTGTTGCTTTAGGAGGACCGCAGTCACACCATCCACTCAATCACCAGGATCCCTTTCTCCACAGACACGGGTCGCAGCTCACGGCAAACAAGCCGCCCCTTTTAGTCGCCTTTTACGACATGCAGTAGGATACAGTGGGCCTATTCTAATCCCCCGGACCCACAGGGGGAACCATGTATTACCATGGTATCCAGATAATTCTGGTGGGCTAGGACTACAAAAAGCACTTCTGTTCTATTGATTTAGTAGATATTGAATGTGTTCGAAAATGTTACCGAAATAATGAAATAGAATTGAAGTCTTGCCCTTCACTTCCATGTAACAATATGGTGTTAACAAACAATGTCACCTCCGAAACACAAGGAAAGGCAATCTACGTGGAAAGCTGTTTTGCTAAATCTTCACAATTAAATTGTTAGTTGGAAATCATGTATTTGAGGTTAAAGCATTTAGATGTTTACTGAACTGGAACAGGAGAATTGATCTTGATTACAATATCATGTATACAACAGATAGATGCATTTTGTGCATGCTCTTTGTTCAAAAAGTGGAAAAAATGCAAATTTGCCCTAAAACATGCAGTGAATTAATCAAAAAGAAAGTTAGAGTGTGGTAGTAAATATCTCCACTTTGAGACGTAAGTTACCAAAATAAATGAAACTATTTGTGAACATAATATGGTTTCCTTTCAATAGAAATGAGCAAAAAGTCTTGTTAACAGTATTTTGTCACCTCCGAGACAGTAATTTTTCGTTTTTATTATATCTTACATTAATCTATTGGAAATTGTCACTTTCTGTTGTCATATTAGGATTCTCATCCAAAGGGGATTTCTGTAAATTGTACAATATCTAACAAAAGTGTTTTGTCTGAAAGAAATTATCAGATATTATACACTTGTTGTTTCAGAGGTGACAATTGTTTCGGAGGTGACAAGTGTTAACGGAAATGTGTAAATTGCCCCAAAATGGAAACAAAAGGCTCTCTTTCTACTTCTTTCCTTCATAGATAGTGTTAGGGAATATGTTACATTTTTTATAAATGTAATGTATAATTGATGTCAAGAATATAAAATCAAATGTATAAACCTGTTGTTTCCGAGGTGACAAAAAAGTTAACGGAAAAGTTAACATAAATTTATAAATGCTAACAAAAAAAAATAAAACTTATTTAAATGAAATAATCTTGTGACCAAAGTAAAGTTAGATCGATTACTTTTCTGTTTTGATAGTAATTAACAAAGTTCATTGTTATTAATTATGAACAACAGCTTACTCAATAGAGGGGTTAATTGTTAACGGAAAATGTCACCTCCGAAACGTAAAGTTTGAACAATTTCAGTCTTGAAAGAAGACGAAGCAGAACCTGGAAAACATAATGGCACTTAATATTGGATACTTGTCTATCACAACAACAACAAAAATAATGGAAAAGAATAAACAATTTAAAATGCTGGTTGGGACAAAAAAACTAAGTCAGAGCGAGTACACCAAAAGTGTCTGATTTCAAGCACATAAGTGTCTGTCACATCTGAAAGAAAAACAGAGAACTTTCTTAAGGTACCCAAGATAGACACTATGGGGGGTAAGTTTATGGAAAAAAATAATGCACATTTTTCAATGTATATGAAAGTTCTACACCAATTAGTGCAAATACTGTGTTTTACACCACTGATCGTAAAAATGGCCATACTAGGTGTTACAAAAACATTTCCCACTTTTGATCCTTAAAAGTTGAAAAACTATATATCAGATAATAGTGTACAATTTAAAAATGAAAGCATAAATCAGTTTCATTAAATTCAAGATTAATTTTTAAGTTCAGATTTTGTTTTCAACCCTCTGTACAAAACTTTGCACAGGGGTCAGTTGGTGTGTATGGGTATGTTGGTTAACACCCAGACAATGGTCCTGGACAATGGCCACTGTGCAAATAGGTGTCGATGCCAGCATACAGTCACTATCCACGGATCAATTCATAGAACAATGGGCGAACTTTGTATGGGGATCTGTTAGAAAGCCAAGCCTTCCTGTTCAATACTTTTCACGGTTGCACTGGGTCAATTAAGGGCGGAGGTTCAAACAGTGCGCGGCTGTGGCCTAGTAACAAAAAACTTACACGTTGAACCATCGTCTCGGACAGTGTATTGTTCTGCATTGTCAAAAAAATCCCACCTTATTCATACATAAACAAAGAAACGTGGTTACAATGTATTTAAATGGCATGCTTGCGAATGTCAAGTCTCTTTGATCGAGGGTTTACCCAGTGCGACTGAGCTGGTTACGATGCCAACATACAGTCTCTATCAGGCCCGTAACTATAAGACTTTTTTCAGGGGGGGGGGGCAGGGGTCAGAATTCGAAAAAAGTGGACCTTTGCACTATTTTCCGTGTGAGAAGTGTAATTTTGTGAACAAATAACAGAAGCCTACAAGATTTGTGCGAAAGTATGAAGTTGCAGGAACAAACTCAATGGAGTGAAAATTCTATTACTTTCTCATCTCCTTACTTTCTCCCCTACATGTGACCTCCTTTTTCCTTTAAAAGTCAGTTGGTATGATTATACCAAACTAAACAATCACTTTTTATTCTGTGCATGGTATTTGGTGTCCCTTTAGAATTTTTCTTCTAATTTTCCTAGTGTTGACATCTGCTGAGGGGAGGATATTCAAACTTTCAGCCCATTTTGAACCCCCCCCCCCCCTCCGTTATATGCCGGAATAACAAATGGACAGAAAGAATTATATTGAATATATAAATTATATCACTTTGAATTTCCCTTCCATCCCTCATGGCTTCCCTTTTTTTCCTTTGGCAAGCGGATCACTACTCATCAACTGGGGTAGTGGAGTAGGTCTGAATTATCCCCCTTTTTTCTGCTAGAAAACGGGGGATTCAGCCCCCCTCCCCTAGTCACTGGCCCGTCTATAGACCATAATGATCCTTTAAACTGTATTTGAAAACTTGAAACGCGTCAATAGATCACCGCCACGATTGGGCTTGGGGCGGGGAGGGTGGGGGGGGGGGGGGGTGGGGGTTATGGTGATGTATTGCCTCGCAGGTTTATTTTTATTTTTTTAAATTCTCCAGAGAGAAAATTAAAGAATCTGAAAATGGACCGAGGCTGCCTCCGGAGGCGGCTCGGCGTATGTGTAAAACCAAAAGTTTTTAAAAAGCTGGACTGAAGCCGCCTCCATCTCAGTAATGTTATTTCCCGACTAAAATGTTCGCCCTTGCAGAAAAGAAAGAAAATTTGATATAAAGACGTAAAGAAAGAAATATAAAAACAGATATAAAGAAAGAAAAAAGTCAATGAAGGAAGAAAGGCAGACTGAAAGAAATATATTATACAAAAGTAAGAAGGAAAGAAAGAAAAAATACAGGAAAAAGAAAGAAATAAAGAAATGGAAAGTGAATTGACGTCATCACACATTCTCTGTGCGCTTTTTATGCGTGTGCCAGCACTCGCCCCCGAATTCGAAGCCATGGCCTCGCAGATATATGAATACGCATAACAATATGAGTAACCAACCACAGCGCTCAAAGACGGCGAGCCGAGATAACGTTTGGCAACAACACGAGCTTTTAAGAAAAATAAATATGCATTAGGCAATTAGAGCGCTGACCAATCACAGGGTGCGAAGTTGGCGAACTTCCATTATGTCACGTCACTCAGGGCCCTAGTAACAAAGAGACGTGCACAAAGCTCGCTGTTGAGGATCTGTCGTTTTTGCGGCCAATAAAATTTTGTTCACAAAGGAACTCGGTATCGCATGCAAACCATCGATCCCTACGATCGCGCATTCAGAAAATTGGGAATTTTTACGTGTGTGCGCGATAAGGACAGAATTTTTAACAACCAAATTTGGGGGGGGGGGGGGGAGATGTCTGCGCTCGCGGCGATCAGGAAATGTACACAACAACCTCCGATACCCTGTTTCGCCACAATTGACATTATTACAGTAATTTACGGATTTCATTTTTGAAATTACGGGTCAATCCACGTCAAATCAACCAATTTTTTGACAATTTGTCACCCGACCCCCTTCAAATACTGCATTTTTAAACTTGCACCAAATTTTCCTCGGAGTGTTTGACGGAAAACCCCAAATTATTTTGCCCCAAGGTCAAGTGGTTGCTAAGATACACCCTTGCATAGCAACCAATGCGCGTTCCAAGAAATGAGTTTCATGAAAATTATGTTTTTTTAATTGACAATTGAAGCCAGCATTTTTATCCAGTATAGCTCATTATTGGAAGAACTTTATGCTCTTTAAAAGAAAAATCAATTGTGATGCAAAACTGACCTTTCGTTTCTGCGTAGAAGTGACCGAACATGGTGTCAAATTTCATTTTTTTAATTTGGATGCATGTGTAAAGCCTCATATCTCTAATACTGTATGAGATCGGGAACTAGAATTTTGTACAGTTAAAGTCTTTGACTTGTGCAATAATGCAACAAAAAATCTGCGGAATTAGGCCAGCGGTTTTTGTGAAGGGCACGCTCAAAGTTGGAAAAAATGAAATATGTTCCAAGTTCAAGGTCACAGATGACCCTTCGTCCCATCTAGGAATACCATGAAATTTTCTCTATTAATAGACAATTACCAATATTATCGGGGGTTACCAAAGTAATTTTGGTACCGAAAGGTTTAACGGCTAATTTTCACCACCGAAAGAGGTTGTAAACGATGAAAATGGGATTCGGGGGACGTTTCACATGACGACAGTATCAAAATGGAGATCCCCAGCCATGTCATATTTGCTGTAGTAATAGCCTGTAATACATATTTTAATAAAATATACAAGACCGCCTATTTGCATGATTTTGGCCTTGAAATTTGATCCAAAATGTGATAAAAACAGTTGTCTTGCCATTTCCTGTGTGTCTTTGTGTGTGAACGAGAATTTTAGAAGGAATTTAATTAAGCAATATTTCAAGAACTATGAAAAATTACAATGTACCATATTCAAATCATATAGTATCTATGCTTTTCTTTCAGATTTGGTATGTTTCTTTGATCACCTCTTAATGACTTGTCCTTGAAATGCTTCTAAAAATAGCCATAAACTAATTAAACATAGGATACCTGTACACAGTGCATCATTCGGTACCATAAAGAGTAAGTGATATTTTTACAAAAACAGAAGCTTTTCAAGGTGTAACTTTGCATATTAAATGTCTTTAATATGTACTTTGATAATATGTAACATTCATATTGTTTCAACAATGACCATGAAAATCATGATAAACACTATACCTGACTATATCCTAACCATATACATGTACCTGAAAAATGATGCTTTAAGACCTAATTAATACTGGACTTTTTTTCATACATGTGCAAAAGTTTTTTCTCGATGTAGCTTTATATATTGATAGTATTCATTGAGTACTTGGGAGATATATGAAAATTACTTTCTCTCAGGAAACAGTGACCTTGAACTTTTGACCTTCAAAATCACGATAACAATTTTGCCTAAACGACGACATTTGAAGGCATGATTACTCCTGGATTTTTCATAAATGCAATGGTTTTTCTTGATGTAGCTTTATATATTGGTAGTATTTAATAAGTTCTTGGGAGATATATGAAAATTACTTGCTCTCTATGAACAGTGACCTTGAACCAAGCCCCTAAAGTGGCCACCATTATGCTGTAACATTTGGGCACGATTTGAACGCGCCCGAAGCCCCTATGCATTATTCATTTTATAAGATACTCCCTACAGTGTATATGCTTTACACGCAAGTAAAATAAAAACGTGGATCAGAGTCACGCATACGCACTAAGAAAGGTCACATCCGCTTAATTTATTCATGTATGGTAATGTATTCATCACTTGCTAATGCCGGCGCATCGATAATTGACGAATGGCCGTCATTCATATGGTGTCATTAAATCTTTATAATTAGGACCAAACATATGATTACTAATAGCTAGTTGATAGGATTTTCAGCACAAAAGGGTCAAGTTTTCTACCGTAGTTATTAAGATAAATACATGTTGTTCATATTTAACATGTCTCACAAATTAAGAGAAAAACTTATTCATTCAAAATAAGTAATTTTTCAAAGAAATTAATAAATTTACTGGTAGGATAAAGAAGTTATAAAAACAGGAGGGGGGGGGGGGGCGGGTGTATGATGGAAGGCAAAAGTAAGAATAAAATATTAGGTGTAGGGGAAGAGGTATCCTTAGGTTTTTAGATTTTCTTAAGGGGCAACTTTCTCATTGCTGCCAAGTTTGTGAATCTTATAGTCTTGTGAAAACCTTTCAAAGAGAGTTATGAACCTTGAAAATTTGGCAATTTTAATTGACCTGAACTGATTTAATATACATGTACTTCATCTTTATTCTTCACTTTCTCTCTCTCTCACCCCCCCCCCCCCCCCCACCTCTTCTCTCTTTCCTTTTCACCAAATCTTCTCACTTTCGCCTTTTCTCATCTTTTTTTTCTTCCCCCTCTCTCTCATGCATACACCTCGATCACATGAGCTGGTTCATCTCCCCCCTCCCCTGTATGGTTCATTTTATTGATATAACATGAAGGACCTTTATCATGTTCACAAAATAATTTTCAATTACATTTATATACAGTACGTCGATTCAGAAATACGTTTCTATTTTCTCACTTTTTAATGAATATTTTCTGGCATACAGAAATGAGGACAGAGAATCTTAGACATTGTCTTACTTCTTAAATATACGTTCAATTCTCCTTTAAAAAAGCCAAATATAATTTATATAATTTATCTGCCGCCATAAACTTTTTCATTTACTACAATACAATAGAATTCCTTACAGCCGACTTATCAAGGTCAAATAATATTCTCTTGAGAGTAGTACAAATATGTAAATGCATTTAAAAAAAATGAATTTCAATTTAAATTAATCATATGATATTAATTTCAATCCCTTTCCAAGAAGCTAATTTGAATTACAATTTAAAGATTATTTACCGACTAGACCCCACAATAGAAGAAACTAGAAATATCACTGAAGATGATGATTAATACCCCCGA
This sequence comes from Heliocidaris erythrogramma, assembly GCA_025617745.1. Lineage (NCBI taxonomy): Eukaryota > Metazoa > Echinodermata > Echinoidea > Camarodonta > Echinometridae > Heliocidaris > Heliocidaris erythrogramma. Next base: position 22,263,158 of record CM046866.1, read on the forward strand.
CCCGTGACAACAGCCTTTCTTGACTTTTGGTCGAAAACTGAGGAAGTTGTTCGATCTGCAAGATTTTTCCCTGATTTACTGCCATAGATATGCCGTTTCCATGGCAACGCAGCTTCCAACACATCAAAAAAATATGTTGTACACATCTTCCCAGTAAGACCAATGTGCGTACCAAATTTCATGACTTTCGGTCAAAAACTGAGGAAAAAAGCTGTGAAATTTGTGTCAGTTTTCGCGCTTCCCGCGGGGAGGGGGAAGTAACTCCCCATCTATGAATCCACCCCTGATACATACAGTGCAGCATTGCGTCCAATAATTGAAAAGCAGTCCGGGTGTCGAACTAACTTTCCGCCTAAAAGAAGGTGCTACATGTACGAGCCGCTATCTTTTTCTTAAATTTGCTATAAAACGTCACAGGTTTCGCGTTTCACGTGGCAAGGGGACAAATTGTAAAGTACATGTAGTCTGGGTGTCGAACTATGCCTATACCTTCCGCCTAAAAAGAACTGTTTGCTACGAGCCTTTATCTTTCTCTCAAATTTGCTACAAAACGTCAGAGGAACCCCCCCCCCCCCCACACTCTCCATGCACCCACCCCTGTTACATACAGTGCAGTATTGCGACGAGCCATCTTTATCTCAGATTGAAAATGAATGTTAGTCAATACACATCTCATAAATAACTAAACAAATAGATAATCACATATTCGGTAATTGCCATAAAAGCGTAAAGAGTGGTCCTAAACAAAAGAGGAGGCTTTTACCTTATAGACCAAAATATTGTGAACGACGTACATGTACATGTATGCTGCCAATTGACAAAAGAACGTGACAAAACAGTAGGCCTACTTTTCCCACTATATATGCGCGTATCGCTTTATAATCAAATTCTCCATTGATAAAGAAGGGCGCACGCGCAGTGTGTAGGAAATTTTACTCTCCTTCTCTGTTCACGAAATATTTGTTTATATGATTCAATTAAGGTTATATTTATTTCCTGTCCTTTCTTGTTAAAAAACAAACCTTTATTACTCCTTTACCGCTATTTTTTTTGGAGGGGGGGGGGGGGGTCGAGAATGCGTTTTGTCTCCACCTTTTTGTTGGGGGGGATCGCCCCACCCCCAACTTCCGGCGCCTATGAACGCATCCTAGATCTCAGTTAGGTTTAAATGACGTCACAGTTTATGGCAGGTTTTTTTCGAAAAACCGCATCCTTCTGGGGAAAACTAAAAGAGAAATATTACAAAAAATCATACAAAATGCAAACGGAAGAAATAACAGAAAAATACTGAAAACATAAAAGGAAAGAGAAGAAGATGCTAGAATAAGAAAGACAATAGAGAAGATGATAAAAGGAAGAAACAAAGAATAAGAGATAGTCGGAGGAAAGATCAAAAGAGCAGATGAAAGGAGAACAATGAATAAATGCACGGGGTAGGGTACAACAAAAGATGAAAGAGATGAAAGAGATGAAAGAAGGAAAACAAATAAAGAAAAACATAAGGAGACAAAAGACAAAATGCTGGAAGGATAAAACAAAGTATAACATTTATAAGGGAAAGACAGCAAGAGAAGATAAAGAAAGGGAACAAAGAAGACTTTATGGAAAGACAGAAAGAGAAAATCCAAGAATTATCAAAATACAGAAAGAGAATAACGAAGAAAGATCAAAACAAAAAAGAGCATAAGAGAAGACAAGAAGAAAAGATAAAGCTCAAAACAAAGAATAACATAAGAAAGGACAGAAAAAGAAGAGAAAGAAGAAAATAAAGAGAGGCGAAGGGAAGGATAGAAGTAAAGATGAAGCGAAAAATAAAGGGAAGATAAAGAAAAAATGATACTAGAACAAAGAATAACATAACAACAGTTAGGGAAAACAAATGCAGAAAGATAAAGCAATATTAAGTTTAGGACAGAAGATAAAAGGCTGATAATATGAACGAACATAAGGAAGAGATGACCTGGGGTAGTTGACCTAAGGGGGTAGTTGTCCAGATACGATATATACATATGATTCTATACCCTGCACTTCTTTTTCAAGGGGAGAGTTCATAAATGACTGTTCTAGTAGTAGAATAGAAAGATTAAATGAGAACTTAACGTTTGAAATTTAATCGTTATTTTAAGAGTAATTTTGTAGGGAGAGATAACATGAGAGCCCGTAATGCGCATGCACGGTCATTCTTTGCAGCACAAATGTGCCTACAGTTCAAAGCCAGAGAAAGATTTAGTTAATGAGAACTTACTGAAGATTAAGAGTAAGGAGTAAGGGAGAGGCGGGCACGTAATCTCTCCCTACAAAATTACTCTTAAAATAACGATTAAATTTCAAACGGTAAGTTCTCATTTAATCTTTCTATTTTACTACGTAATTTTTCCGTGAGAAATTACATTGAGATTTTGTAGCTCTGTCGGTACATTTGTCAACCCATGAAAACTTTGCATGGGTCACAATCAACAAGTAATGAAAACAGTTCGCTTTGGGAAAACCCACAAGCCAGTAAGATATGTAAGTACACAAAATAATGCTAACCTGACTTCAGAAGAAGTTCACTGCAACTCAAAGGGGGAATGTATTCCCCATAATCCCTGCACTAACACAGTTTCTATTCAAAAGTTCTTGCTCTACAGCAAGTCTCGGTATACATAGAGAAGACTCTTATGATTTTTAAGTTTGCCCCCCTAACACTGCTTGCGTGAAGCATTTAGTTTCAGTGTTAAGAGGTTTGTGATAGAACTTCCTAAAAGTACATTCGCTAGACCAGCCTGCTTTGCTGAGAATCTGAGAAACTGGAATTTCAGACATCTGTGCAGCTGATGTAGATGCAGCCCTAGTCGAATGGGGCTTGTAAATGTCAGTGTCGATTCCAGCTAAAGACAATGCAGTCTTAATCCATCTGGATATAGTTTGCTTACTGACACGCTTGTGTAGTTTCTGGAAACTAATAAAGAGATATTTCTCATCACCTCTTAGATGTCTAGTGCGAAGCAAGTATTGCTTGAGATAACGAATCACACAGTTGTCTATCAACTGGGTATGCTTTCATCTTCAGTTCACTACTAGCATTGCCTGGGCGATGTTGTTTAAGCAATGTAGTGAAGGAGAATGTCACTGAGCTATCCTTGAGTAGCATGTTGTCAAGGTTTAAGTCATGAGCAGAAATCAGTGCAATAATTGACACAAGTTTAAGCGACAATTGTTTCAAGCTGAGCGAATTAGCTGGTGCAAGCTTTCTCAAATAGTTAAGAACTATCTTTACATCCCAGATGTGAGAATACCTTGCTGTTGGAGGTCGTAACTGAAACTCTCCTTTCAAAAAGCGAGACACAAGAGGGTGGGATCCTGTTGGATAAGATCCTTCCAAAGTGAGAAAAGTTGCTAACGCACTCCTAGCTGCGTTCAGGGAGCTGTAGCTTGCTCCTTGCACGTAAAACATTTCAGAAAAGAATTCTAGTACTGTCTCTACTGTACTTTGTAAGTAGTTCAATCCCCTGTTTGAAAAAAAACGCTTCCACTTCCTTATGTACACGGAGTATTGCTTCTTGGTTGATGCCCGCCCAGAGGCTGCGATGACGATAAAACAAGGGACCATATTGCACAGCCGGGAATGTTGCTATCAACTTCCCTATCACTCTAGCTACCACCCGAATGAGAGGGTTGTTGGCATGAAGTAGATATGTGCAGTCTGTGACTATATCATCTTTCTTATATTCAGGTAGAGAAAGATGCATAATTACTGAATTTAGCATGAACCCAAGGAATTTTATCTCCTGCATAGGTATAAGGACCGACTTTTCAGGGTGTACCAGGAACCCCAACTCTGAAAGAGTTGCCTTAGTATGTTCCTTGTCTTTTCCAATGATTATGGTATCATCTAAGTACCCAACCACTACATGACCTGCCTGTCTGAGCGAGGCAAGAACAGGCTTAAGTAACTTGGTGAATAACCTAGGGGCTGTGCTAAGGCCATTTGGAAGGACCTTGAACTGTAACAGTTGCCCTTTCCATACAAAATTTCAAACACTTTCTGTGGCTAGGATGGATGGGAACAGAGTAATAAGCATCTTGGAGGTCGACTGAAGCAAGATAACAATTTGGAGAAGTGCAGCAGCTACATGAATATCATCCATCTTAAAATGATGCTACTGAAGGCTCTTATTTAGGTCCGACAGGTCTAAAATCAGACGCAGCCCGCCATTTTTCTTGGGCCGAGTGAAAATATTGGAAATGAATTCGCCTTCATCATGATTACATTTCTCTATGACATTTTTGTCCAAAAGTTTCATAATTTCATTGCTGATAGCAGCCTGTTCAGTCTGACAGGACTTGAATTGGAAAAATGGTCGAGATCTTCTCGGTGGCATGCACTTTGGATCAAATTCAAGTTTGTACCCTTGCACTGCAGCCAAAATGAAAGCATCAGATGAAATGCTGCACCAATTTTCATAAAACTGTTTCAGTCGACCTCCAACAGGAGTACTACATGTAAATGAATCTTTGGAGTGAGAAAACTGACCTACCTCTTCGAGGGTGGTGTTCTTTAGTTCTTCTTGAACTTGTAGGTTTTCTGTTTTGCTCCTAGCCGAGGCATGGCACTGCTCTGGTGTTTGTCTTTCTGGTGATAAGTCTGCCCCTGATGGGGCTGATTGCCTAAAAAAGGCCTGTGAGAACTACCAGCCTTAGGTTGTGAGCGGCTTGAATCTCTGGTGGACGGCGTCCATCCCGCATAATGGTACTTGGACTTGTGTGACCTGGCGTAGGGGTGAGCCTACGCAACACTACGCCACTGTACGCCATTCCTACGCAACACTACGCCAAAATGCCCCGGTTTCTCAAAACACATTTTGAGACTTGTGGAAAGTTAATTGGAATGATATCTCGATGCCGTCGAGAAATGGGAAAATATTGTTGCTAATGTAATTAATAAGCACATGCCTTGGAGAACAAAACGCATGCAGAAGACATCCTCGCCTTGGTAAAATGCGTCAATTTATAAATTGATAAAACAAAGAGAATGCTAAAAAGAGAGCTATTGCTCAAAAGAAGGAAGAGTTGGGGAAGGAGTATAGGCAACTGATAAATAAAGTGACGTCAGTCATTCGGAAATCTAAAAAGCAATATTATACTGAGAAGTTAGCGAATTGTTCCGACAGAAATGAATCCTGGAAAATTCTGAAATCTTTTTTACCGAATAATAAATCCTCGTCCAACATCTCTTGCGATAATTCAGACAGTAAAGCAACCGAATTCAACAATCATTTTGCCGGCGTTACGTCATAATTTTTGAGAATACAACAATACTAAAGAGAAAGTATTTATCGTTCCCGAAGTTAGCAAAACACATATACCAGTTGTCAGAATACACTGACATTTACTATTCTTTCCGAGAATGACGTTATAAATGAAATCAAAAAGTTAAAAAATAAAAAAACAGTCGGAATCGACGGTATTTCCGTTCAGGTTCTGAAGGCATGTGCAGATATTCTAAGTAAACCAATTACGTATTTAATTAATAGATCTATTACAGAAGGGAAAATTCCAAAATCATGGAAAATAGCGAAGGTAATACCGCTTCATAAAAAGGGGAACAGGTCAAACCCAGATAACTATTGGCCAATTTCTTTGTTGCCTTGTACTTCGAAACTATTAGAGCGATTAGTTCAATCTCAATTGTTACGTTTCCTTCAAGAAAACAACATACTTTCATCAGTTCAGTCTGGGTTTAGGGCTAAGCACTCTACTGTGACGGCACTTGTGAAAGTGCTGGATGACTGGATGATGGCCATGGATGAGGGCGAATAAACTGGTGCAATATTCGTCGACTTAAAGAAGGCTTTTGACACCGTCGATCACAAAGCTACAAAAATTGTTTGACATTGGAGTGAGGGGTTTAACCCTTAAGTGGTTTGAGAATTATTTAGTTAATAGGAGAATAGTAACAAAGGTCAATAATTCTTTATCGGAAGAAAAACAGTTAACCCACGGTGTACCTCAGGGTTCCATTTTAGGACCTTTATTGTTTTGTATATTTATCAACGATCTCCCTGACATGTTTAAATTGTGCCAAGTTCATCTCTATACAGACGACACCGTAATCTATTTCTCTCATAAAAATCCAAATGTCGTAGAATCTGCTCTAAATACCGAGATGGAGGTTTTAGACAAATGGATTTCTCAAAAACAAATTATTGATTAATTATACGAAGACTATTAGCATGCTCATTGGCACGGGTAACATATTAGCAAAGTATAATACCCTTAATGTGAAATGATCTTACAGAAGGTTGAAACTACTAAATACCTTGGACTTCATATTCATAAGGAATTGAAATGGGATATTCATATAAATAACATGTGTCAAAAAAATAGCAAGCTTGTCGGTTTCCTTGGTCGATTAAGACATGTAAATGAATCAAGTTTAAACTTAATCTATAAATCGGTCATTATACCACATTTCGATTATGGAGATGTGTGGCAATCTGCTCCTAAAAGTTTTCTTCACCTTTGCAAAAAATCCAAAACAGAGCGGGTCGCATCATTATGAAAATCAATCCTTTTTCTCATATATCAAATCAACATATTCACGACACATTGGGTTGGGACCTCCTTGATTGCCGCTATAACAAACACCTGTGTACAATGATGTATAGGATTGTACATAATTTCACCCCAAATTATATGTCTGACAATATCGCAATAAGAACTTCCAATTACACACTCCGCTCTAATCAGAATTTATATCTCCCAAAGCCAAAGTCTAATCATTGTAAAAGAACTTTTTTCTACAGGGGAATTTCCATTTATAACCAACTACCCAATGAAATTCGAAGTACAACATCTATTAGATCCTTTAAACTGCTATTAAATCAATATTATAAATGAGCATATACATGTAAGTGGGGAGGGGGGTTGTCTGGGTTTGGGTATAGTCATTTTCATTTTATTAATTTTTAACTTGGTTTGATTGTAGTTTGCAAATTTGATTGATTTTGTGTTTTTTTATTTGTTTTTCTTTTTTTGTTGCTTTTTTATTTTTATTATATAATTGTGTTATGATATAATTTTTAATATATAATGCTATGTGGGACCCTAAGGAAGAACAGCGGCATTTTGTAAATACTGCTGAATTTGGGTCATCCTCCGTTTTTTAAGCTCATGTATACGTTGTACTTGCGTAGACCTGGCGTACATTTGCGTATAGTTGCAGCTTATAGTTACTTAAATTTGGCGTACTCATGCTGGATCCTACTGTTTTTCATCACTTGACTGCTAGTTTGAACAGATTCATCCCATTTGAAATTAAATCGTTCGTGCTCTGCCATTCCCAATATTTCAAACATAAACTGGAAAGGTGTTCATATTGGTATGCAAGGATCAAATATAGGAGAAGAGCATTATTGAATCATATAATAATTAAGATAAAGTACATGATTTCATCAATAGTACAGTTAAAAGAAAATCCCCTACTTGTAATGAGATAAAGACACAAATTCAAGAGGACAAAAAAGAAGAAAGAAAATTAGCGGAACAGAGAGGATTATTACCAAGCCATTTCAGAAAATGGGATAAGTTTATTTACTAGGGATGCTGAGGCAGAAGCAATTTTAATGAATAGATTAAGCCTGGTTTATTGTTGAAATATCTTTATAAGGTTAATTTCTGAGTATGGATCAAAGCTCAATCGGGCATAGGAAGGCGGAGGAAGGTGGGGGAGGGGGAGGGAGGGGAGGTTGAACGCGGAAGAACGCGGAAGGACGAGATGTCGTCCGGGAAAGGAGGGGGCGAGGGAGAGGGAGGTGGGGGAATAAAGAGGCATGACAATATAATACCTCATTATTCCATGATAAATCTACGTAAACAGTATACAAAAGGAAATAAGTGTACAAGCAAGAGGTCCATATCTTGCAGAAAACCATGCAGAAACAAAGAAACAAGAAGCTGGAAAAGGAAGGAAAGAGGAAGAGAGAGAGAGAGACAGAAAGGAGGAAAAAGAAAAAAAAAAGAACGAAAAGGGTACATAAATAGACAACCAGCTAGTACTTCTTTGATTATGAATAGCGACCCTCTTCTCTGATTATGAATAGCGACCCTCTACTCCGATTATGAACAGCGACCCCCTTCTCTGATTATGAATAGCGACCCTCTTCTGTGATTATGAATAGCGACCCTCTTCTCTGATTATGAATAGCGACACTTATGAATATTGACCTTTATGAATAGCGACCTTTATGAATAGCGACCCTATTTTCGTATTATGAATAGGGACCCTTATGATTAACGACCCTGATTTGGTATTATGAATAGCGACCCTCTTTCCGTATTATGAATAGCGATCCTTATGTCTTATTATGAATAGCGGTCCTTATGAATAATTTTTTTTATGAATAGCGGTCCTTATGACTAGCGAGCAGACCCCGGTACCAAGTTTGAAGTTCTCACCTCAAACAGTTCTTGAGATATCCCGGTAAAGGTGCTAAAAACCAAGAATTTCATGTAATTTCATGTAAATTGACCTCTGTGACCTCTGAACTTTGACCTACCTACCCCAAAATCTAATCAGTTCCTCTTTCTATGGGGATACATACTGGTTCCAAGTTTGAAGTTCTCACCTCAAACAGTTCTTGAGATATCCCGGTAACGGTGCTAAAAACCAAGAATTTCATGTAATTTCATGGAAATTGACCTCTGTGACCTCTGAACTTTGACCTACCTACCCCAAAATCTAATCAGTTCCTCTTTCTATGGGGATACATACTAGTACCAAGTTTGAAGTTCTTACCTCAAATGATTCTTCAGATATCGCGGTAACGAGAAGTGGGATGGACGGACGCACGCACGGATGGACGGACAACCCGAAAACATAATGCCTTCGGTGGGCGGAGGCATAAAAAAACAGTTAGTGTTGACTCTTTATATGAAATAGAATAATAAGTGGGAATTCTCAAAAGTATTTAAAGAGGAAAAAAGTTGTCCATTTGAACACATAACATTTTCAAGGCTATTCAAAATCAACCAAATTAGTAATGTCTCAAGAAAATTCAATTACATGTATGTTTATAATGTAAAAAAAATGTGTACCTAGATTGTACTGAGGTACTAATAACAGCCAGGGGCGTCGATTATGGGATTATGAGATGGCAAGATGGCAAGTGGGCAAGTGGGCAGTTGCCCCCCCCCCCCCCCCCCCCCGAAAATACTGAGAGGGCAAATCATTTTGCCCCCCCCCCCCAAAAAAAAAAAAAAATTAAATAAATTCCATAATTTCCCTGCTTCATATAACCGTGGAGAAGCTGGTAATTAAGAGGCGTTCAAAGAATCATAGAGTACTATTAGGCTGTTTTGTACCCCCCCCCCCCCATCCAAAAATGGATCTACGCCCTTGATAGCAACCTTACTCTTATAGCATAGGCCTACCATGCAAAACTGGAGCAGCTAAGTATTTATTTTTTCCTCTCAGAATTTGCCTTCATTCTTCATCTTCATCATCATCTTTTGTGGAATAAATGAAGTAGAGTCGTGTAGAGAAGCATTATCCTGTATTAAGAAAAAAAAAACACATATGCTCATCCTCACCCTCTTGATCTTTGAAAGTGGATAAATAGTAACTGCATGTACAATCCACTTTTAATTGAAAATGTAATGTTTTGGCCCTGATAATAATAATAATAATTTTAATAATAATTAAACTAGAGCACTCGTAGGGGGGACCAGTCCTAGTAAATGTATCCCCCGAACCCGTCACCCATCCCCCATTGGAATCAATGTTGTGACTGAAATGGATAAAGTGGCAATTTGGGACATCGGGTATCACTGCTGACAAATATGACCTTTTTATACTTTTGTCATTTTTAGTTGTTTTGAAAAATATGGTTACCATGGCAACGATGACTCCACCCACTCCAAAAATAGGCATCTTCATCTTACCATAATGCACCTCCGTGCGAAATTTGAAGGTGATCCGACAAAAACTGAAGCCAGTAGAGCGCTCACAAGAAAGTCTTTACCATTTCTTTAAAAAATATGGTTACCATGGCAACAATGTCGACTCCACCCACACCAAAAACAATAAATAATAATAGATACTTATATAGCGCAAAATGCTAAAGCCTCTAAAACAATAGGCATCTTCATCTTACCATAATGCACCTCCATGCGAAATTTGAAGGTGATCCGACAAAAACTGAAGCCAGTAGAGCGCTCACAATAAAATCTCTGGGGCGGATGCGGCGCGACGATGCCAAATCCATAGTATCCCCGAACACTAATTCAGGGGATACAATAATAAATATTATCAATTACATAAGTTCACCATATTATTTTGTTTTGTTTCTGTTTGCAGGAATTAATGAAATGTTTAATATAACTAGAAATGTGCATTGCTGGGGCCGCGCAATGCTAAATGTATCCCCCGGCACTGGCAGCGATTTGAAGGAGGGACAAAGACCCTCCCCCATCCCCTCCCTCAAACAAAAGGATGGTGTAGAAATTAGATGTGTAGGTTTCACTAAGACACATCTTCATATAAAATTTGAAAGAAATGTGTTGAGAGATATACCAAAATACATCTCCATACAAAATTTGAAAGAAATCCATCAAGAAATGTGGCCTGCAGAGTGCACTCACGCCATGCCCTGAAGTATGACCTTTGACCCTATAAAAGACGGAACACTGGTGGCAGCATCACCAAAAACTATAGGTTTTTAGATTACACCAAGAAACACCTTCATGCGAAATTTGAACGAAATCCGTCAAGAAATGCAGAAGTAAGAGTGCAAGAAATGGAAAAATGACCTTTGACCCTATAAAGGACGGAACAATGAGGGCAGCATCACCAAAAATTAAATATGTGTAGATTATACCAAGATACATCTCCATACAAAATTTGAATGAAATCCGTCAAGAAATGCAGAAGTAAGAGTGCACAAAAGGGACAAATGAGCTTTGACCCTATAAAGGACGGAACAATGAGGGTAGCATTACCAAACAGTAAAGATGTGTAGATTATACCAAGATACATCTCCATACAGAATTTGAAAGAAATCCATCAAGAAATGTGGCCTGCAGAGTGCACTCACGCAATTCCCTGAAGTATGACCTTTGACCCTATAAAAGACGGGACACTGGTGGCAGCATCACCAAAAAGTACAGATTTTTAGATCACACCAAGGGACACCTTCATGCAAAATTTGAACGAAATCCGTCGAGAAATGCAGAAGTAAGAGTGCAAGAAATGGAAAAATGACCTTTGACCCTATAAGGAACGGAACAATGGGGGCAGCATCACCAAAATCTATAGGGTTCCAGATTTTACCAAGAGACACCTCCATACAAAATTTGAACAAAATCCGTTGAGAAATGTGACCGCCAGAGCGCACACAAGAGTACACACAAGACATCTATCAAAATATGACCTTTGACCCTATAAAAGACGGAACACTGGGGGCAGCATCACCAAAATCTATAGGGTTCCAGATTTTACCAAGAGACACCTCCATACAAAATTTGAACAAAATCCGTTGAGAAATGTGACCGCTAGAGCGCACACAAACTATCCAAAAAAATATGGCCTTTTACCCTATAAAAGACGGAACACTGGTGGCAGCATCACCAAACACTATAGGTTTTTAAATTACACCAAGAGACACCTTCATACAAAATTTGAACAAAATCCGTTGAGAAATGTGACCGCTAGAGCGCACACAAACTATCCAAAAAAATATGGCCTTTTACCCTATAAAAGACGGAACACTGGGGGCAGCATCACCAGAAACTATAGGGGTCCAGATTTTACCAAGATACACGTCCACAGGAAGTTTGAAAAAAATTCGTCGAGAAATGCGACCGCTAGAGCACACACAAGAATGTGAGGCTGTGACGCGGCGGCGGCGGCGGCGAAACGCTGCTGAATCCAAAGTATCCTCCGGCATACTGCCGGGGGATACAATAAGGGGACTAAAATCTATAGGGTTCCAGATTTTACCAAGAGACACCTCCATACAAAATTTGAACAAAATCCGTTGAGAAATGTGACCGCTAGAGCGCACACAAACTATCCAAAAAAATATGGCCTTTTACCCTATAAAAGACGGAACACTGGTGGCAGCATCACCAAACACTATAGGTTTTTAAATTACACCAAGAGACACCTTCATACAAAATTTGAACAAAATCCGTTGAGAAATGTGACCGCTAGAGCGCACACAAACTATCCAAAAAAATATGGCCTTTTACCCTATAAAAGACGGAACACTGGGGGCAGCATCACCAGAAACTATAGGGGTCCAGATTTTACCAAGATACACGTCCACAGGAAGTTTGAAAAAAATTCGTCGAGAAATGCGACCGCTAGAGCGCACACAAGAATGTGACGCTGTGACGCGGCGGCGGCGGCGGCGAAACGCTGCTGAATCCAAAGTATCCTCCGGCATACTGCCGGGGGATACAATAAGGGGACTAAAAATTTTATTTATACTGACATCACACTGAACATCCCCTAAAGATCGCATAACTGATTTTTAAAGACACTAAAAAAGCTAATTTAATATTACACTGAAGAAAACAGATCTCAGTGGTGGATAAAGGAAAAGGACAAATGAAATAGGGTTAGGTTTAGAAAAAAAAAATTTTGTTGTTGCTGTTTTTGTTGGACAATGAAAACGAAACCCTCCCCCCCCCGTAAACTGATCCTGGATCCAATACCACTACCACACCTATGATTTTTAGCTGTAATACTAAGTCTAGGTCTAAAACTAGTTGGTCTAGACCTACTAGTGTTATGTAGTTACCTTGTAATTAAAAGAGTTTTAATTCCATTCAACTAGTTTACATTTAATTATCCCAAGTCTTAATCCGGAAGGCCAGTCTTTGGTGCCTTTGTCCCTTCTTCCAAGAACAACTCAGACTTATTGTCAACATACTAAATTCCTTTATATTTTCCACCACGAAACTATAAACAATCTGCCTGTAGTTAAACTCCACAGACCAAACAATCTCTCTGTAGTTTAATTCCATAGACCAAACATCACCCCAAAGCCCCTTACATCACCCTAACACTATTTCTTTGTTTGTAACCCATCCAGATACTTCACGCCCACTTATTTCCATATCAAGAATAATTGACATGTAGTTTAACCAATCGTAAAGTGTTTATCTCATCCCCTTGTAACATGTAAGGAGAGTTTTCCCCCAGTTTTAGATGAAGAGAGGCTAGGCCTCATGATCTGAGGGGACTTAAAGATTGAGATTCATCGGGATAGCACAATAATCGCTACTGCTCTGAGCTATTGAGTTTACACCATAATTATATACTGTACTTCATTTTATCTATGACATGTTTGGAGACTGAGTGTGGGACTCAGAAATAAATGCATCTAATTTTGAACTGTATATATACGACTTGAACTCCTTTGTTATTGTTTCAACATAATTATACTAATTGGTACCTCTCATCTACAACACATACAACGATCCCACGTAGCGACCCCGCTACACAACACTAGCCCGACCAGACGCCGTGCGAAGCGCGACAGCGCTGTGTATAGTTAGATCTACCTGTTTATTGCTCACGTCTCATCAAATTTCCGCTTCATCCGGCACCTCCAACAGAGTCTAGATCTTCAAGTAGATCAGCCACAAGTTTGTAAAATCAGCACAGATTTTCTTATTTACTATATAAATCTATATACCTACCTATTATGCTAGTCACTTGACTACGCTAACCCGTTCGAGAACTTAACACAAATGTGTCACAATATTGTGCGTACCCCCCCCCCCCCGTAATCCTATTGTTCTCCCCTTCACCACTCACCCGCAGCAATATGCAACGGCCATCTTCCTCTTTTGCGAGCAACCTGCAGTAGAAAAAAATGTTGCTTGCAAGGCGACGGGAAGGAGGGAGGGGAAGAAGCTGATGGTTCAGGGCTGACGCAAACAGGCCCTGGCAACTGCAAATGCGGGAAAAGACCTCTGGATGGAGCTTCCATTCTGATGGAAGACACCTGCTCCGGGATAGAAAATCCGCAATGAGGTTTTCCTGTCCAGGGATGAAAGAGGCAACGGACATAATTGCCATGTGACGACACCACCTCCACAGCTGCGCTGCTAAGGCATTCAGGGTGGAAGAATGAGTGCCTCCCTGCCGATTGATATAAGCCGCCATTGTGACATTGTCTGTGAGGGTCAGAACTGAACGACTGAAAAGTCGACTTCTGAAGTGCAGCAGGGTTAAAAGACTGCCATGAATTCTAGGACATTGATATGGGGTAGAGTCCCTAAATGAGACCAATCCCCCGAAACCGTGCTGCCGTTGCAATGTCCTGGTACTGGAAACCAGACCAAGAGAGAATCCTTGCACGGTTTGTAAAACCTGAGGAGATGCCTCTGAAAAGGCCTCATAAGGAGCCGGCAATTCTCTAGAACATCGACTAGACTGGCTAGATAACCTAATAACTGAAGCCACTGTCTGGCCAGAATGAGCTTGCGAGCCGCAGAGACAATAGTCAGAATCCCGTCTCGACAGGGCCGAGCTAATTGATTCCGAATGTCTAACACAGCCCCCAGAAAAACCGGGCTGTAAGTAGGAACCAACTCTGACTTTTCCCAATTTATTAGGAAACCAAAGTCTTGAGTAACTTTGACGAGCAAACTTGCCTCGTCTAACAAACGTTCGTGATACTCCGCTAAGAGGAGCCAGTCGTCCAAATAGCAAAATAGCCGAAGGCCGCCGTGCCTCAGCGACGCTGCCAAGACGGCTACAACCTGCGTAAACACCCGAGGGGCTGGACGCAGCCCGAAGGGAAGTGCGCGAAAGTGAAAAGTCTCTGAGAGGAAGGAAAAACCCCAGAAGAACACGCGAAGCGGATATGGAAATACGCATCTTTGAGATCTATCAAGATCGCGCAGACCTTCCTCTTGAGCAACGGGAGAATGGCGGCGAGAGTTTCCATCCGAAAATGCACTGAAGCAATGAATTTGTTTATTCATTTCAAAATCAGTATCAAACGAAGTTTTCCCGAGCGCTTTGGAATAACAAAGATCGGAGAAAGGGAAAGAGACGGCAATTGAGGCCCTGCCTGCTCCAACAATGTCTATTCAGAAACCGAAGCGTGAGAAGCCACATCCAAATCTGGTTCCGCTTGAATTGATTGGGACAATGGTCCACGAACAAAAGCCGAAACAGGCGGACACTCCCATGGGCCGCTATAGGTCTCCTCACCCGGCGGAGCCCCGAAAGCTTTGAGTATAGGAGGCGTGAGAGACCCCGTCTCAGACAATGAGGAATCGAGCACAAAAGGCTGATTAGTCTCAATGTCAGACCCCGGAAGAGGGATAGAAGCAGGGGCTGTGGTATCTGGTAAGAGGGACCAACCCTGTCGTTGGGCAAAAACCCGCATCATGCTGAGCATCTCAGATTGAGAAGGGTCAGACGGGTCATATGGGCAAGAAGCAGGCAAAGCCTTGCTTCTTTTTAGCTGGCTCAACAGGAGCCGAACCATGACCTGCTTCTTTAGGGCGTCTGACAGACTTCGGGTGGTTCTCCGAAACAACTTCGGAAACATGAACCAAACCCTAAACAGAGAGAGATGCCCGCCCCCGTCCAGGGGATAAGTGTGCTGAGGGTATGTACCCAAAGTCGCGCACAAACTACCCATACTGGCTGAGTACGAAGATGCTACAGCCATGGGCCGGGCGCTTGAGGCGCCCAGTGCGAGGGCAGACTGGGACGAGGTCCCAGTATTCGCCCACCAACTACTAATAGTATGTGAACTCACTATTGTTCCGCCCATGGGCGACAATAGGAGAGCACTAGTAGTCGGGTAACCCCACCCGTTGCTCCATAGAGCGCCCATAATTGTTGGCTCGAGTCTCCCGATCAGCTGGAGCAACAGCCCGGGTAGTACTCGCTCCCCCACTTGGCACTCGGCCGGGGGCTAGGGTTTGAGAACCCAGACCAACATGGGCGGTGCCCGTGAACTGCTAGCGGATTTATGCAGGTCATCGCTACCGTGCGGGAAACAGACGTCCCCCCTTCTGGTCTGAGCGACCGGGGGATTGGATTTATGATATCCAAACCACTAGAGCTTGACGCCACCCACCCCGAAGCCACAGGCTTTGGAGTTGATGTCCCAAGCTCAACTAACGCTACCCGCCCCGAAGCCGCATGCTCCGAGGCTGGCAAACCCTGCAGGGAAACACCACTGGGCAACTTACCTGCAGCCCTCCTCACTCCCCCATGTACGAAAGTAGTCGGGAGAGTTCTGGAAGGCCCGAGTCGTCTTGCTAGACAACTCTTCAGAAGAAGAAGCAGGTCTCCGCGACCTAGCAGCTTCTTCTTCCGAACTCATTATGCTGCAATAAAACTGACAATAAAGCATACAAAAATATGAAATACTTTAAAAGAGTGCAGGTAATAATAAATCCTAAAATTTGGGGATACGCACAAATTTCCAGAGACAAAAAAAACGTATAAACACCGAACCGAAAACAGATCGGGTCAAACGGAAACACCAGCAAGACACACAGATATAACTACGTGGGGCTGGCCATGAAAAGGAAAATAACTGCCTGGAAAGGAATCAAAAATATCCCTCGCAATCGGCAAGAGTGACAAAGAAACACAAGAGTACTATAATCTTAGACGAAAATAAGTATAGAAAAGTGCTTTAAAGAGCGAGAAAGTGCGCTGAAAAGATACGAAAAGACCCGATTTCAGGAGCGCAGAGACTCGACATCCTAACTCGACGGGGGCGAGCAAGAAAGAGGAAGATGGCCGTTGCGTATTGCTGCGGGTGAGTGGTGAAGGGGAGAATAGGATTACAGGGGGTGTGCACAATATTGTGACACATTTGTGTTAAGTTCTCGAACGGGTTAGCGTAGTCAAGTGACAATCATAATAGGTAGGTATGATTTATTGCAGTAAATTAGTTCCTTGCCATGTTTATGTGAGGGAAAGCAAAGGCCATCCAAAACTCTGTTGAGATCTATTATTACCTCTCAACAAAGCATTTTGATTCTGGGCTAGGAGACTAAATATGAACCCCCCCCCCCCCCTCTCTCTGAAATAAAAAAATAATAAAACCTCCTCATGCTTGCCTTTGGCCTTGTCTCAAGTTTAGAAGAAAAAGGGGGCCAAAGCCTATCTAACGTTAGTACACTCAGGCAAATTAACTTTTACTAAGGACCAGTAACCATTACCCGGCATTTATAGCAAACTGTAACATTTACTCAAAGTAGACCTGGACCTGAGCGGGGACCGGGAATGGTCTCTGGAAAAATATCATTCAACATGGAATCCCCTCCTCATTCTAAATTTTAAAAATCCGGACAAGAATACCCTCCTGAATCAATTAGACAGGGCCTCATCTGGGCCCTTTGTCTTCCAGAATATAACAGAGTCTATGCGTCTACATCTAACTTAGATAACCAAATCATCGACATACAGACTAAGTTCGATCTAATAATAATCTATTTAGAGGTTAACTAAATCTGTCAGCTATTGACATCTCTCTAGATCTAATTCAGTAGATCATCTATCGAAAAGTATCGAGAGAGTCCCGCCCGAAAGTCCGGGTAAGCCGTCACGAGTGACAGGGTGGTTAGAGACGATGAAAATTGTTTTGAAAGTTTGAGAGTACATTACACATTGTTTCATGACATACAGCTCTGCTGAATCCTTTCAAAATGTAGAAAAATTGTAAGAGATTATTCACAGTGGCAAAAATAGTTATAAATATATTCTAATTTTTCGAAAATTAAGCATAAATACAAATGTACTAACTTCTAAACTTTCCACAACTTTTTTTACTCTGTGCGGGTGACGTCAAATTCACAGCGGAAGTGACAAAAAGAGGTCAAATCATTCCTTTTGAAGAACATTCATATTCATAAGGTCCGGTCCAATCAAAATTTAATAAATCGGAGTATGCAAAACAAAAATGAATATGTATGTTCAGTAGTGAACATTTTATCTACGAGTGAGCTTCACTTACCTATCCAATAACAAGTGCCATTATTCTTTGCCAGAAGAATTCCCTCGGCTATTAAAAAATTGACCTTTTGACCCTGGCAGCCCTGCTAGCCACCTGGGAAACCCCGCACACTCGCGCTATAAGAATCCCCACATGTTATAAAACATCCTCTTTCGGAGCCGGCATAGCAGATAAAATGCCGCAGAGTGGGGAAGGAGGGAGGGGTCCCATAGGTAAGTGAAGCTCACTCGTAGATAAAATGTTCACTACTGAACATACATATCTACTTCCTTTCGCTTCACTTACCTATCCAATAACAAGTGCCAGATTCCAACAGACAATATGGCGGAGGGACTGCGGCACAACATACGTACTCAACTTCAGGACGGTAGACAGACCCATGAACCACAAGAAGGTCTCTACCGAACCAACAAAACGTACGAAAAAAGGGGCTACCAGGGCAGCGGAGAAGTCAAAGCACCAGTCACTTTCTATTAGGGCAGGAAAGGACAGCTGATGCAAAAGCAGCTTCCTTAGACATAACATCAGATAGGTAAAAAGAAGTGAAAGTATTGGGGTTATGCCAATAGGCCGCTTTCAAAATATCCTCGAGGGGAACCCCCTGGAACAGGGCCCAAGAGGAAGCCACCCCTCTCGTATCATGGGCACGAACCCGAGAGAGAAGGGTGGAATCTCCCCCAGACCTAATCGCTTGAACAATCCAGCGAGAAATGGTGTCTGGTGAAACAGCTCCATGAGGAGCAGGAATGCTGACAAAGAGTTGCTCCGAACTACGAATTGCCTGGGTTCTATGAATATACCACTTCAACGCCCTTACTGGGCACCACAACTTGTCTTGCTCAATCGATGAGAAAGACTTGAGCGAAGGAATGAACACTTCACCAGGGGACGAAGTCATAGTTTGATTTTTAGCCACAAACTTAGCGTGAGGGATAAGTCTAACACCATGTTTTTCCCAACGGATATGGCCAGGACTCACTGTCAATGCATGGAGGAAACTACGCCTCCTTCCAGAAGCTACTGCCAACAGAAATACAGTCTTCACTGTTAGGTTCATCAGAGAACTAGCGTCCATCGGTTCAAAGGGAGCTTTAGCTAAAGCACGCAACACCCGTGACAAACCCCAAGACGGGCTCAACCTAGCCTGAGGGGGTTTAGAAAGGAACAAAGATTTTACGAGCCTAGAGAGGTACTTGGAAGAGCTCAGCGTTTCTCCATCCTGAAATTTACCTTCATGGATGGCTGAAATAGCGGACCTGTAGTCTCGATTCGTAGATATGGCTAGGTTCTTATCAAACAGATGAATCAAAAAGTCTGCTATCTCCCCTAGAGGAGCAGAGGTCGGATCAACTTGGTGGTCGTTGCACCATCTGACGTAGTATTGTAGTCTAGAGTCATAAGTATTCCTCGTTGACTGTCTGAGGAATTTCGCTGAGAGATCGGCAGCTCTGCTAGAAAGGCCTGCCTGAGTCGCCATTGACCTGAAATGATCCATAACGTCAATTTTAGGCTGGGAAGATTTGGATGATAGATCGTCGTCCCCGGTTGCCGCAGAAGATCTGCTTCGTCCGGGAGAACTACCGGGGGATGAATCAGGAGACTCGTCAGAGTCGGGAACCAAGGGCGTTTGGGCCACCAAGGGGCCACCAGCAAGAGGTTCGCTTCGTCCCTCATCACTTTCTGAAGCACCTTGGGAATCATTACAAAAGGGGGGAAAGCATAGCCCAGGATGTTTCTCCATGATATCGAGAGAGCATCCATGGCCAGGGCTGCCGGATCTTTGTGGTTCGTGCAATAAACCGGTAGTTGTGTATTCAGGGCCGACGCAAACAAGTCGACCTGTGGGGGACCGTACCTGCTGAATATGAGGTTCGCGACCACTGGGTCCAGTTGCCATTCCGATGGTAGGCAACTCCCCCTGGAGAGGAAATCCGCAATGTAGTTGTCCTTCCCGGGGATGTGAGACGCAATTAATCTGGTTTGGATGGAATCGCACCACTCCAGGATCTCTAAGGTCAAAATGCACAAACTTCTTGACCTTGTTCCCCCTTGCCTGTTTAGATAAGAGACCACCGTAAGATTGTCCGATCTTATCAACACCACCTGACCCTGAATCTTGTACTTGAACCCGAGCAGGGCATAACGAACTGCCAGCATTTCCAGAATATTGATGTGGAAGGACTTTTCCTCTCCCTTCCAACAACCTTGAATCATCTCTGTACCCAACACTGCACCCCAACCCTGGTTCGATGCGTCTGTGTAAATAACCAGAGAAGGAGTTGGATTGACAAACTGTTTTCCTACCTGAAAATGATGGGGGTTGAGCCAAAATCGGAGAGCTTCCGCCATCGAATCTGTCAGAAAGATGAGTTTGTGTACAGGATCCCTGTGGGGACGATATTGACTGAGGAGCCCCAATTGTATCATTCTCATCTTCCGTCGGCAATTGGGAACTGTGTCTAAAAGACTCGCTAGATACCCTAGGAACTGAAGCCAAATAAGGGCTGTCGACCTTGGTCTGTCGAGAATGGACAGTCCTACCTGCTTTATCCTGTCCACCCTGTGGGCGAGGGGACGAGCAAGCTGGTACCGGAGATCCAGCTTTGCGCCTAGAAATTCTGGATGTTGGGAAGGGGTTAGATGCGACTTCTCGAAATTTATTATAAACCCCAACCTCGTGACCAGTTCTATTGTCATGTCTATGTGACGACGTAGGTTGTGTTCGGAGTCCGCCACTAATAGCCAGTCGTCCAGATAAACAAATATTTTGATGCCTCTTTCTCGTAAGTGTGAGGCGATGACCTGCACGATACGCGTGAAAATGCGTGGGGCCGAGTTTAGTCCGAATGGTAGAGCCCGGTATTGATACATTTCGTTTCCTACGGCAAACCCGAACAGGTGTTGAGCCGAGTGAGCAATAGGGACGTGCAAGTAAGCGTCCTTTAAGTCCAATGTAGCAGCCCATTCGTTTGGTTTGAGGAGGGGAAGAATGGTGGCTAGGTTTTCCATTTTGAAGGTAGAGTTTGCTATGTACTGGTTTAGTCTTTTGAGATTTAGAACCATGCGGAAACCTCCAGTCCTTTTGGGGGTTAGGAACACTGGCGAGAGAATCACATTTCTCCCTTCGGGAACTCGTACTATGGCCTTCTTGCGTAGTAGTGCATTTATTTCCTCTAGCAAGGCCTTTCTCTTTTGAGGATGAAGAGGTAATTTTGTTCTGTTGTGCAATTTTGGTAGAAATTTTAACCTTACGAGGGGAACATAGCCTTTCTGAATTATTGATAGAATCATTTTGTCTGATGTGACTTGTGTCCATTGGTGGGCAAATTTTTGCAGTCTGCCCCCTACTGGGGGATGCCCTGTTTTGGGGTATTGATAGTCAGGAATGATAGGGGTAGTCCCGCGGGACCTGGTTCTTGTTGGTGGGGCCCAAGTTTTGGCCCCGGGATTTATCGGTCTGCCTTCTGGCAAATCCCCTTTTTCCCCCTCTGGGGGCCTCGTAAGAGCGACCGAACACTTGATCGGGTGGGGGAGGTCTCGAGAAGTCCCTAGACTTTCTGTCATCTCGAAAGGGACCCGACTGAAATTGTTTGTCCTGAGGCGACTGGCGGGAATGACGGTCATCTTTGGTGAGTTTATACACCGTTTTGGCGGCTGTGCTCGAGGCCGAAATGTTTTCGTCCAGGACGGCCTGGAGTCTGCCCGAGAAAATATCCGGTCCAGAAAGGGGAAGCTCTCTTAGAGCCTTATCCGCTTCTTTCTCAAGCTTAAGATGTTCTAACACTCTATCTCGGCGATGGTTAGTGCAAAGTAGGGCCGTACGAGAAGCCTGTTCAAACTGCATATCAGAAGTGCGAAGCAGCAAATCTGAGATCTTCTTTCGGTCTTCTGCCGAAATAGCTAGGCGGTCTGATTCGCGCAGAGCCGTAATCAAATAACTCTGGTACGCAGCCAGACGCATAGAAGAGCGAGCTGCCCTATCAATGAATGTCAGACGATCTTCCGACTTTTTGAACGAGCGATTCCTCATTGGATTGAATTTGCTCTTCCGAGAGCGGGCGTCTACCACGCGAAAAGCAGACTCGGGTATACGCGGAGTGCTAAAAATTTTTTCATAATCTCCGCTGTCGAATCTATAGCCCGCTTGCACCTCCTTGCGGTACGGACGGAGATGGTAAGAACGGCCAGCTAAGTTATTATAACATGATGAGAAGGGGGCATCCAGTTTCACCGCACTTCCCTTCTGAGCAGGAGACTTCAACTCTGAGTCTATGCAAAATATAGGCTGTGTTTCGTTATCCTCACCAAGAGAGGTCGACTGAGACTTTAGTTGAGGGCAGTATTTTATTACCAAGTCGGCCGCTGATAAAATCTCTTTGTTGGGAGTCCGCTGCTCGTATTCAGTTGGGGTGGATTCTTGTGACTGAGAACTTCTAACACTCCCAAAATTCTCCGATCTAGCGGACTCAGAATACAGGGAAAAGCTTTCCCCCTCATCGCCCCATTTATTCGCACGCGACGCCAATTGGGGCTGATGATAACCAAGCTCCTCATCAGACACTTCGGTTAAATGAATAGAAGCGGGAGCAGGATGTGACCGACCCCCAAGATCAGCCGATTCACGGTAGCGGGGCTTATCGGTACGACGAGAGCAATCCCGAGATTTCCTGGCGGGGAGGGAGTCTTCCCTACCACCAGCGGGAACCGTCCCCTGCCGAGCGGGGAAGTCCTCCCGTTCCGGCGAGTCTGGCGGGGGGCGCGAGACGGTATGCGGTGCTGAAGAGCTACGGGGACCTGTCGAATCACCCGCGATTGCGGGTAGGGTCTGCGTAGCTGAAAAAACATGAGAAGAGTTCCCCGAACCTGTCGTATCCCCTGCCCGAGCAGGGAGGGTTCCGGAGAATTGTTGAGCGAAAGCTGACATGGCCTGAAAAAAGAAGTTGCAGGCCGCCGCGGAATCAGGAAGAGACGAGCTCGGGGCCCCGAGAGCGGGACCCACGCCCGGTACTACACGTTGCGGAGCTCCCGATGGGAGCTCGGGTTCTAACGATTGACGTCCCGTAACTCGGGACTGAGCCTCAGAGCCGGAGGGGGTGTTGTTATCACCCACGACCTCGGACTGCTGAACACTAGCCTTAGCTATGGAGGTGGTTAATTTTTTAGAACCATCAACCTCGAGCAGGCTATCGGACTTATGTTTGGAGGTGGTAGACAGTTTACCATCGACCTCGCTTTTGTTTTTGGGTTTAGCCCCCGTTTTAGTCTTTTTCGGAGGGGGAACCTTCGGAGGGTTAGCGCCGGGCTGGGACGGCCGCTTTCTCCCTCCACTGCTGCTGTTCGACCGCGGCGCCGAACGGGAAGAAGAGGAGGCTTGATCGAGCGCCTCGGCTAAAGTTAAGTTTTCTTTCGTCATAATTACGACTAAGAAGAAAACTAGAAACAAGAAAGGTCTACTTAGCTGAAATTACGAAGGATTTCTTGCAAAGGTAGTGTAAATAATCCTTGTAACAGTCCAATAAATTCCAGAAAAAACTCGCGAGGGAATCACTGTAATGAACGTGAAGGCACGTCGGCAAAGAAAGAGGATGTTTTATAACATGTGGGGATTCTTATCGCGCGAGTGTGCGGGGTTTCCCAGGTGGCTAGCAGGGCTGCCAGGGTCAAAAGGTCAATTTTTTAATAGCCGAGGGAATTCTTCTGGCAAAGAATAATGGCACTTGTTATTGGATAGGTAAGTGAAGCCAAAGGAAGTAGATAATGCATTAGGGCAATTCCATGAGATGGGTGCCATGGGGTGAAAAAATAAATTCTTATTTTGGACCTTGTCACCCACCTAATTTTGTTCAGTATACTTCTGGGCAAACGGAACAGTAAAATCTGTCCAAAATTTGCATTGAGAAAAACTAAATATTTACCTAAAGATTTCATTTCAATTCATACATAATTAAAGAATGGTAAGCAGTTGTTTAGTTGATTTTTAGAATGTATGGGACATTAGTTTGGAGTTGCAGAAGAGAAAAAAAATGGCCTCATTCCCATGAATGGGTAGAAAGCATGCCATCCGACTGCTCAAACCAATGTAATTTGAGTAATGAAAAAAATGAAAAAGTTCTATTTCTTAATATTCCCTTCCATTCAAAATTTGCCAATGGAAATTCTCTTCATACTCCTTGTATCTAATATGAAAAAAAGGGTAGGAGCTGTATACATGTTATGGTATTACAATAAATGAGGCCCAAAAATTGTAACATGAGTAACAGTGTAACGTGAGTAACGATGGTGTAACGTAACAACATAAAATTGTGATATAAATATGTATTTCACAGGCTATGGTACAGAATTCTTTTACTGTGTGACTAAGGGGTAAAAACAAAGAGTTTGGTCCTTTAATGACCTTTCATGACCTTTTGAAGTGGTCAGTTTTGCCATTACATAACATAACATACCACACCCCCGAGTGGATCTGTTCATTGAGCTTTGTAGCAAGTTGGAGATTGGAGTGTTTTTAGCAAGCTCTATTCTCATCTCTTAATTGTTTCTTTAGAGGTGAGTACAGATTTATTAGGTGATCTGTCGTACATCGACAGATCACCTCTTAATTTCGTCAAGATTTTTCTTCTTTATTATTTATTATTTATTATTTATTATTATTTATTTTTATTTTTCGCCCATTTTCTTGTTACCATGATTCCTCAAAAATTTCATTCTCAATTTTCTTCAAATTTTCGTCACTTATCAGACTGGTCAATGTCAAGATGTGGCATCTCATTCAAGGTCATCAGGTTATCATGACGTCATCAAGACGCCATTTTGTAAATTTACAAGATCGATGATATCTTCATAATCGATCATCAAAAATCAACTATATTTACATCACATAAACTTCACATGACGGGTCATCAGGTCATATCCTCACAGGTCATCTAGAGGTCAGGACGTACGCGTACGCGCGCGTCAAAATTTTAAAATGCTCAAAATCACGTAGGATCAAGTCTGCACACGTTTCAGGTCAGTTTGAGCATTTCAAAAATGTCCGTGCGTAAGCGTCCGCGCGCGCGTTTTACGCGCGCACAAATCGTAAATAACGTTAGAACGCTGTTTTTTTTATTGATTTGCAATCCTGACACTTTTCTTCATCATTTCCATCAATTTGAATCAATTTCAATCAATAATAAGGTCGTATGGGCGCGTCAAAGTTCGAAATCCGTGCGCGCGTCTATGGCGAAAATAACGTAAAAACGTGCAAAAACATGCCTCTACAAAATTCATTGTAGCTCGTTAGATAGTCCGTTGACCCCCAAATTTTTTGTCATCATCAGGTAGGGTATGAATCATAGATTTCATTTCATGTATCATTTCATCCATATAAACATTATGACGTCATCAAAATGGCACCAGAAGTCAAAATTTCCATTTTTCATGTTTTGACGTCATCACATTTATGCAAATTTGGCTCTAGATTCGTAATTATTGGTCGTTTTTCTCCCAAATTTTGATATGTTATAGCTGCAACAATTCTCTACCAGACATCTTGCCACCATTATTCATTTTGATGACGTCATCACACTGAAATCTTCAATTAAAGACGACATGTCAAATTTTTCCCTATTTGCGTGTTATGTCTATGGAAGATGATTTTTTTTCGAATCATGAATCTACATGACATCGTTCTCTGAGCAGTATCTCAGTTATTTTTGGTCTATTTCCTTCCAGATTTTAATATGTTGTAGCTGAGACTATAAGCTTTTATTAGTAAGCCCTCCAATTTTTGATCAGATGTCGGGATTATGCCCAATTTTTCAGTACCAAATGGGATTTGAGAATCACGTTTTTCGTTTACGTGTTATCTCTATGGGAAATATTTTGGTCTATCGGTAAAGCACATGACTACCATGGTCAAGGTACCTGGTTCGATCCCCGGGGCCGATTTTTTTTTTTTTTTTTTTGCTTCTTTTTACTTGTCATTTTACCATCCTCTACGACTATTATAACATAAACAATCACAAACCAAGTAATAAAATGCCTTATTTTGCATGTTATGTCTATTGCAAAGTGCTGTGCAGTGGTTTATGTATATCCCTATGGAAAATCTGTTTCACTGACGTGTATTAAAGCTATCCTACAATATCATTAGTCCTATTAGATATCACAATTTCTCAAAATTGGCTTAGTCAATTATCTTAATTATCTTATTGTGACGTCATCTAGACGCCATTTTCTACAAATCAACTTATGGTCGTATCTTCATAACGAAATGTGATTTCTCGTTCATATTTGGCATGGTTAACGTCACTGTCATTGCAGTCATGATCCTTACCATTATCCCCATCATTATCATCATTATCATTATCATCATTATATCATCAATCATCTTCAAAATCACCAACACCATAATCATCATGAATATCATTATCATCACCATCATTATATTATCATCTTCATCATCATCACCATTATCATCATCACCGTAATCTTTTTACAATGACCGTTTCACACATTTTGCTACATTCCTGTCCTCAACAAGCATCTCCATTCATGGCATTCTTGACTTCCTATCTTCAGTTTAGCATTTCCCCATTATTATGATCATCCTGATTACAATCATAATCGTACAAAGTGAAAGACAGATCACCTAATTCGTCATGACGAATTAAACTCTAGTTTTTTCATTTATTTTTTATCTTTACTGGTAACTTTTAGAATAAGCACAACAATCAATTTGTTAACATTAGTAGCCATGTAATCCAGATGAACAAAATAATACCTAACCTACATGTATTTGCAGACAAGTTGTAAATATTCACAGATGCTGTTAGATTTGCAATGTTTATCTGAAATCTACAGTCTTCTAATTGTGTATTGGAATAAAATTTGCCATAATTGTGATATATTTATTTATAGCTTTAATTAATGGTGTGATGTTTAATTGGAATCTTGCATCCAATAAGATTATCAATTTTTCATATTTGCAATTCTTTGTTTTCAGTAGGAAAGTTTTAATGGTCAGGTATCTGTTAATTTAGGTGTAAAATTACATTTCCTTCTGTTAAAATTAAATCCTCAACAAATTCTATGTTGTATTAAGGGAGGGTCAGAATGCCGCTCACAAATACTGAGAGACAACGGCGCTTAAAAGCCAAACTGCAAGCCTCGGGAAGTTATGACGAATTTAAAGAGAAACATAACTTGAAACTGCTAAATCCTCTTGATGAAAGTACATGTAGCATGCCCACATCATCATCAACCATGAGCCATGCCACTGTCCATGTGGGCGAGTGGTATGCTGTTGACTATATATGAAGGGGTCCTTTATCCCAGGGGAAGTACATGTAAATTGCAGTGGGAAATCTGGGAGACTACCAAGTCTCAGTCATGGAACGAGCTGGAAAGCACTGGAAGTGGCCGAATCCTAAAGACAACATTTTCTACCCAAAGAAAAGCTTGATCGTCAAATTAAATAAACCAGATGTAGCTAACATTTCAAGTTTTCTGTTCAGTTTTTGGCCTTTCTCAGACTTTTCATCAATGATGATGACTAAAACTGTATCTTTGGTTATATGAGTCTGCATGATTATTGAATACGGCCAAATGTTTAAATACCAATAGGAACTTTTACCATTTTGGTACTACATTGTACATTGCTTTCATGTAGAATTATAAGTTAGAAGAATAAATGATTAACCTGAATGAGATTTACAAATGGATAAAAACATGGCAAATAAATGCACAAATCTGCATTTGATTTTAGTTTGGTAAAGGTGGCTTTCTGTTTTCACAAATTGCTTTTGAAGGGGGGATGTAATAATTTCTTTCGCCCAGTAACGCAATAGAGAAAATGTTTTGGTCAGAATTATTATCTTTGTACCACATAATTATGTTACCTTTATCTTTGCGGCAAGTAGTTATGATCAGATAAATTTGCTTGACATTGCTTACAATAACTCATTCATGGTGTTGGAAGAGAAACAGTCTTTTAAGTTCATGTGTTAGGTTGGGTCAGATTACACATAGAGTTGAGTCTACTATGTTTTTTAATATTTATTTTGCCAGTTGTAATATATGTTACTTCATGATTATCAAAATCTTTTAAGGGCTTTTAAGTGTTAAAATGTAAGTGTCTTATCTCCTGAGTGATTCACAGAAACTTGAAAGCAATTTAATTTTAAAGAGAATGGAAGAATATTTTTCACTCTGCACCACTTACAAAATGCATGTAACTAAAATTGACATCATATATGTGTGGTAATTTTACTTGAATGTTGATGATTAGCCATATAAAATGGGTGATAACACTTGAGAATATTGTCAAATATATGTAAAAGGTTAATAAAACTGTTCCATTTTATGCCTAAAATAATTTAAACAGTTAAATACATCAAAATATACAGTTTCAAGCTAATTTTCATGGTCAGGAGCATGGCAATGATTATATATTAAACATGTAACGTGAGTAACGTGTAACGTGAGTAACGCTAATTTTGGTAAATTTCTCAAACATATGTAATGTTTCTAAATTTCTGAGCGTCTACATTGGTGAACCTCTATGTCAGTTATAAAAATCATATACCCACTGCTTTTAATTCCACCCAGTATGAGGACACTTTTGAATAAAGACATGTGCTTAACTTAGGCGGTCCAAAAATATAACGTGAGTAACGAAAGTTTGCTTGTCTATATTTTCTGGCAAGATTTGTTGAATTGAATTCTAATAACATACCAAGGTGTATTAAGAAATCATACACCTTGTACAGAAAAGAGAGATTGTCAAACCCCACAGTAAAAAAAATATGGCAATTACAATATGCCAAGGTGCCTAAAATGTGTAACGTGAGTAACATGGAATTGCCCATTAGGTGTTTCTCGATATCGGGGGCCTCGGGAAAATGAAATGTTACCAAATGGGCGGAGCCGAATACGCTTAGATTGAATGATGATGCTACAGCTTATATGCAGATGATGCTACAGCTTATATGCAAATGAGGCAATCCGCGGGTGCTACCTTTCCGTCTATAAGTTTTAATTTGTCTATGCCTTGAACGTGCATGATTAATCCTGGATTTTTCATATAAATGCAAAGGTTTTTCTTGGTGTTACTTTATATATTGGAAGTATTCAATAAGTTCTTGCATTTATGAAAAATCCATGAGTAATGCCTTCAAACGTCGTCGTTTAGGCAAAATTAGGTGTTAATCGTGATTTTGAAGGTCAAAAGTTCAAGGTCACTGTTCCTTGAGAGCATGTAATTTTCATATATCTCCCAAGCATTCAATGAATACTATAAATATATAAAGTTGCATCAAGAAAAACTTTTGCACATGAAAAAAGTCCAGTATTAATTAGGTCTTAAAGCATATGGGTAGGATATAGTCCCCCGAGTCCCATTTTCATCATTCACGACCACTTTCGGTGGTGAAAAATTAGCCGTGAACCCTAATCCCATTGGGGGGGGGGGGCCTTTTTGGCCCCCCTGTAATTTTTTTCGCCATGCTTCTAGACCATTTGGAATTTCACGTTCAAACTTCATGACTTTTTTCTTTCAAGTCTCACGCATATTTTGATATATAATTCACCCCGGTTGGACATGTAGAACTGATTTTAGAGGTCGACAACTGCTTGACCGTCACCCAAAAAACAGCAATTTTTGTACAGGTTTCTATGTAATTCATCCAATGCCAGATCTGTTATAATTGATATGATGAATTAGAATTTGGATTATTTCTTTATTAGTTTATTTCATATACTTTTTAAAAAATCTTATTCTACTTAATGTTTTACGTCTGTGCCAATTTTCAAGTCAATCGGTCTATTTTTTGCCGAGATCCATTGCTATCTGGCCACTCTATTCACGCTAACAATACAGTCATGTGATACACCGGTGCTGGTCAAGCATGAATGTCTAGTGCAATGGGGTAGTACATTATGGCTGCTATTACAAAAAGGCCCCCCCCCCAATGGACCCAAGTCCTCCAAATAACCCAATGGGATTAGGGTTAAACCTTTTGGTATAAAAAATTTCTTCGGTAACCCCCGATAAAATTGGTAAATGTCTATTAATACAGAAAATTTCATGGTATTCCTAGATGGGACGAAGTGTCATCTGTGACCTTGAACTTGGAACATTTTTCATTTTTTCCAACTTTGAGGGCGCCCTTCACATAAACGGCTGGCCCAATTCCGCTGATTTTTTGTTGGATGATTACCCCTGTCAAAGTCTTTAACTGTACAATATTCTAGTTCCTGATCTTATGGAGTATTAGAGATATGAGACTCTAAACATGCATCCAAAATTTTAAAAATGAAATTCGACACCATGTTCGGTGACCTCGTATGCAGAAAGGAAAGGTCAGTTTTGCGTCACAATTGATTTTTCTTTTAAAGAGCATAAAGTTCTTCCAATTTACAGATAATGAGGTGTACTGGATAAAAATTCTGGCTTCAATGGCAGGGCTCGAATTACCCGGTCGGCAAAAGGCAATTTGCCGCAATGCCCCTCTAAAAATACGATACTTACGGCAACTTGTGACTGCCCCTTTTTTTATTTTGCTGTGATGCCCTTTGACCCGAAACATACACAAACAATAGCTTGTTGAGGAACTCACTACACAAGTATTTTTTACACCAAAATGACATTGTTACCTACACGCACTCATAGAAATGTACATAATGTCATTGCATGACGACGACATGGCAACTTTTTAACATCGCTCGATGGATCTCTGTGCGACCGCGCTCTCTGCTGCCCGCCAGCCAGCTGCAGCTACCCAGGTAACGTAGCTGGCTGGTGGGCATAGCCGGGCACGCCGGGCACGCCGGCCAGAGGCAGCAGGTGAAGAGTATGGAGCAATATGTACTGAGCATAGAGTTACATGTAACTCTCTGGTACTGAGTCTGACATGCACACCCAGTGATGGCACGGTCAGTGTTTTCTCTCAGCTCACGCGTATCCAAGATACGTATCCAAGGTGCATCGCTTGGAATTGTATAAGCTGAGCATGCGATGATGCGACACATAACAAATCCCTAATTAGATCGACTAATAAAAAATAAATAAAAAATGCCGAAAGGCAATCGCAGGAAAGCGATTAAAGAGTGTAGGAACGCTTGACTTCTTTATTCAAAGGTAAGGTTATCATCTAGAGAATGAAATGCTATTGCCTATAATATCTATCGAAGATTAGATGTGAAACAACGGTTTACTTTTATTGACAGTCCCATGTACACTGTATCGTATTACGCAGGGCCACTTCTTTTTTTTGGCGTATAGTGGTGTATTGTATTACCGGACAGAGTTTCTTCTAATTTCGTAGACTGGAAACTACCTTCAAATTTGCTTCCCGATACGATGTTCATAAAGGGAGTGATGATGAATCCAAATATGAAATCTGTTTTGCAAATGATGATCGTTGTCTCGAGATATAAGTTCTGAAACACGACCTCGCAAAATTTCTGTTATTTTTGACGCACGCGAAACGAACTGGTATTACCGGATTATGTGTATTGTCTATGGGGAAATGACATTTCTGCTGTCAACACACCCCCCCGCGATTTTGCGTGTGTTATCAATGGAGCGGCGTGCGAGCGCGGATGTTCGATCTTGCAAGTCGATCTTTCGTCGCTCGCTGTGAGCGAATTCAAAACTTTCAAAATCTGATTTTCACACCATATTATCTTTACAATATTTCCAACCCGTCACGAAAAATATATAAAATTTCGACGATTTTTCAGCTTTTATTCAGTATTTGAAATCTTGATTTCGCCTGAAATTGGTAAAAGTTGCAATTTTGATTTTCCCATAGACATAACACGTCCGGTAATACAATGCGTGACTATACTTTTAGTGTACCAGATAGAAATAAAATCTCTACATTTTGAAACCAAAACTTAGTTTTATGGCCAAATCGTGAAATAAGCCACCCCTCTAGTCCCATTGTCGTCATCATTTGAAAATGATTCAGAATAATGGTACCTACAGTGTACATGTAAAGTCAGTCATTTGTGTTTTGTTATTTATTTTTTATTTTTTGCCTTGGTGCCCCTAAAAAAATATTGAAAGAGATTGCCCCCAAACCAGAAATTGCCTGCCCCTAAAATTGCTGACTTTCGAGGCCTGCAATGGTCAATTAAAAAACATCATTTTCATAAACTCATTTCTTGGAACGCGCATTGGTTGCTAGGCGAGGCTTAGCAACCACTTGACCTTGGGGCAAAATATTTTGGAGCTTTCCATCAGACACTCCAAGGAACATTTGGTGCGAGTTTAAAGAAAATCGAAGGGGGTTGGGTGACAAGCATGTGTTGATTTGACGTGGATTGACCCTTACCTTTTCCAACATCGGTAAGTTGAATTTATTCATGAATATGTTGGTGTCGGTTTCTGTAAATTAAATGCCAGTTTTTGTAAATTAAATGCCGATTTGAGTGAATGTTAGTGACTTTTGTGCAGTGGTGTTTGAAAGTGTTGACGTGTATGACTGCCTACATTCTACACACGAACTTGCGAAGTATAGTAATGACGCTTTGAGTGAATTTGACTGCCTTTGCAATGAGAAATCATCTTATTGCGAACCAACGCCACGCGATATGTCCCTGACCCCTTGGTCCCGGACGCCACCGGAGATGCGGCCGGAGGCGTATACGTATTACGTAGCTACCGTACGTTCGGATTACAATCAATTTATTTAATTTTCACTTTAGTTTCAGGTTATACAAGTGTACTATCCTTACAAGTCAAGTCAAGAAATAATATTTATGGTCAATATCAAAGCACAACAAGGTAATTTCTGCGCATTATATGTTTTGGGGCAATTAATACACATCAAGTTTGGGGAAATAGTGCTGGGCGGGAGACTGACTTTCAGCCAGAGTGCCGGGCGGAAAATGTGAGCGGTGGGCGGTAAGCCTGAGTCATATCAAATATTTCATAATTCGGGATTCGACGGCTTTGATTCGATCGAATACCGGTGCATCGATAAATGATGGGCGATGAAAACAGAGTTGCACACAGTGCATGCACCATGCGCCGGTGACCGGTCCGCTGGCATCGTGGGCATATGTATGGGCTCTTGCTGCTCGACATTAACGATAGCCCACTAGCCAATGGCTAGTAAAAATCACAGCGGACGAGTCAAAGTCTTGTAAGTTTCTAGTCCGTATGGCTAGCCAAAATATCACTCTAGTGTCGCACGAAGCGATGCTCATTGTCGACACACCCAACAATGATTCAAATTCAAAGAATTAATAATCTTACTTTGTCTTTGGAGAGCTGAATGGAACGCAAAAAAAAAAAAACACGAAATAAACTTTTCGTCACTCATGACTAGTAGACACGACATCATTCAGCTTCAGATATATAATAATAATAATATGGACATTTGTATTCAGAAGTAATTGCCAATTTGATGAGAGTGTGATATTAGTTATTGCGAATTTAATAAGTAGGAACACTCGTACTACTGCCCGTATTTATCATGTTCAATTATACATTGACAATGCAGAGAGAGTGCAAGAATATTATCGTAAACTTCAGTTCTTAACGACAAAACGATTTTTCCATAGAGAAAGCACAGGTAAAGCGCGACGTCCTCCGCGAACGAATTAGCGAAAGTTAGCCAACAGTTTGAACTCTGAAGTCGCCTTCACGTTCTCTGCTAGTATATATGCTGTACGTTACTGAGTTTCTTTTTTTATTTGTTTTCATGGTGGCTACGGTAGTCAAAAATCTGGCGGACTACAAATCGATGCACCGGATTTGCCAAAACGAATTCGGGATTCGATGTCTTTGATCGAACACCGGCTAACAAGTCGATTCAACTCAGGCTTAGTGGGCGGGCCCGCCCACCGCCGCCCACCGTAGCTACATCCCTGCAAGTCACATAATTTTTTTTTTTTAAATATTGATCAAGAAATTTTCTAGACAAATACTTGAATCGTATACAGTAAACCGATCTGACCCCTAGGTGATCTTTGACCTGTATGCATAATATCACACCTACGGAATTCCACAAAATTGATTCAATGCCATAATGGTTAGAATTGTAATCATGTTTCAATGAAACAGAATTAAACCTTAACAGCACTCAAAGACATTATATTTTAACTACATTTAGTTATCAGTAGCCCTGAACCAGGGGCTTATTCTCACTAACATGTCTTAATAATTTGTGGAAAACCACTTTCAGGTATTTGCAAGAAATTACCGTATTTTACCCGACAGGAAAGTTTTGATCTCAAATTATTGTAAACCCATAATGGAAATTTGAAAATATAGATGTTGAATTAGAATATCATATCTCTAAGCTGGTAAAACTTCTTTGACCTCTGTAGTACAGATATTTGTGTACAGGTTAACATAATGACTGTCAACATGCTTTGAAAGCTTGATTCAACTGTACAAGTACATCATCATATTCCAAATTGACATGAGAAATCAGTCTACCACATGTAGAGCAGAGCATGTAGAATGGTACATACCAAGTTGACTCTCACTGAAGCTGTCATAAAGCTGGCTATAACCTCTGACCTCTAGCATAAACATGATCACTGTCAGAATGCCCATGAAAGGGATGGACCATAGTGTATACATTATCTCTTTTCGGATCTGGTTCTGTAAATACAAAGAGAAATACTGCACTGTTGTTAACATGAACTTATAATCATTTGCTTGTATACAATATTTTCAAGTTCCACCTTCAAATGATACAAACATCCAACAAAAGTGAGTATAGATTTGTACACCCTTAACAAAAAGTTAAATATTTCATTGAAAGTAAACTTAGAAGACCAGCCAAGAAGATTTTTTTTACTTTGGACGGCATTTTGGGGTAATGCTCGGTTTCCATGCTAAAACTCAAGCAAAAATACTGACGAATAACATACGGGCGGATGCCACGCGCATTTTTGCCTAAAAATGCCATTTTTGGCTCAAAATTTGAAAGAATGTCAAAAATCACGATTTTTAATTTTTTGACCTAATATGTAATACCTGATTAAGACTTTTCAAGTGATATCAGATTTATTTTGAGTTTCAAGTTATAAACCTGATTAATACACAATTGAAAGTTGGATATAACACACACATATATGGCGTAACGAAACATAAAACTGTGATTTACTCAAAATAATAGGTTGTGAAAACTACCAATATTTCAAAGTTTTTTACCCAACGTAAATTTGTCATTTTAAACGCTTTTTCTTGATTAAACATATCATGTATATTGTCATGTCACACACAGAAAAGAAATTATTCGATAAGGTGATAGATAACTCATTTTATGTTATCCCAAATGGAACGATGTATTTTTACTAGATGCGCATTTTGACTGAAAAACACTATTTGAAGGTACATCTAGAGTGTATATGTACATAAGGCAATTATCCCATGTTTATCAGTATAGTCTATGAGCCAAAAACTGAAATGTCTCCACCCTCTTAAAAATAATCTTAAATGATTTTTTTTTCCTGTTAGATGGGACCATTAACTATCAGAATATGCTTCTTTGCCCTGAATTAAGAGGTGGGCGTGGCCATAAAGGCTATTACCATGGCAACAGATGAAGAACAGTAGAATTTAAGAAAATGTCATGTATTCGTGATTAAGAAAGGACAAAAACACATTGTAACATTTTAAAATAATGTATCAAAAGTTTCTCACATGATAAAAACTCAATAAGAGTTGTCCATCCATAAAAGGTGTCCATCATGTTTGAAAATGGCTGTTGCTATGGAAACAGTAAGAAAAAACCCCATATATGAGCAAAAAAAACCCACGATGCTACCGAAAAAAGTAAATATTAATACATTTATATTGTACATGATAATCTTCTCTTTTACAGGACACTCACTTATCAAAATTTGTTTGAGTAAAGGCATGGTGGAGGAGACCACTAAATGTGTAGGCCGTTACCATGGTAACAAATAAATTCATTGCATTTCTAATGAAATGCAGAACTATATTTGTTTTGAACATGAAATAATGGTAAACATCTAATTTTTTGTACTGCCTGTTCGATAATATTTTAGTTTGGAATAGAGCTAAATTTGATATATTAAAAAATCTGTTGCCATGGAAACAGAATTAATGAAGATGACATCTTTCAACTAAAGAAGGAAATGTAACTAACCAATATAAAAGTTATATAGCAATTAGATTAACAAACACCGTCAGCCATTAGAATCTGCTCGTTGGCTGTGAATGTGACCACTATCATAATAGTTGTTACCAAAATTTGGTAGCTAATACAAAAAGTGGTGTTGTCTTTCTACCAGAATTTCTGTTTACTTGATTCCAATCTAGATCCAGAAGATTTTTGTCCCCTATATAATGGGTGATACCAAAATTTTCACATTGAACATGATGACAAGACCTGCTACTTGGTTCATTGAAAATTTTATTTATACAGTGCGTATCAGAAAAAAGTATACCCAACTTAAGTAGCTTCTAATTAAAAGGTTATAACCTCTATGAGCTTGAAATTTATTTCATAGTAAAGAACAAATTATATTGTGTGCAATGATACCTTATTCATAATTTGCTGCCACGGATGACTCAGCAGCAGGCTTTTCAAACAGTATTGCCAAACTGCTGTTGTACCAAGTTTGGGCTGAAGTAGCGAGTGTGGGTCAAACCAACTATGCATTAGTTACTTCAGTCGGAAACAATTGCTGAGTTATTAGGTGATCTGTCGTACATCGACAGATCACCTCTTAATTTCGTCAAGATTTTTCTTCTTTATTTATTATTATTATTTATTATTATTATTTATTTATTTTTATTTTTCGCCCATTTTCTTGTTACCCTGATTTCTCAAAAAGTTCATTCTCAATTTTCTTCAAATTTTCGTCACTGATCAGACTGGTCAATGTCAAGATGTGGCATCTCATTCAAGGTCATCAGGTTATCATGACGTCATCAAGACGCCATTTTGTAAATTTACAAGATCGATTATATCTTCATAATCGATCATCAAAAATCAACTATATTAACATCACATAAACTTCACATGACGGGTCATCAGGTCATGTCCTCACAAGTCATCTAGAGGTCAGGACGTACGCGTACGCGCGCGTCAAAATTTTAAAATGCTCAAAATCACGTAGGATCAAGTCTGCACACGTTTCAGGTCAGTTTGAGCATTTCAAAAATGTCCGTGCGTAAGCGTCCGCGCGCGCGTTTTACGCGCGCACAAATCGTAAATAACGTTAGAACGCTGTTTTTTTTATTGATTTGCAATCCTGATACTTTTCTTCATCATTTCCATCAACTTGGAATCAATTTCAATCAATAATAAGGTCGTACGGGCGAGTCAAAGTTCAAAATCCGTGCGCGCGTCTATGGCGAAAATAACGTAAAAACGTGCAAAAACATGCCTCTACAAAATTCACTCTAGCTCTTTAAATAGTCCGTTGACCCCCAATTTTTTTGTCATCATCAGGTAGAGTATGAATCATAGATTTCATTTCATGCATCATTTCACCCTTATAAACATTATGACGTCATCAAAATGGCGCCAGAAGTCAAAATTTCTATTTTTCATGTTTTGACGTTATCACATTTATGCAAATTTGGATCTAGATTCTTAATTATTGGTCGTTTTTCGCCCAGATTTTGATATGTTATAGCTGAGACAATTCTCTACAAAATCAGTCAACACCATTTTTCATTTAGATGACGTCATCACAACGAAATTTTCAATTAAAAACGACATGTCAGAATTTCCCTAATTTGCGTGTTATGTCGGGGGCATCTCGTTTTTCCGAAGGTTCGTTTTTCCGAAGGTTCGTATTTCCGAAGGTTCGTATTTCCGAAACACTAATTTCCCATGCCTGGGGGTTCATAATTCCGAAAATGAAAAAGGGTTCGTAATTCCGAACATTTGTTGCATTATTCCGAAGGTTCGTTATTCCGAAGGTTCGTTTATCCGAAGGTTCGTTTATCCGAAGGTTCATAATTCCGAAAATGAAATAGGGTTCATATTTCCGAAGGTTCGTATTTCCGAAAATGAAAAAGGGTTCATAATTCCGAAGGTTCGTATTTCCGAAAATGAAAAAGGGTTCGTATTTCCGAAAATGAAAAAGGGTTCGTATTTCCGAAAATAAAATAAGGTTCGTATTTCCGAAAATGAAATAGGGTTCGTATTTCCGAAAATGAAATAAGGTTCGTATTTCCGAAAATGAAATAGGGTTCGTATTTCCGAAAAATGAAATAGGGTTCATAATTCCTGGTAAAAAAGGCGAATTCATCAGGAGCAGAGGTGTAGCAACGGGGTGGGGGGGGGCACGCCCCCACCCCTCCCTCATCGGATGGCGAAAAAATAAGAAAAAAAGAAAGAAAATGGAATAGGAAAGAAGACGGTTGGACCCCTTCCGGCAACCCCCCCCCCCCCCCCCCCCCCCCCCCAACCCTCTTCCACCGGCGGCGTCTTAGATTAGCTTTAAGATTATTCCAAAAGACTTGTGCCTCCAATGGTGCCAGTGCTCCCACAATGGCTAGACTCTAGCTACGCCACTGTTAAAGGGAAAATTTAGGGTAACGATAGGATATTATGGTTTTAATTGCCATCTTCAAAAAGCGGATCTCTTTTCGACGAAAAGCACCTCCCCCACCCCCGCAATGAATAAAAAAATGATATGGAGACACAAAAACTCGGAAGGTTTATAAAAGAGGAGAGGAGAAGAGAAAAGAGACGAAAATAAGAGGACGAGATTAGAAAAATCGAATGCAGCAGCCCCCCTTCTCGTACGCCTATGCCTAGGCCTATGTTAAGTACACAGTTGCGATTGATTTTAACTTGCGATTGTTTCAAATAAATCGCTTCAACTCCTTATAAGGCGGGGCACTGGTTGATAAAAGCCATTAATTTAGGTCAGAATGTTTTCTTCTCCATGTGTAATTCCTTATTTCTATTTTTTACGATGAGGATTGTTTTACTCTCAATGTCTTTTAGTGTTTTGTAATTCGTTATGCTTGTAAAAGTTATTTCAAACTTCAGGTCAGCGGTTGTAACTGTTAAAAACGCAGACTGTGCAGTAAAATGAAGCAACTTATTAGAATCTGTACAAATTTATTATGCTGTAAGCAGCTGTATAAAAAGATTTTCAGCCATGTTTAGAAAAGATGATATTTTGGCAAAGTTAAAGAACATGTTCAATGATTTTAATCTATTTATGCGGCATAGATAGTTAGGATTATTCCCTGTATGATAATTATTTTAGCCCGACTGAAAGAAAACTTAACATTTTGATCCACTATTCTTTTGGTTCATTTGGTTGTATGTTGCTTTTAATCATTATCATTATATTCAATTAGCGATTGCACCTGACCTATATACTTACACATAATATGCCAGTATAAAGAGTTATTTTTATTCTTCAGATGCGGTGTGCTACATAGCAGTGGCTTTAACATTTTTGTTATTGCTCACTTGTTATCTTTCTTTTCTTGAATTTGGTTTTCTTAAGAAGTAGCTGCTGCACGGCTTTTGTAAAGTTCTGTTGGAATTGTAAAGTGTTTGAAAACTATCTGCGTCATAGATCATTTCAGATATGCGGCAAACAAAATGCTGTAAAGTTGTGTAAGCAAGGTCATTACTTACAGCATACTATGCTGCATTTCATTCATTTACCTCTACAATTTAAGATTTTAATCTGTTTTAAGAAATGTTAATACTGTTGCAAGG
Organism: Heliocidaris erythrogramma; assembly: GCA_025617745.1. Lineage (NCBI taxonomy): Eukaryota > Metazoa > Echinodermata > Echinoidea > Camarodonta > Echinometridae > Heliocidaris > Heliocidaris erythrogramma. Next base: position 22,302,819 of record CM046866.1, read on the forward strand.
TTATAAAACATGCTCAATGATTTCAGTCTGCCCTGCTGCATAAATTGTTTGAGATATTTTGCATTATAGTTTGGTTTTACTTTTGTTTCCTTTTATGATAATCATATCAGCCTGATGATAAGACTCCTTCTTTAACTTGTTACGATCCATCTTTCTTCGGCTTTGGTTGTTTATGGTATCTATTCATTTATTTATTATTATTACTAGTATTATTTGTATTATTATTATTGTTATTATAATTATCATTATTATCATTATTATTAGTAGTAGTATTATCTGTTTTATCATTTTTATTATTATTATTACTAATATTATCAGTATTATAATTTTTATTATTGATAATATTATTGTTGTTGTTATTATTGTTATTATTATTACAATTGTTATTATGAAGTGGACTACCCAGAATTACGATGACGATGTCATTTTGGATGGAGTTATGCGACCAGACTTAGATATTGCACCGGTTACTCTACTATTGCTTCTTTTATTTCCCTTGTCATGATCGTATAATTGGCCTATAGCCTATACGTATCAATAATATGCTTGTTATAATATGTTGTGCTACTTGCCAGGCTATTTATTAAACATAGCAGTGACTCCTTTATGAACTCTCTGTAATATTATTTTGTTGTTTTTATTGCTGTTGTTGTTTTGGGGACCGGAGGGGAGGGCTTGTAGAGTCATCTACAGAGCCATATTACAGACTTCGGCCAACTCGGTTTATTTGGGCACAACATGGCGTATATTCCTTTGTTTAGTGCTTACCTAACAAAGCAACAAGCGCCATATTGATACCTACATGGAGCCGAGTTGGCCAAACTCTGTAATAGATGGCTCTGAGGGCTAGGGATGCAGGACGCCCCCACCTTATTTTTAGTATACACTTTTCATAGTATTTTTTTAATCACAATTTATGTTGAATGTTGACGAAGTAATTACATCTTACATGTCTTAAAGATAATAAAGTGTCAATGTTTGGCTCGCTGGAATCCAGCAGCGTGGTGCCCGAACATCCTTTTATTTTGGGAAGCGAGATGGTCGGCTATCCTTATCTGTGGGCGGGAAGGTACTCAAAATGTTATCGTTGTTTGGATTAACTGGTAACAAAATCATTATTCTATAGACAATATCTCCTTTTTTTTACTTGCTCACTAGCGCGTAAGATTTAGAAACGGAATAGTTTGGGACAGGGAACGCCCTTCATTAGGTCGAGTGAAGTGCCCAAATATTCCATATTCGGCAGCAGTTAAGTAATATTATTCATGGCTCATGATTACATGTTCTATATTTGTCTTTTGATGGCGAAATTGCATTTCCATTACAATTAAAAAAAAGGGTTTTATGTTTTTTTCTAACTCGCTTCGCTCGCTTGCAAATTGTAAAAACGGGGAATATGATATTCTGCCAAGAGGTATCAGCTCCCCCCTTTCAAAATTATTACGTGGCCATTTTCTGCTTGTAAAGTTCTACTTGGAACTTTGGTGTGTCTCATTTTCCAAAGCGGTATATACATTATATAAATAACTTCAAGCCAAATTCGTTGTAGCAAATTTAATCCGGAATCCGATCATTCACTTTCTTCAATACATCAGTATGTATTTTAATCACCGAAGTAATATCATTTTATGAGAAATGAAACATGTATTCCTGAGGCGCTCGCTCTCTACGCTCTCTCACAAATATTGGTTATTATAATAGGAACAATGATAATAATGATAATAATATTAATGATAATAACAATAATGATGATAATAATAATAATAATTATAATAATAATAATAATCATAATAATAATAATGATAATATTGATAGGAATTACGATAATATAATGGCTATTTCTCTGGATTTTATTATAATTGTTATCATCATTGTTATGATTATTGAGTACGAAATGAATATCTTTACACTTGGCCGTCTTTCCCCTCCTCCCTATCCGAAATACGGATTGACGCCATATTTTCTGAATTTATAACCTTTTTTCATTTTCGGAAATACGAACCCTTTTTCATTTTCGGAAATACGAACCCTTTTTCATTTTCGGAAATACGAACCCTATTTCATTTTCGGAAATACGAACCCTTTTTCATTTTCGGAAATACGAACCCTTTTTCATTTTCGGAAATACGAACCCTATTTCATTTTCGGAAATACGAACCCTTTTTCATTTTCGGAAATACGAACCCTTTTTCATTTTCGGAAATACGAACCTCATTTCATTTTCGGAAATACGAACCTTCGGAATTATGAACCCTATTTCATTTTCGGAAAAAAGAACCTTCGGAAAAACGAACCTTCGGAAAAACGAACCTTCGGAGTAACGAACCTTCGGAATAACGAACCTTCGGAATTATGAACCTTCGGAAAAACGAACCTTCGGAAATACGAACCTTCGGAAAAACGACATGTAACCGTTATGTCTATGGAAGATGATTTTTTTTCGAATCATGAATCTACATGACATCGTTCTCTGAGCAGTATCTCAGTTATTTTTGGTCTATTTCCTTCCAGATTTTAATATGTTGTAGCCTGATTAATACTCTTTCTATGAGGGTTCGGTTTTTTCAATCCAATTCCAGGAACATATCGAAATTTTCCGCTGAATATACGATATGAGAATCCCATTTTCCATCTACGTGTAAACCCTATGGGTCATATTCTGGTCTATCGGTAAAGCACATGACTACCATGGTCAAGGTACCTGGTTCGATCCCCGGGGCCGATTTTTTTTTTTTTTTTTTTTTTTTGCTTCTTTTTGCTTGTCAGTTTACCATCCTCTTCGACTATTATAACATAAACAATCACAAACCATGCAATAAAATGCCTTATTTTGCATGTTATGTCTATTAGAAATTAGTGTGCAGTAGCTTGTGTACAACCCTATGGAAATTTTGATTCCCTGTCGTGTATTAGAGCTACGGGGTTTATCTCCCAAGTATCCTGCAATATCAAATAGTCCTGTTTGATATCACAATTTCTCAAAATTGTCTTAGTCAATTATCTTAAATTATCATATCATTATAATCATCATAATCACCATTATCATCATCACCATAATCATTTTATAATGACCGTTACACATTTTGCTACATTCCTCTCCTCAAGAAGCATCTTCATTCATGGCATTCTTGACTTCCTATCTTCAGTTTAGCATTTCCCCATTATTATGATCATCCTGATTACAATCATGATCGTACATATTGAAAGACAGATCACCTAATTCGTCCTCATGACGAATTAAACTCTAGTTTTCAATTCATTTTGTGCATTTGAATAGAAAAGGTGTTAAAGTCAACTCAAACTCAAGAAAGGGCTCATTACAAGCTAAATTTGATATTTTTTTGGCCATTTGTAACACAATGTTGGATTCATCTGCATCCCTTTTTTTAAGGAAAGCCTTTTACTGAGTCATTAAAAATGGACATTGTTAATTCTCAACGCGTATCCTTCCTATTCTTCTTTTTGGTCTTTAAGGTCAATAAACCTTTCAGTCCATGTGTTATTTGCAAAAAACAACGTGTGCATCGTATGCAGGTGAAATGGTGCTATTGACGAATGAGCAGACAGTTTTTAGTTATCACGGGACAAGAAGTTAGAAGGCTATTGAAATAAAATAAATATTGTCATGTGGACTGAAACAAGGTCATATGGAAGCTTAGATCACTTTACAAAATGAATCATTGAAGCACAAAGGAGGATTTAACTTTTTAAAATTATTTTAGACTAAAGTAGAACATTCATATGGCTTGACTCACATCAGCGTCAGACCACACTTGGAACAAGGAGATTTTGATTTTTGACTCTTTTTAAAAACCCTGGTGCTCGGTCATCCATGGCAGAAAAGTCATGATTGAGGTACCAATAGACAGACGATAAGCTATTCTTCACCATGAAATAAATTTCAAAGTCACGTCGATTACAACATTTTAATTAGAAGCTATCAGAGTTGTGTATACTTTCTTTTTTTTTGATACGCACTGTATTTATGTATCCATTTAAACTTATTCATACAGGATAAAAGCATGATCAGTATAAAACTGTTTTGCATCATGTTCCTGATGCAACAGGAATAAACAATAAGGTATAGCATAAATATTATTGGTAACAATTTTATATGAAAATACAAGTAATATAGTTACATAATGAGAAAAAAAATTATCTCAAGTAAAAACAACAATAATAAACGGCTATGAATATTTCAAAACTAACCAATTGAGTATGTTATATTATGACTATTGTGGAATATGGATAACAGGGGCGTATCCAGGATTTCCCAATAGGGGGGGGGGGGGCGCCAGGCATTATTGATCTCCATCCTGGGGGAGGGGTCTAAGGGGAGGGGGTGCCCCCTCCCCTTTGGAAAATGTTTGCTTCTGAAGAAGGGCTGAGATGCAAAATAATCCTATGTGTGACCAATTTTGAAGCCTATTTTTTTTTTTTTACGACGGCCAATGGGGGGGGGGGGGGAGCGCCTGTTGCGCCACCCCCTGGATACGCCACTGGATAACATCCATGTACTAATGGGACTACAGGATTACAAGAACAAAAACATAACCCGTATTTAATAAATATTCCATACATATTTCCTGTAACCTTGTGGATTGTCATCTAAAATAAAAACCGTAAAAAGTCAGAGTATTTTTGAAATTTATTTTTGAAAGTCACACAAAGATCATATGCATGCATTATATCAATGATATTCATTAAGGTTAGCTGGCAACTAAATATGGTATAATGGTACAAATTTAGTGTTGATGTAAAGTAGACACCAGCAGAAAAAGAACTTCTGGGGGAAAGGGCGGATGCATAAGGGGGCATTAACAGAAAGGCACTTTTTAGGGAAAAGGAAGGGCATAAATGGAAACGTTAAAGTGAATACATTAGTTTTAGAAATTATGTACCATATAGTTTGAAGCTATCTCTGGAAAGATCAAATAATCCTATGTTTCTCTCTCTACATCACAGCGTGCAGTCGAGTGTGAGGATCTGTATATTCCTTTAATTTCCAATCGAGCATAGCGGGCTGTGACACCCAGTGGTGGATCGGGGAGGGGGAGGCTTTTAGTGGAGCTTTTTAAAATTATCCCTGATTGACATCTAGGACATTGCCCCCTATTTTGGTGGCAGAGGCCTTTCGTTTTTTCGCGTATCTCTCTTTCACATCGAGACCCCCCCCCCCCACTTTGAAAAATCCTGGTGACATCAGATTCTTATGAAGAGGGAAAAAGTCATCCTAGTGGGGTACAAAGTACAATGTCATCATGAAAGACTGGATAGACCGGTGGGCGTCGCTAGGACTTCATGAGTTGGAGGTGGGGGGGGGGGGGTGTCGAGACCACTAATTTACCGACGAACCTGAGTCTGTGTGCCACCGATAACCGATAAACCTTTGTTTGTGAACGACAACATTATTGTTTTTTGGGGGGGAGGGGCATGTGCAGAAGCAAGTAATAGAATAATTTTTCTCAACCTATATCAACCGTGAGTCTATTTTCATTTAATGATGAATAATAATACATAACATTTATATTGCGCTGAATACATACGTTTCTAAGCGCCGAAGTAGTATTATTACCCTGGCTTTAGCCCAGCTGCCCTATAAGTCAAGGAATAAATTCATACCATATACCCATTTACTACACCTGGGTGGAGAGTGGCGAATATAGTAGATGAATGTCTTGGCAAAGGACATTCGTGCCGTGGCGGGACTCGAACCGCGAACCATGAGATCCACCATGAGATCCACAGTCCGATGACGTATCCACTAGACCACGACACCTCTATTTGATAAATCTAATTCGAATAATTCTCTTTTTCCTTGCCAATTTCTAGTTAAAGCACCACCTACAATAACTTGTTGCACATCAATTGAGTGTTAATTTCATATTCGCGAGCCCCCTTTTTAATGTTTGATTTGAATCATTATCATATTTAAGGGTAATACTTCTCATTGAAAGAAATTGGTAGCATAAACGGAATCTTCTTGGCAAGGGGCGGGGCGGGCACAATCCTATTTAAGGGAATGTTAATTTTGATTAGGCTACACTCTATAGAAATATTGGGCAAAATTTACCTAACATGAGGGTAGTTATGTATCCGACCAACTTTTGGGTAAACTTTACCAATTTCATTGTTATCTTTTGACACATGTTGGGTAAATGCATGTAAAAGTTGAGCAAGATTTAACCAACCTATGCCCAATCTTCATTTACCCAGTGGCATTTGCCCAACATTTCTAAGAGTGTAGCGAGTGTAGCGAGTGTAGCGAGCGTAGAGACCGATCAAACTTTGTTGACACATGTCTTTTCTCTTTCTACGAAGTGGGGGGGGGGGGGGGGGGCACAATCGTATTTAAGGGAATGCAAATTTTATTTAAACTTTTTAAAAAAATAATAATTGGTAGCATAAACGGGATCTTCTTTCTCCGAAGCGGGGCGGGAACAATCGTATTCAGTAAGGGAAAGTGGATTTTATTGACAAGGGAATGTTTATTTTGTTTTTATGTTTTGTATTTTTAACGGAAGTTTTAAGTTCTGGCGACATAAAATGCCTTATGACCGATTTTAGAACAACTACCCCCTGGAAAACTAACCCCGGATAACTAATGCACTTATTAAAAGGATAAGATATTTTATAAAATAAATGACTCTTTTTATGGGGCACTTAATGGAAGGAAAACGCCATGTATCAGAATGAAAGGGGCAATAATATTGAGGATGAATATGGCACTCAACAGTGATGAAAAGGAGCACCTATTAGAGAGAAAGGATCACTTTATTGAAAAAAAAGGGAATAGGCGTACTTGTCTACTGTACGTAAAACAGGTAACTCTTAGAATTAATAGGGGAATAATAGATGAAGGGGTACTTATCAGCTTTAATATGAGAATTAAAAAAAAATGTTGTTGCAAATATATAATATATATTCCCCCTGAAATTTGAGGTGGGGGATGGCCTGTATACCCCCCCCCCCCCCCCCCCCCCAATATTTTTGGATGTGAGAATTGCGATACATTAACTTAAAACTAATAATTATCCAAATTCATTATTTAACAACATTTAATCATACAGAAAACCATTTCGGGATGCTCTAAAATACAAGTTTTTTAGAGAGATATTTGAAAAAGTCCCTGATGTGGGAGGGGGATACCCCCCCCCCCCCTCCCTCACCTTCCTCTCGCCGGTCATCCCCCAATCATGAACACAGATCGACACCCCTGTTCCCAAGGAAAGTTATAATAAATGACCTTAAATTAAATTTCATGTATACAACTAAGGATTTATTTTTGTAATATATACAATCCATTACAAGATAAAAATCATCTCTATCTTTCATTATGAAAACATAAAATCATATCCCAACAAAGATTAAATGTGCTGACTGTGTGGTAATTGTTTTTGCACAGATTTGCACATTCATTGACTTGCCTATTAGGATAAATGTACATTACTCCACTAGAGTCCTGGTTGTGTTACTGTGTTTACATAATAAAATACACAATATCATGCAGAGTATTGTCTTCACATAACCCTCTTAAGTCTGCTCTTTCCAAGAGTATAATTCCATTATCTCTATATGGATATATGACACATCATCACTGAATATTGCTGTTTATTTCTCTCACTTTCCGATATGATGTTCCACCTCCTGGAGATTGACCCATTGCATTCACATGACTTTATAATTTTGTTTAAATGAAAATCCTATGTGGACCGCACAGTGAATTTATAATGAAGCATAATGATACGTATTAATGTTATAATGCTCGTATAACATATATCATTTTTCCAGTTAGTTAACGATAACTTATATTATATAAATGAAATAAAGTTTGGCTTTTGCATAAAAACTTAAAAGAAAAACCGAGATATCAAAGAATTTTTCAACCAGTGATAGGGAACTGCTATGTGACCGGCCCATCCATCCTACAATGTATATGTAGGCAAGTTTTCTTACATATTCAATATGATTTTGATACATTATCAATATACCTTGGCGAGACCGCCTTCCGAGTGGTCGACCAAATGATTAAAGCCATGCAGACGTAATTTTGATGGGGTGGGTGGTAATATTCTCTATAGCTCAAAATCAGTTTTACACCTTTTAAAGTTTATGAGCGAGCAACAATTTTGAAGATTTGAATTGAAAGCTTAGAATATATATATTAAGAATGGACATTTGCTTGCATGTTGTTCAATTAGGAATGTGTGGTATTTTTCCAATTCCAATAGTTTCGTGATGTGCAACTCATTATTAACCATGACAACGTCCATAAGGAACACATCCGTAACCAACTTTAAAGGCCAAGTTCACCCCCCCCCCCAAAAAAAAAAAAAAAAAAATAAATAAATAAATAAATAAAAAATAAAATAAAATAAATATATAAATAAATATTTAAAAAAATGAGTTAAATCAATAAAATTAAATTATACCAAAGAAAGGCTAAAATTCATCAAAATCGGATAAAACGAGACATTTATGACAGTTTAATGTTTTGCATTGTTTAATGAAACAATGATATGAATAACATGGGCTGTATGAGCCGACGATGCAATAAGCTCACTTTTTTTTCCTTTTGTATTCTATTATATAAAATTTCAAATATTTCAGCTTTCTTCTCCAAGAATGTTTGACCCCTCGTAGAATGTGTACGATCATCATTATTATAACCTATTGTGATACAATGAAAAGAATCTTTACAAACATCTATGAAAAAAATGAAATATTTGAAATTTCATATAATAATAATATAATACAAAAGGAAAAGTGAGCTCATGACTTCATCGGATCACTGATTTGCATTCAGCCCATGTTATGCATATCACTGTTTTACGAAACAATCCAAAACTTCAAAATGCCGTAAATTTCTTATTTTTATCCGATTTTGATATTTTTTACTGTTTCGTTTATTTAATTTAACTCTACTGATTGAACTCAAGTCATTATTTGGGTGGACTTGGCCTTTAAGACAATCAAGCTGATTCTGATAGCTTCAGTGAAAAATAATATAAGATTCATTTGATATTGTTCAAATGCAGTTTGTTTAACATTTATTTTGTATTGGTAGGTCACATTTCTTTATTTGAAAGATTTTATCTTCATTAACATTCTGTTTCTGTGGCAACAGTTTTTATAAATCAAATTTAGCTCTGCTCCAATTAACTAAAATATTGAATATAATCAAAAAGACGGCAAAAGTTTTAGATGTTTACCATTATTTCATGTTGAAAACAACCATTATCTAATGATAGTATTTTGCTAGAAATACAACACAATAATATAATTGTTACCATGGTAACGGTCTACACATGTAGTAGTCACATCTATCACCCCTTTACTAAAATAAGTTATCAGTGAGTGTCCTGTAAAATAGAAAATAATAATGGTCAATATCAATACTTACCTCTTTTTTAGGTAGCATCAAGAGATTTCGCTCCAATATCATTTTTATTCTTACTGTTTCCATGGAAACAGCCATTTTCAAACACGGTGGACACTTTTTATATCTCTTATTTGGGTTTTAATCAAGTGAGAAACTTTTGATACATTATTTTAAAATGTTACAATGTGTTTTTGTACTTTCTTAATCACGAATATATGACAATTTCTTAAATTCTATTGTTTTTGATCCGTTGCCATGGTAATAGCCCTTGTGGCCACGCCCACATTTTAATTTAGGGCAAAGGAGCACATTTTGAGAGGTAATGGTCCCATCTAACAGAAAAAAAAGATCATTTAAGATTATTTCTAAGGAGGTGGGGACATTTCAGTGTTTGGTCCATAGACTATACTGATAACACATGGGATAATTGCCTTATGTACATATACACTCTAGATGTACCTTCAAATAGTGTTTTTCAGTCAAAATGCGCATCCAGTAAAAATACATCGTTCCATTTGGGATAACATAAAATGAGTTATCTATCACCTTATCGGATAATTTCTTTTCTGTGTGTGACATGACAATATACATGATATGTTTAATCAAGAAAAAGTGTTTAAAATGACAAATTTACGTTGGGTAAAAAACTTTGAAATATTGGTAGTTTTCACAACCTATTATTTTGAGTAAATCACAGTTTTATGTTTCGTTACGCCATATATGTGTGTGTAATATCCAACTTTCAATTGTGTATTAATCAGGTTTATAACTTGAAACTAAAAATAAATCTGATATCACTTGAAAAGTCTTAATCAGGTATTACATATTAGGTCAAAAAAATAAAAATTGTGATTTTTGACATTCTTTCAAATTTTGAGCCAAAAATGGCATTTTTAGGCAAAAATGCGCGTGGCATCCGCCCGTACGTTATTCGTCAGTATTTTTGCAAGACTTTAAGCATGGATGCCGAGCATTACCCAAAAATGCCGTCGAATCTTTTTCTAGAGCCTTTTTGGATGTTTGGCTGGTCTACTAAACTTTAAAAAAGATGTTTTAAAAGCAAAAGCCTGAAGCCTAGGTCACATTTGTCTGATAACGATAACGATAAGGAGAATTTCAAATAAGGTATGTATACCATATATATGGTGTTTAACTGTGGTGTGTACATGTGAGTATGCTCATGTATGTTAATAGTAGGGCAGCTCTACGATGTACCTTCATAGAAAAATCTTATGATTATCGTTATCGGACAAATGCCAGGGGCGTATCCAGGATTTCCCAATAGGGGGGGGGGCGCCAAGAATTATTGATCATACCAAAAAGTGTGTTGCATTGCGCGAGTTTAACTTTCCGCGCGCGCGCATCACCCACCACAAATTTCCACCATTGAACCATGTACATTAATCATGAAAATCCATAAATCTCAACTTTTAAAACCATTTGTGCCGCCTCAAAACCTACAATAAGTCGCACGGACCATTGATTGCTGGTTACATACTGATTCTAAATCTGACATTTAATGGTGTTATCATTGAGTAAACTAGGCAAGTGATATACCATTGGAAGCTGGGAATCTCGACTTTCAGAAAACGTACAAAACAAAAAAAATAATTTTGGCGACTTATTGTAGGTTTTGAGGCCTCGGGTCACATTTATCTTTTTTAGTTTACACTGGTTTAATTCACTTAAAAAGGAAAATATATACCCAAAGGTTCTGCTGTACATGAAAATATGAGTGCTTGTTTTGTAGAATTCTGGCCCATTTTGTTTCAAAACGGCCTGTTTATTGATGTTAAACACAAGCCGAAACACCATATTTACACACGTTTCTATGGGAAAGTACGTCCATGCACGTTGACAAGGGTTTCTTTGGTGATTGAGGTGTTTCTGATGGCGGAAATTAACCAGTTAAATGGTTTCTTAAAAGAATACAAGGTCCAGCTTTGACCTTTCTATTCTGGCTTTCGATTGGCTGCATGTAATTCTGGCCATCCAATTTCATGAATAAATTACCTTGCCTAATGAGCGGAAAAGCCCAGAAGCAGAAGTACTTTTTGTTGCCAATTTGAATTTTACGCAAATGTTTCCAAATGATGAATAATTAATTGAAAAAGATATTTGTTTGTCTCCTTAGATATATTACCTATGTGTAAATTATAATTACTAATAACTATTATTCAACTGAAAAATTGGGAAAGAAAATTATTTATCGATATTTGATTCCCTGAAAATTAGAAGATCTCGTGTTTGTAGACTGATCACTCGTATAGTGCGTGGATGCTTGTCATTCAGGTGGCCTTCAAGTACGCGGATGCAACAAAGTAGGCGAAACTTATTGACATCCATGGGCCGTCATGGGGGAGGGGTCTTTGGAAAATTTTTGCTTCTGTAGAAGGGCTGAGACGCAAAATAGTGCTATACATGTATGTGACCAATTTTGAAGCCTATTTTATAAATGAACAATATTTTAAATTGGTATGAGGATTTTTTTTTTTGCTACTTTTTTTTTTTTTTTTACGACGGCCAATAGGGGGGGGCGCGCGCCTGTTGCGCCCCCCCCCCCTTGGATACGTCACTGAATGCGACCCATGAATGCTTTAGACTAGGATGGTGCGCCTTGCAGGCTGACTCAAAAACTGCTCTCGTATATTTTTAAACATTTTGTGTAGTTCTATCAAGCTACAGTGTACATTGTTGTCACCAAAGTACATTGTTCATTATATGGATGCTGTGGGACAATTTTTACTGGATATGTTACGCGAAGTACTGTGAAAAGAACTGATATTGGAAGTTTTTCTTCATTCTACTGACTTTTTAATAGCAGCCATAATGTACTACCCCATTGCACTAGACGTTCATGCTTGACCAGCACCGGTGTATAACACTATGAACACGATGACAAAGAGAGCGGACAATTTATGCAGCTCCTCATTCTACCCTCCACAATAGCTCTAGTAGACAAAAGGACATCCCTTCACTGCTATTATGTGACACCTGTTCTACATATTTTTACAGGATAGCAATGAATGGATGTTCTTTTGTTAACCAGTGCAATTGTGAAGGGTACAATGAGGAGCTGCATAAATTGTCCGCTTCTTTGTTCGTCATGTTCATAGTGTAACATGACTGTATTGTCAGCATGAATAGAGTGGCCAGATAGCAATGGAACCAGTGAAGCTCATCACTATAATTGTGCTTATTGTCATCCTGTCCGAATGGTCTGTCGGGGATGTCTATAGCCCGAGTGTATGTATTAAGCCCGAGTCGAATCGATTGGTTAGTCGGTGTTCGATCAAAGACATCGAATCCCGATTTCGTTTTGGCAAAACCGGTGCATCGATTTGTAGTCCGCCAGATTTTTGACTACCGTAGCCACCATGAAAAAAGCAAATAAAAAAAAAAGTCCGTAACATACAGCGTAATACTAGCAGAGAACGTGAAGGCGACTTCAAACTGTTGGCTAACTTTCGCTAATTCGCTCGCGGAGGACGTCGTGCTTTACCTGTGCTTTCTCTATGGAAAAATCGTTACGAACTGAAGTTTACGATATTCTTGCACTCTCTCTGCATTGTCAATTTGACAATTGTATAATTGAACATAATACGGGCATGAGTACGAGTGTTCCTACTTAATTCGCAATAACTAATATCACACTCTCATCAAATTGGCAATTACTTCTTGGAAATGGCCTGAAGCTGAATGAAGTCGAGTCATGCTAGCGACGAAAAGTTTATTTCGTATTGTTTTTTTTTTGCATCGAACAAACGTGTTCCATTCAGCTCTCCAAAGACAAAGTAAGATTATTAATTCTTTGAATTTGAATCATTGTCGGATGTGTCGACAATGAGCATCGCTTCGTGCGACATGAGAGTGATATTTTGGCTAGCCATACGGACTAGAAACTTAAGATTTTGGCTCGTCCGCTGTGATTTTTACTAGCCATTGGCTAGCGGGCTATCGTTAATGTCGAGCAGAGAGTGCCCATACATATGCCCGCGATGCCAGCGGACCAGTCACCGGTGCATGCACTGCGTGCAACTCTGTTTTCACCGCCCATCATTTATCGATGCACCGGTATTCGATCGAATCAAAGCCGTCGAATCCCGGATTATGAAATATTCGATATGACTCAGGCTTAGTATGTATACTACCACAGTCACTAAGCAGAAACCATGTACTTTCTAAGCCTGAGTCATATCGAATATTTCATAATCCGGGATTCGACGGCTTTGATTCGATAAAATACCGGTGCATCGATAAATGATGGGCGGTGAAAACAGAGTTGCACACAGTTGCACGCAGTGCATGCACCATGCACCGGTGACCGGTCCGCTGGCATCGCGGGCATATGTATGGGCTCTCGCTGCTCGACATTAACGATAGCCCGCTAGCCAATGACGAGCCAAAATCTTAAGTTTCTAGTCCGTATGGCTAGGCAAAATATCACTCTCATGTCGCACGAAGCGATGCTCATTGTCGACACATTCGACAATGATTCAAATTCAAAGAATTAATAATCTTACTTTGTCTTTGTAGAGCTGAATGGAACACGTCTGTTCGATGCAAAAAAAAAAATACGAAATAAACTTTTCGTCGCTCATATGCAAGTACAGTGATCATGATTCGACTTCATTCAGCTTCAGATATAGATCATTCAGAAGTAATTGTCAATTTGATGAGAGTGTGATATTAGTTATTGCGAATTATTTATAAAGTAGGAACACTCGTACTTCTGCCCGTATTTATCATGTTCAATTATACAACTGTCAAATTGACAATGCAGAGAGAGTGCAAGAATATTATCGTAAACTTCAGTTTGTAACGACAAAACAATTTTTCCATAGAGAAAGCACAGGTAAAGCGCGACGTCCTCCGCGAGCGAATTAGCGAAAGTTAGCCAACAATTTGAACTTTGAAGTCGCCTTCACGTTCTCTGCTAGTATATATGCTGTACGTTACAGAGTTTCTTTTTTTATTTGCTTTTTTCATGGTGGCTACGGTAGTCAAAAATCTGGCGGACTACAAATCGATGCACCGGATTTGCCAAAACGAAATCGGGATTCGATGTCTTCGATCGAACACCGGCTAACCAATCGATTCAACTCAGGCTTAGTACTTTCTATAGATACTCATGATTTGAAAATAAGAAAATACTTTGGAGCAAGGACAGCCTATCATTCGAATACTACTGCAACATTTCAACTTAGACTTCTTCGGCCCGAATGCACAAAGGTGGATTCAGTCAAAACCATGGTTTCAACAGTGGTTTGAAACCACAGTTCAAACCATGGTTTCAAATCTGCGATTCACAAAAGTGAAACCATGGTCTGACCCACGCATTTTACGTCATCATTTTGAGTCAACTGTTTGGGGTGGTCTGAAACCGTGGATTCAGGTGAAACCACGGTTTTAACCAATCAGAGTGCAGCATTTAGGCTGCAGACATTATCAACCAGCCGGCTGATCATGATCGATCGTGAACGCTGCGCAAAGAAATTTTCTCGCAACAAATTTAGGAGCTAGCTTACTTTCCCCGAGCCCAAGCTGGAAGGAAATCTTAATTTATCGATTCCAAAGTGATATCTAATTTAGAAATTTCTTTTCTTCTCATCTGTACATATCGTGTTGCGCAGAAAAGTAAAAACTACTTTATAAAAGCATGCTGTTTGGAGCCTAGCGCCAGTGTGCAGCTGGTGGAGAAAAAAAAAGGAGAAAAAAAAAAAGGAGAAAAAAAAAAAGGAAAAAAAATATTAAAAATCGCACTCTGGTTAATTCTTTAGTCCCGGGCGTGTATTTTGGTGTCCCTGATCAAAACAAAGACGAGTCTGAGACTGAATGAAGTCGAGGTCAGCCTCATCAGGTAACCTGGCATTCTTGTAAATGGGTCTCGACTATTTAGTATCCAGCATGTATTATTTTGTATGGATTTTCATCAAAATTTCACCATTAATTGGGAGTCGATGAACAAGACATTGCACACGCACGTAGGCCTGGTCTATTTATTCCAATTCCAGAGTCAGACTCAAAGCCAGTTGAGTTAGGCTAATCTATGATTATGATTGTGAATGAAAGATTCAAAAAATTAGATGATCAGCAACATGTCAATGTCCAGACTCTGCTCTAGATCCTGGTTTAAAAGCAAGATCTATTCAATCTTTCACCCGAATTGATTTTGAGTAAAATGAGACCAAGGGAACTTTGACCCCCCCCCCCCACCCTAGCCAGGATTGCCTTTGTGAGTGTATATGTATGTTTAGTAGTGAACATTTTATCTACGAGTGAGCTTCACTTACGTATCCAATAACAAGTGCAATTATTCTTTCCCAGAAGAATTGCTTCGGCTATTAAAAAAAATTGACCTTTTGACCCTGGTAGCCCTGCTAGCCACCTGGGAAACCCCGCACACTCGCCCTATAAGAATCCCCACATGTTACAAAACATCCTCTTTCGGAGCTGGCATAGCAGATAAAACGCCGCAGAGTGGGGAAGGAGGGAGGGATCCCATAGGTAAGTGAAGCTCACTCGTAGATAAAATGTTCACTACTGAACATACATATAGATCCTTTCGCTTCACTTTCCTATCTAATAACAAGTGCCAGATTCCAACAGACAAAATGACAAAGGGACTGCGGCACAACATATGTACTCAACTTCAGGACGGAAGACAGACCCATGAACCACAAAAAGGTCTCTACCGAACCAACAAAACGTACGAAACAGGGGCTACCAGGGCAGTGGAGAAGCCATGAACAATTTTTTACCTGTTTTATGCCATGCACACAATAAACTACAACTGAAATACAAGACTACATGAAATCTCGACGGTGCGCAGTAAAAATTAATGCCTCTGCCCTTGCCTGATCAGAAATATATCGCACATGAATTTGAATGAATTTGAATTTATTCATTGTCATGCACAACTGAACAGGCATGAAAATCTATTTTACGGTCTCACATTTGTATAAAGCATATACATCAACATATCATGAACTAACATTTACAGATAACTTAAGAGCGTAAATTAAGAGCATAACGTATGCTGAGAGCCAGAAGGGTGTTACCTCATATCTTAACACAGAGTTAGCACCCCTCTGGCTCCCAACAGACAATAAATAAATACAAAATATTTCATAATAAATGTACATGACAACAACCAGCAACATATATTTAGAATAAATAAGCTTACAAGAGCAGAAATCAACGTAAATTGCAAAAACTGAAGAAAACACAAGAAATCAGTAATATCAGAAGTGATTTTATTATTTGCTAGATAAATCTATGTACCTACCTATGTCCCACCCTCCTACCCCACTCCTTGCCTAGCAACATGTCAAAGTTTGTCTGAGGCTGCTCGTAAAGAGGAGGATTGTGTGCGCGCGTCATGCGTACGTGCACAGAGGAAGGCGTGATCCTAGGGGGGTATATGCACTGTCGTGACTTTAATTACTCGAATGGCTTGTGTAGTCGGAAGACTAGCAAATAGGTAGGTACATAGATTTATCTAGCAAATAATAAAATCACTTCTGATTTTACTGATTTACCACAATAAATCAATGTACCTACCTATTTGCTAGACCAGCACAGATTCAAATGG
Organism: Heliocidaris erythrogramma; assembly: GCA_025617745.1. Classification (NCBI taxonomy): domain Eukaryota; kingdom Metazoa; phylum Echinodermata; class Echinoidea; order Camarodonta; family Echinometridae; genus Heliocidaris; species Heliocidaris erythrogramma. The sequence continues at coordinate 22,319,795 of CM046866.1, forward strand.
GGGGCATGTCCCAAGAGGAAGGTCAACAGGAACCCAAGGATGACGTTGCAGCTTGCAACGTCTTGTTAGAAAAAGACTCAACAGACAGAACATCTTTTAAATAAAAAGATGTGAAGGACGTGGAGGAGCGCCAGTAGGCTGCCCTCATAATGTCCACTAGGGGCACCCCTTGGAAAAGAGCCCAAGAGGCACTGATGCCCCTGGTATCGTGAGCACGGGGCTTCCCATCACTCAATAGGGCCTCCGGCCCAGCTGCCTGGATCGCTTCGACTATCCATCTAGAAATGGATTCTCTGGAAGCGGGGGAAAAGGGCTTTCGAGTGATGACAAAAAGCTGATCACTCTTACGAAGAGTCTTAGTCCTATCTAAATACCATTTCAAGGCCCTCACCGGACACCAGACCTTATCCTCCTGCACCGAGGAATGGTCCGACAGCGGTCTAAGAAAAATCTCAACTGGTCCAGAGGAAGCAGTCTGATTTTTGGCAATAAAGGAGGGCTTGGGTATAAGTCGCACACCATGGTTCTCCCAACGGTTGTGACCCGGTGTGATACACAGAGCATGAAGAGTACTCCTCCTCTGTGCAGAAGCAATAGCGACTAAAAACAGCGTCTTGACCGTTAAATGGTGAAGGGACGCTTTACCCAAAGGTTCAAAAGGTGGCTTCGCAAGCACGTCAAGGACCTTGGGTAGACTCCAAGAAGGAGTCAGGCTACGAGTTGATGGACGCTGCAAGAAGAAGGAGCGAGTCAACCTAGCCAAAAGAAGGAGTTGGAGACTCCCGAACCATCAGCAAAACCAACGTGGACGGCGGCAATAGCCGAACGATAGCCACGTATGGTTGAAATCGATCTACCCTTATCGAAAAGGGAGATCAAAAAATCGGCAATAACACAATAGGGGCTTCACGTGGCGAGACACCCTGATTCTCGCACCAAGAAAAGAAGGCCCCTAGACGAGAGTTGTAGAGATCTCTAGTGGAGTCTCTACGGCTTCTCATTACAAACTGGGAGGCCCTCTCGGAGAGCCCCGAGTTTCTGGCGTCTTCCCCAATAACGGCCAGGCAGTCAAGTGGAGGACCGCTGGGCGTTGATGAACAATCCTCGAGAGGGGTTGAATTATCAAATCCTCCCTGAGAGGAAGGGGAAACGGCTGGCCGGCCAGGAGACTCAGCAGGTCTGGAAACCAATGTCTCGCTGGCCAATGTGGGGCTATCAACAAGAGCCAAGCCCTGTCCTCCTTGACCTTCCTCAAGACCTGAGGGATCAGAGGAATGGGGGGAAAGCGTACCCCCGGATAGCTCCCCAATGGAGGGAAAAGGCATCCATCGCCCACGCCTCCTGATTCCGAACCCGCGAGCAATACCTCGGGAGTCGGTGATTGAGGGTGGAGGCGAACAGATCGATCTCCAGAGGACCCCACACCTCTTGGAGAAGAGCAAACACCTCCGGATGAAGAGTCCACTCTGACGGGAGGCATTTGCCCCGAGACAGAAGATCCGCGATCAGATTGTCCTGAACGGGAATGTAGGAGGCTACCGGAATAATGTTCATAGACCGGCACCACCTCCACAACTGGGCAGCTAAGGTGTTCAGAGAGGAAGACCGAGTGCCGCCTTGGCGATTGATGTAGGCAGCTACTGTGACATTGTCCGTAAGAACGAGTACAGTGCGACCAACAATACCGGGCCTGAAATGATGAAGAGACAGGCTGACCGCCATCATTTCCAAGACGTCGACAAGACTGGCCAGATAGCCCAGGAATTGAAACCATTGTCTGGCTCTGACCCTGCGGGCCACTCGCAGTGACCGTGCGGTCATGGTGATAGTCCGAATTATGTCCCGACTGGGGCGGGCAAGCTGATTCGGGATATCTATCTCCGCACCTAAGTACACCGGGGTACGTGTGGGAGATAATTCTGATTTTTCCCAGTTTATCAGAAAGCCTAAGTCGTGCGTTAGCCGCAGTAAAAGGCATAACTGATCCAACAGGAGGGACTCTGAGTTTGCAACTAGGAGCCAATCGTCTAGATAGACGAATAATCGGAGGCCGCGATTCCGTAGAAACGCGGCCAGGGCCGACACTATTCGGGTAAAGACTCGAGGGGCCGGCCTCAGCCCGAAGGGCAGGGCACGAAATCGAAACGTTTCGCCCTGGAACGCGAATCCCACCAAATTTCTCGACAGAGTGAATGGGAATGTGAAAGTACGCGTCTTTGAGATCGAGGGAGATCGCAAGGTCGTCCCGCTTGATCAAGGGCAGAATAGATGCCAAGGTCTCCATGCGAAAATGCACTGGAGGTATAAACCTGTTGATTCTTTTCATGTCTAGAATCATACGTAAACTTCCCGAGCGCTTGGGAATGACAAAAATTGGGGAGAGACAGATGAGGATGATCTCTCACCCTTTCTACAGCACCCTTTCTACAGCGCCCTTTCCCAGCAGCGTGGCGATCTCTGAGGAGATGTGCTGCTGGAAAAGGGCGGACATTGGAGGCGGACGGATTCTGATGGCGCCGTTTGGAATCGGCTTTATCAGATCTATGTAAAAGCCGTCGCGCACGACGGATAGCGCAAAGGCGTCGCCGGAGATTGCCCCCCAAATTGGGAGGAATCTCCGGAGCCGCCCGCCTACACTGTCCACAAGCACTCGGGGTGAGGTATCAAAAGGCCGACTTGGGCCTGACCGGGCCCTTGGCGGCGGTATTACGCCCCCCTCTTCCTCTCGCCGAGCCTCTACCACGGTTGTCCAGGGTAGGGGTCTCAACCCGAGGGATAGTCACAATCACTCGACGACTTGAGCGGTTAGCGCCTGTCGAGACCGACTTCGGAAAGGACCGAGCAGGCTGAGTGGGCAAGAATTGTCTGGCCATCTCCTTTGCCTGTTTGCGACCCTCTATCTCTTTGAGGAAGACCTCGTTAAACTGGCCCCCAAAGAGTTTGGGATGAGAGGAAGGGATACCCCGCAAGAGAGGCGGGATGTCTTTAACTAGCACTCCCAGTGTGGAGAGCGCCAACTTGCGGCGTTGATGCGTAATGTCAATCGCCGCTGATGAGAGCTGAGACCACTGAAGTCCAGCTAACAAAAGCAGGAGTTCATCCAACAAATTGGAGTCCCCCTCGGTCACATTCAGTTCAACTGATCTGGCCCGAAGGCGTAACAGTGAACCCAGGTACGCCGAAAGCCTTAAGCCCGACCTGACTTTGGTTTCAAAGTTCACTAGGGGCTTCTCGGCGGATCTATAGGACTGAGACTTGAAACTGATATTCAAACGTTGTCCCATACCCATAATTTCCTGGGATAAACCCTTGGCTGAAAAGAAGCCCTGGGTATCATCCCGATAGAAAGAGAAGGCACTACCAAAGGGACGTCGGGTAGCCCGACCCGCATCGGCAAGTGCCTCCCTATCCCCATACTCCTGTTTGAAGTCCTCTGTAAGAGGAACACCAGGAGACGGGCCATGCTGTCTGAATAACAGCGATGGCTGATCACTGTCCGACTGGACTTCTGGAATATACTGGCATATACTTCTCTAACAGGGCCTTGGCATCTGCCGCCATAAACTGACAAGGCTGGGGGTCGTAGCCGGCCTGAGATTCTGAAACAGATGGGGTAGAAACCTGCGAGACAGAATCAAATTCGGGAGAAGTAGTCCGGTGGGGAAAATCCCATGGGGTGGATATGCCCACGGACCAGTGACAGACTCCTCCCCCGGCGGGGCTACATAAACCGACACTAAACAGATATTAAAACAAGTCTAGGACGGAAATATTGGCAAAAGTCACCAGAAAACGCGCTAAAAGAGTAGCAAACTCTGAATTTTTGCGCAAGATAGTGACTTAGCTGCAACTCTTTAGGCTGCGAGAAGGAAAGAGGAGGATTGTGTGCGCGCGTCATGCGTACGTGCACAGAGGAAGGCGTGATCCTAGGGGGGTATATGCACTGTCGTGACTTTAATTACTCGAATGGCTTGCGTAGTCGGAAGACTAGCAAATAGGTAGGTACATTGATTTATTGTAGTAAATTAGAAATATTCAACAAAAATGAAGAGAGAAACAGAGCCGTGTAGTCGCCGCGGAGAAGCAAATGTTGGATTTGTTTTAAATTGATTTTATTCTAAAGAGAGTTGTAATTCCATTTGACCAGTAAAAACTGATATGCCAAGTGGCTCATGGGGTTAAAGAAATCACAAGCAGAGCTGCCATATGGCTGAATTACCTAATATAATCAGATCATTTTCTCCCTAGTATGCATACATCTACCAAGTTTGAAGTTAAAATATCAGACTGTGCTCAAGGTATTGCAAGAACAGTCTATTTACAGATATATAACACCCTCTGTGACCTTTGACCTTTGAATCCATGACCCCCCCCCCCCCCAATCTAATGTCGCCCAATTATATACATGTGTGCCAAGTTCGAATTTGATCCATTAAATTGTTCTTGGGTTATTGTGAGAACCATCTATTTCCTCTGTGACCTTTGACCTCATGACCCCATAATCAACTCAGATCATCACTTCCATATGCATACATGAGCCAAGTTTGAAATTGATTTACCAAATGGTTATTGCGAGAACAAGCCATTTTAATATATACAATGACCTCTGTGACCTTTGACTGCATGAACCTAAAATTACTCAGACTATTGTCCATCCCATATGCATACATGAATGAGCCAAGTTTCAAGATGATCTGCCGAATGGTTCTTAAGTTATGAGAACGAAAACGGGAAGGACAGACAACGCCAAAGGTGGGCGGAGGCATGAAAACTAAAATCAAAAGTTTGAAAGTCGGATACATATCACAAGAGTAAGAAACATGCCACATGTTATATCACAAACAAGAAATGCTTATAACATATGACGGTACAAACCTTTAAAATTTTGGGGTGCTGCATCAGTCGATGATCAAATATGAAGAAATAACTCAACCCAGCCAAAAGAAAATACAGGAGAGCACCTCCTAAATTGACGACTACGAAGAGAGTCGTGGCCTGTCGGAGCCAGAAGTCCTCTGTCCATGTTTCTGGGTAGACTTTGTATGGCGTAAGGAGATATGTATCTACTGCATTCAGTACAATATCCATGATGAAAAAACCTATATGGGAAGCAAAAGAAAGACAAAATACAGAGAAGTACCAGACCTATTCAAATATGTAATAAGTTTGGATGAAAATACTTCGAGAAAAACAAGATGAATGCGACTGCGTCTCCTATATGCCTCAGCCTAAATTCAGTTGATGGCTCAATATTTGACAACGAGGCTAAAAACCAGTAATTTCATGTAATTTCATGTAAATTGACCTGTGACCTCTGACCTTTGACCTACTTACCCCAAAATCTATTCAGTTCATCTTCGTATGGGGATACATACTAGTACCAAGTTTGAGGTTCATACCTCAAATGATTCTTCAGATATCGCGGTAACGAGAAGTGGGACGGACAGACGCACGGACGGAGGGACAACCCGAAAACATAATGCCTCTGGCACCCACCTTCGGTGGGCGGAGGCATAAAAAAAGACCGGATCATGGCATGCCGGCCAGGTGTCTTCACCATACATGTACATGCCACAGGCGCATTTATCGAGGTCTTGTCTGTTTATGGTAAGTCATAAACTTGAGAAAGACGTTTGTGGGTATTGTGCAGCAGAGACATAATAACAGTTGAACCACTCATAGGTACACGCCATTGCCCACTGTGTAGTAACGCAGCCAACACACATCCCATACCTAAACTGCATCACTGTGCATTTTTGACTATATTTAATTGAAACTCATATTTGAGTTTGAGTTTTGATTTTATGAGTTTATTACCAAATCACTATGATATATACATATTGGTAAAAATCACAATAACATCTTGGTAAAGGGAGCTAAAAAATAGCAGATGCTAATCGAGGTTAGCCCCGTAAAATTGATTACATAAATCAATAGGAAATTAATTGAAAATGTACATCACATATATCTTTTTTTTAAATAACACATATACATTATTTACAATCAATAAAAGTACATGTAGTAATAACAGTACAACAACAACAATAACGACAATAATAACAAATATCAAGTGAGCTTAAAATAAATAAAATGAATGATAATTCTAAAATTGATATTCAAGTTGGTATTCTCCAATTAAGTATTCTTGTAATGCCCGTCCAAATCTTCTGCGACCGGTTATATTCCTTAATTCTTTTGGCAAATTATTCCATATAACAGGTCCTGAATAAGAAATCGATTGTTTACCCAAATTCGTATTACTGATTGAGAAATTCAAATTAGATTTCTCTATGTTTCTTGTATGATAAGGGTGATATAGTACTGAAAAATAATCAGATATAAGTATGAGGCAGACGGTTATACATTATATCATGCATAAAAATACCAATCACATAGCGATATTCTTTGAAAATATCTAGCACTTTAAGATCATAAAATAAAGGAGCAGAGTGATATCTCGAACCTTTGAAAGCAATTACTCTGGCCATTCGTTTCTGAAGCATTAGGACAGGATTCAGAGTTGTCTTACATGTAGCACCCCAAACTTCTAATCCATACGTTATAAGAGGTAAAATAAAAGAATTATATAACATGAGCATTATTTTTCTTGACACGAAGTGCCTTAATCTATACAATATTCCAATCTTTTTACTTAGTACATTGCATACATTATCAATGTGTTTCTTCCAGGTCAAATTTTTGTCTATACGAATTCCAAGGAACGATGTTGACTCAACCGACTCTAAAATGGTTTCATTAATGAGCAATTGACCTGAAATTGAGAAATGTCTTCGTCCATTTTTAAATAACATGTAATTAGTTTTTTTCGTATTTATTGTAAGTTTGTTCGAGTTGCACCAATCTGTAACAGCTTTCAGGTTACGGTTAACTTCTGATAAATCAATATTACGTTCATCATGCTTAAATGTATGAAATAGATTAGAATCATCGGCAAATAATCGAAAAAATTGAAATAATTTGATGAATTTGGTAGGTCATTAATATAGACAAGAAATAATGTCGGGCCTAACACCGAGCCCTGGGGGACGCCGCATGAAATAGATTTATAATCAGATTTTACACAGTCGTAAGTTACAAATTGTTGTCTGTTTTTTAAGTAATTCTTAAACCACTCTAACACTATTCCCCGAATTCCGTAATGCTCCAGTTTTTTGAAAAGAATAGAGTGATTAATTGTATCGAAGGCCTTAGCAAAATCGATAAATACTCCTACTGTCAAGCTCCCTGCATCAGTAGATTGAGTAATTTGATCAAGTTTATAAGCGACAGTTTTGTACTATATCCTTGTCTAAATCCATACTGATGATTATATAATATTTCTTTTTTCTCTAAGAATTTCACCACTCGAATATTTACAAGTTTTTCAAACAATTTATCCACAACTGGTAAAATTGATATGGGCCTATAGTTACGCGGCAAACTTTTGTCTCCTTTTTTAAATACAGGCACAACTCTCGCTATTTTTAATTTATCCGGGAAGATGCCCGTTGTGAATGATAGGTTTAATATATGCGCGAGTGGTTGGCAAACATAGTTCTGTGCATATACTAATAACCGAACTGATAAATCATCATATCCACTGGCCTTAGACTGATCAAAGTTACTTATCACTTCTTTTACTTCATAACTTGTTACCGGAAGAAAAAAGAATGATTCGTTATGGTAGGAACCTAAATAACTATTATAATCAATGACTGAATATTCTATTTTACTTGCCAGATTTTTCCCAATATTTGCGAAAAAATTGTTGAAAATTTTTGCAATATCTTCTGATGAAGAAACCTCAACAGTTGATCCATCAGATTTGTTTTTAACGAGTTTGTGAATTTTACCATCAGTTTTTGCTGAACTTTTTTTATTCAGGAGTTCATTAATGTGCTCCCATGTTTTTTTCGAATTCTCTTTATGTCGTTCAAATTGTTGATTATAATATGTTTGCTTTGCCGTTCTGAGAACTGTGGTTAGGACGTTTCTATATCTTTTATACTTTCCAAGAACCTCGTTATTATATTTAGACTTGATTACTTGAGAAAAAAGTTTGTTTTTTCTTAATATTGAGCGCTTAATAGCACGTGTAATCCAAGGTTTATCTCTTTTCTTTAAGTTAATACTTTTGGTTTCGATAGGTGCATGTTTGTCACATACATATGAAAACTGCCGAAGAAAAATATTGTACGCTTCATTTGGGTCAGAGCATATGAGCACATCCAGCCATTCTTTATTAATTAAATCATTACAAAAAGAATCCAATGAAAAATTGCGAAAGTTTCTGCATGTCACTTTCTTCATGGCCGGTTTACTACACTTCAAATTCTCAAAAACAGCGTACCCCGGAAAATGATCAGAAACATCAACCTCAATACATCCCGCCCTAATAGGATAGGAGGAAATATTAGTGTAAAAGTGGTCAATTAGAGATGAACTTCTGTTGGTAATCCTTGTCGGATTTGTAATTAGTTGACGTAAACCATAACTTTGTGTCATGCGTAAAAATTCCCAGATTCTTTCATTATTAGCAAAGAGATTAATATTAAAATCTCCAACAACAACACAGGGGTTTCTGTCTATATTCATATTTTGTAAAAGACTATTTAAGTTATCACTAAATTCTTCAAAGTTGCTTTCTGGTTTTCTATATATTACACCAAAAATAATGGGCATTTTCTGAATAAAAATCTTCAGCCACATGGATTCAGCGTTATGCAACGATAAACTAGGAATACGTGTATAGTTGAGCAATGAATGAATGTAAGCTCCCACTCCTCCTCCCCTCTGATTCTTCCTACATTGCAGTTCTAAATTGTACTCTGATAACGTAAACTGGTCATCATCTCTGATGTTCCAGGTTTCTAATAATGCTATGACATTGAACACTGAATTAAAGTCGTTTGCGAACACTTCTTTCAATGCATCGAAATTGCAGTTTAGGGATCGAATATTAACATGAGAAACAGAAAGTGATGATCAAAACAAGTTTTCTGACAACGTATTAAATTCATTGGGGGCAAAAGATACAGATCTTACAGTAAATGGGTCATTTTCAGTTTCCAAAGAATTATCATTATTCAGGTTGGAATGAGTTCTATCTTTACAATGAGTCATTAAAATCTATCATTTTTTACGAAAGACAATATAACAGTATGATTATTAATAATTACACCAACTTTGCAAGATCTTCTTTGCCATGAACCGTGATTGGCGTCTCCCTCTCATTCTTCTTTACAAAGATTTTGCCGTTGTGAGTCCACAGGAACCTATAGCCAGCCTTCCTCCTCGCCGCATTCACCATCCCCAGTAGCTCCTTGGTTGATCCCACCAGATTCTCGTTGATGAAGATCTTGTTGTTACTACGGTGAAGCCCAATATCCTTGCAGGTAGTGCCCTTCATCTTCCTCCTTCCATCGTAGACGGCATTTTCTGGCGCGGCGGTTGGTAAATCTCACGATGATGGGTCGTGGTCGTTGGTCAGGTTTTCGTGCCCCAAGACGATGAGCGATATCAATATCCGCAGCCGTCACAGTAGGGGCAACCGTTCTAGCGATTGCCAGTGCTATCTCCTCTGCCTTCTCCTCCTTCTCTTCTGGGACGCCAGCTAGCTCCAAGTTGACCCTCCTGTGATACTGGTCCAGATCAAGAACTTGCTTCGAGAGGTCGCCCATTCTCTGCTCGAGAGCTCTGTTAGCCACCTTGAGCGCTTTGTTTTCTTTTTCCAATTTCTCCGTTTTTACCTTTATTTCCTCGAATTTCTCATCGATGAATGAGATGGATTTGACAATGTCACCCTGGCCTTCTCGAACGAGTTGAACTGCAGCCTCGAGATCAGCAAACTTGTCAGAAAGTCTGCTAGATAGCACTGATATTTCATCTTTCAGATGTGTGATGATTTCCATCGCATCACCTTCACGGGCCGACGTCTTTGGTTTCACTTTCGGTGGCATCGCTGATTGTTACGTCACAATGATATTTTCAACTGGGTAGATATAAGCGTTGTTGGGCGTATCCACTGGTAGCGCGTGATTACAAAAAAAAAACGCAATGAACGATGCGTTGTTTGGCGTTTTTCAAATTGTTGTTAACAAATGAATCCTTAAAAATGATCAAAATATAATGTAATTATTGTTAATAGCACGAAAAAATATGACCTGAAGTAGCTATGAAATATCCAGATTCAAGATCAGCATCAAAACCGCTTTCTGCTTGTATAAAAAATATTATCCATTACAGATTGTATATGGTCCAATTCGGCTAAAAATTCAGAGCTCCACCAACACACGTCTTCAAAATGCAAACCTTTAGTATGTAATCATTGCAGTTTACTTAAATCCAAATACTTATGTTGAATAATAGATGATTAAAACTTACCAGGTTGTTTTGTGACCTTTGAAGAGGGTTTCCTGAAATTTTGGGTCCTTTTTGTCGATAACTGCTATCGAGACTGTCCCGTCAGCATCCAGTTTGTATTTTTCACGATTATGATGAAGGGAGCCATCAGCGCTCGTAGTAGTACCGGCGCGATCGGTTCGTCGATCTCCTATGAAGACCTGGAAGGGCCAAACTGACGACGTAAAAAAATAAAAAATATTACGTACGTACGTAATATTTTTTATTTTTTACGTCGTCAGTTTGGCCCTTCCAGGTCTTCGTAGAATAGCTTGTGTGCGTAACCTTCTGCGTACGTATCTACGGTGCGTAACCATGTAGAGCGGCCTCACTAGTACGCAACATATTGAGAGCAGTCGTCATCCGTATGGAGGTGTGGGTAACAAGTACCAAAAAGAGGGCTGTAAATGTAAGTTTTTATAACTTTCTACATTTTGTATCTTAACGAACTGATAACTTAAAATCTAAAGAATGATACTTAAGTATCAGTTTGCCCACAAAAACCTCCATTTCAAACAAAATTACATCTGTATCCCCAATACCCAGTATACACACATGTAGGTATATGATCCTAATGGTCAATATGACCATTGCTTGCTGATGTGAGTTGAACGATTTTCTATCCTGTTCTCTTTAATATTTACACATATTTTGTCTTGATATTATCTTTTATTTTGGGGAAATGAAATATTCTTAGAAAAAATAAGGATATGAAAATAGTTTAACTTTCTGTTTGGAAATAATAAGTCTCAATAACCAACTTGTCCCGAAACACAATGTGTGGGTATACTATTAAGCACTCACACATGTACGAGGTTATCTAAGATTACCGGTAATGGTGTTGGGCTTACTCAGACCTGAAATGGACACAACCGTCCTTGCAGCACTCGCTCAGTCCAGCGAACTCTGTGTCCTTGCTCAGAAAACTCCAGCAACCACCAGGGCAAAACACAAGGTCATGATTGCCCGCAAGACTTGAGAAATAGTCAGCTAAGGCTTCTTACGGAAAGTTTTTACATCGGCGGGCCCTCGGCGGCGCCGATTGATTCGGCGCGCCTGTGGAGCGACTTTGTTCTCAACACACCGACTGAGCGATGCGGCGGAAGTTCTATTTATCTCGTTTAGCAGGTGGATCGCCGTAATAGCCCGCACTGACATTGTTGGATAGTTTTTGAGATCGCGGTTGTTGAATACCCCCCACTAGTGTTTGGTTTATACATATGCTAGAAGCCAAATTAATAGATGAAAAATACGGCGAACAGCAACAACTTTATAGGAATGCATGTCAACTGGTATATTTATTATTTTACTTCTGTTAAATATCTAGTACTAGTGTTTATGGTTATAGTTATGCTATCAAAAGATGCCGAAATCTTAATTGTCTAAAAGGAGGCAGTGCAATACCCATGAATAGAAAATATAATTATATAGTATATCGAGTAATTCCCTGCTTTAAAAGAGTTATTTCAAATTAATTGAAATCGCTAATACAACAGCCATGAATTCTTTCTTCTTCTAAACTCTTTTCCTATTTTATGTTTCTTCTTTCTTTTTACCATAAAATAGTACAAACAAAAAGAGGGTGAATGTATTTTTCGTTTGGTGGTATTCCCTCGTGCTACACAAACCTAAATAAGCTATGAAGAAATAGGTACTAGAAAATCTAATTTGATTAATTACTTAATATCTAAATTTATGATCAAATATTTACTATTCTGCCTTGATGCTCATATATTTTTGTAAAATATTAATGCAATCGCTGGCCATGTACAGCGCGTTCGTTTCATTGTGTATTACAGTTTTATCCTGCTCATGACGCTTTCGCATTACGGCGGAGACATTGTTATTGACGGCTTAATCTATGCCTGGGGTGTTTCATAATAAAAGCTGTTCGTAAAGTTACGAATGACTTTACGAACAACTGGAACATGTTCTTGGGTGCTATACTAATCAGATTCTCAATCATTTAGTACAAGAACTGACCACCAGTCATGCGTAAAGTCGTGCGTAACTTACAAACTGCTTTATGAAATACCCCCAGATGAAATTGAATTTTACTATTTAGGTATTCTAATTATGAAAAATTTGCTTTAATCCAATCAAGTTTAACGTTTACAGTAGCTTATAAGAACATTTGTGTTTGATAACAAATGTTATTCGTTTCAGTGGCATATCTACGGGAGGAAGGGGGGGGGGGGCAGGTGGCACGTGCCCCAGCCGCGCATTTTTTTTGTACAAAACTGTTTAGCCATATCGCGGAAAAATTTGTTCCATTGCCTACGCAGAAATATATAAGACAGAAATACATAAAGAGAGAGAAGATGATAGATTAAGGGGAAACAAAAGAACTATACAATGTTTTAGGAAAGAGAAGAGTACAGAAAAAAAGGAAAAACAGAGAAATGTACGAAAAGGGAGAAGGGGAAGCTTAAAAATAGTTCCTTTCCCAGTGCTAAAAGTGCGAAAGCTCCGACGTTTTAGCAAGTTTGAGATATGCGGTCTGAGAAAATTGAAGAGACCAGCCCACTTTTACACCATTTATTTCACTCATTACTACATGAATTAACATAAATCCTTACCGATTCAAATGATTATACATTTGACATAGTGGTTTGCTTTGTTTTACTTTGAAATGATAACGATTTGGGGTAGAAAAACGGGGTATAGTATAGGCCCAAGTGAAAGCAAAGAAAAATTAGGAAATAAAGAACAAGAACAAAAAAAGCTGAATATAAGGAAGAAAGAAAAACAGAGTATCATAAAGGAGAGCCCTGTGTATTGTAGCCCTATATTACCCGATATTCATTCTTGCCTCTCCTATCAGAATACCCGAGCGCTACATCTGGAGATTACATTATAGAAAAGTCAAATGAAATTTGCGCGATAAATAGCAAAGTTCCCCCCAAAAGATATGTTTTTACATCCATCCTCATCTGACACAGGCCAATCTCTTTTCAAAACGGGTCTACAATGTAATCTTTTATTTTCAATAACAAGATGAAGAACAAGAACAACAAGAACAATAGTAATTATAATGTAATTATATGATGAATATGATATTGATAATGATGTTGTTGATAATGATGATGATAATATTATTAATAACAGCAACAAAAGCAACAAAAACATGATTTGTAAGACCATACCTAAACCTATATGCTTTATATAAAGATTCCATCTTTTTCTTCATTACAAATGTAGTTTGGAACATCCCATTTACGCAATTTTCATATCTTTATCTGGAATTACACTTTTCCCATCAATTGTTCTGTCTTCATTTCTGACCTTCTTTATTACCGTCTCTCTTGTTCTCCATTATGAGCACTCTATTTTATATTTCTCTCACGCTCTTCAACAACAATTTCGTCTTCTGTGCTCGTCTATTCATTTAGAACAGAACAGAAAAAAAGCACCAACAGGAAAAGTGGAAACAGAGTACGATCAAAACTCATGAAGCAAAAAAAAAAAAAAATAATTAAATGTCAAATGCATAATGAAATAAAAGCAAAAGGTTAGAAATAAATAGATGAAAATCTTCTGGGGAAGTTTCTTCTACATATTTTTGTTTTGCATTCATAGGTTTATTATGGAGTTCACGATTTCTCATCATCAGTATCATACATACTTTAATTTTTGCTTCCTCTGCTGAATTGTTTTCTGTATAAAGGAGTAGCGTTATTCACATTTTTAAAAACTATATTAGTCACCGTACTTTACAAACGATAAACTGAGTCAAGCTTGGGTTCTGACGGTTTCAAAAGCATGAATGGATTTCCTGTCTTTTCATTGCCGATGAGAACAAAGGAAATACGAACAAAGGTCGCCAACGCCGATAATCCCCCAATTTGTCAATGGAGGTCCAATCCAGACAATCCAGGGGACTGACACTTCCCCGTTTTGTGGTCATAAATGTATATAACTCAGCAAGAGGATCTAAGATAAAACACTCATCGATTACTTTCTTTTCCAAAGGCGGATCAAAGTTGGTAGCTGTAGAAAAGAATAATCCCAAATATATATATACTTGTACCAGCGTACTACTTATAACACAGGAATTATTATTGAACATTTTCCTCTATTTAGACTTTAGAAGTTAGCGAAAGTCGAACCGATTTATAGGTTTAAACTGTGAATTTATTAGTCTTCCGACCGCTTCATGAGAGCTTATAATCTGCGGCAAAAAAAAAACATGAGAATATAACACGGAATCCATACGAAACGATTCTGTAAAGATGATTGAAATAATAAGAGAAACATCGTTTTGGTTTTTTTTCCTTATGTTTTTTGGCAAAAAAAAACACATTAGCGCTATGAAAATGGTAGTCCTTTTCTTACTACGAAGCTGCTAAAGTTATCAATATTAATTTCTTATACTAATCATCATTTTCCATATACATCAACAAAATTGAATAACTTGAAAAGGAGATAAAATGGGAAAAATACAGAATGGAGAAGCGTAGAAGAATAGAAGACTAAACGCTTCTCCGAAGCTTCTCCAATATTTTTTGCCTCGGACAAAGAAAATGTGTTTTTAAAAAGTTTGGACCCCCCATGTGTGTTTTTTTATTTTGGCTTGTCGGGAATGTCGACGATGGTGGAGACTGGGCCACTTTTTTGTAGCACAATAGTAACATTCCCTGCATGGTTCCCATATTTGGGCTCCACCAATCTCAAAAACGTTCGGCTGGCCCTGATAGAGAGTGTGGTAGACAAAGAAAAAGTGAAACAAATCAAGGGAGACAAAACGGAAGGATAAGACAAAGGAATAACTATATGATAAATGAAGAAATATGGGGATAAATAAAAGAATAACCCTCGGATAAACGACGAAAAAAAGAAGAAAAAAAATAAAATTTACGAAAATAAAGCAAACATGAATTATGTGAATAAGTGAGATATAGGAAGTTACAATGAGAATTCAGAATTCAAAGCGAGATCCATATAATCGGATTTTGCTACATCAACCTTAATTCTGTCTCGCACGGTCCAGTGGTGTAACGGGGCGGATAGAGGGGGCACGTGCCAAGGGCAGTACTTTCAAGGGGGGATGGAAATGAAAGAATGATGAAGTGGAAACAATGACGAAAATGTGTGGTCCTGGATTATTATGCACCCAAATCATTAATGTGAATGGAAATGATCACCTTTTATTAGTGATTACCCACGCCGATGAAATCGGCAGGGTCATGTAAAGGGCTCCGTAGGTTGGTTTGTTTGTTTGTGTACAAGATAACTACAGGATGGGTGAACGGATTCGCACCAAATGTTCGGATAGTGACAGGAAAGAATCGATTAGATTTTGGTGATGACTGGTTGACCCCTGCAAATTTTGTGTGACCTTGAAGCTTTGACCCCAACTTCAGTTCGGATAGTGTACAAGATAACTAGAGGATGGGTGAACGGATTCGCACCAAATGTTCGGATAGTGACAGGAAAGAATCGATTAGATTTTGGTGATGACTGGTTGACCCCTGCAAATTTTGTGTGACCTTGAAGCTTTGACCCCAACTTCAGTTCGGAGAGTGACAGGAAAGAATCGATTAAGAAAAGAATCGATTAGATTTTGGTGATGATCAGTTATGAGAACTTCAGTTCGAAAAGTTTTTTTTTTTGTTTTTAAGAATATTTTATTACTTCCTCTTTCAAAATAACATTTTTCACAATAATCAAGGTAAAATACACAAATATATTCACATCCAGTATCATTGTGCCAAATTACATAATAATAACAATAAGTAACCATAATATTTTACATGCATGTATTAAATAGTAGATTATGCCAAATCTGGAAATCTGTATTGCGATAAAAAAAGGAGAAAAATATAAAATATAAAATATAAAATATATTGACTCTGTAGCGCCGCTAAGGCGTGGGTCTGCCGCTTTTGACCGCCTTTCTAGTTCTACAATGTCTTGCAGATACAAATGGTTCGCATGGGCCACATAACAGGAACTGGGGTGGATGCAGCCCCCACCACCACAAGCACACACAATTATTGTACATACAATTATATAAAAACACTACCCTCTGATACCTTCGGGGAAACCCTATCATCACTGGCGCAGACAGGGGGCACAGGGGGCCATGCCCCCTCCCTATTCAGCCACTACAACAAAAAAAGCGAGAGCGAAAAAGCGGGGCAAGTGAGAGAATAAAGGCCTAAAAAGGCACTACAAGCCGTTATCCCGACTCTCAAAATTTGCTAAAAATCATCAAAGTTTTCGCGCCCACCCTTGTACCGTAGGTGTCGATCCCGGGGGGATGGAGATATATATCCCAAAAAATATTTGAGGTGGGAGGATGGCCTGTATTATCACTCCCAATATTTTTGGATAAAATAAATAAGAATTATTATGCATTAACTTGAAACTAATAATTATTTAAACTCATGTTTAATCTTGAAATAACACAATATTTAATGATTAGAAGAAAGAAATAAAAAAATTCAATACAAAAATATTGAAGAAAATTAGTTCACTCGCATTGTTTTCTCAATTAAGGGGTTCCGTCCATTGGCGTAGATCCGTACATTCCTTCTTTTCATTAAAACCATTTTGGGATGCTTTAAAATGCAAGTTTTATAGACAGATTCCCTGATGTAGTAGAGGGGTACTCCCTCCCACCCCTGCTCGGTCTCTTCGCTTAGTGGTGTGTCGGGGGGGGGGGGGGGGGGGGGCAAGGGAGCACGTGCCCTGGGAAACACGCAAAGGAGAGAAAGAAAAATAGGGGAGAGAAAGAAAAAAAAAGAAAGATTATAATCATTACGGCTTTACGGCCGGCACCCACCCCTGTTACATACAATGCAGTATTGCGTCCCAAATAACTGAAAAGCAGCCAGGGCGGTGAACTAACGTTCCGCCTAAAAAAAAAAAATGCTAAAAACGCTCCCTGCACCCACCCCTGTTACATACAGTGCAGTATTACGTCCAAATAACTGAAAAGCAGTCAGGGTCAAGTGTTTGGATGATTCGTGGATATCATGACAGTGATGATGATAATGATGTTGGTGATAATGATGATGATGATCATTATATCATCATGACAGTGATGATGATGATGTTGATGATAATCATCATCATGAATATCATCACAGTGATGATAATCATGATGATGATAATGATAATGGTGATGACCATGACTGAAATGACATTAACCTTAGCCATGCCAAATATGAAAGAGATGACATTTCGTGAAGAAGATACGATCATAAGTTGATTTTTACAAAATGGCGCTTGGATGACGTCACAATAATCTGATGACCTTGATAAAGATGCGGGAACTTGACCTTATAAGGACTGATGACTAACAAAAATTTGAAGATAATTGACTACGCCAATTTTGAGAAATTGTGATATCAAACAGGACTATTTGATATTGCAGGATACTTTGGAGATAAACCCCATGTAGCTCTAATACACGACAGGGAATCATAATTTCCATAGGGTTGTACACAAACTACTGCACACTACTTTCTAATAGACATAACACGGAAAATAAGGCAGTTTCTTACATGGTTTGTGATTGTTTCTTTTATACATGTAATAGTCGAAGAGGATGGTAAAATGACAGGCAAAAAGAAGCAAAAAAAACAAAAACAAATTTATGGACCCACCGGGGATCGAACCTGGGTCACGGGAATGGGAGGCAAAGTGCTTTGACCAATATACCAAAATATTTCCCATACAGATAACACGTACATGAAAATCGGGATTCTCAAATCACATTTTGTGTTTAAAAATTGGGCATGATCCCGACATCTGATCAAAAAGTGGAGACCACACTAGTAAAAGCTTATAGTCTCAGCTACAACATATTACAATTTGGAAGGAAATAGACCAAAAATAACTGAGATACTGCTCAGAGAACAATGTCATGTAGATTCATGATTCGAAAACAAATCATCTTCCATAGACATAACACGCAAATAGGGAAAATTCTGACATGTCGTTTTTAATTGAAAATTTCACTGTGATGACGTCATCAAAATGAAAAATGGTGGTGACTGATCTGGTAGAGAATTGTCTCAGCAATAACTTATCAAAATTTGGGAGAAAATCGACCACCTATTACTGAATTATTATCAAATGAATAATCAAAATCATTTTTTTTGAGTTCACAGGCAAATGACGTCAGAACATGCGATCGGCAAAAACTCTGCATGAATTAAAATCTACAAATCCCAGGCTTTCAGAATACATGTATGTAAAGAAATTGGGGGGTTTCTGCACATTCTGACGAGCTATGGCGGATTCTAGATATGGCATGTTTTTACCACTTTTTACATTAGAATGCCCATTGACGCGCGCACGAATTTGAAAGTTTGACGCACGCGTGTGGCATTATGGAAGGTTGAGAATGACTGTAAATAGTTGGAAATTGTCAAGAATAGTGTCAAGAAGACCAACCATGCGAAAAAACAGCGTTTTTACGTTATGTAAACGCTGCGCGCGAATAACGCACACACAGACGGAAAATTTTTAAATGCTTAAAATGTCCTGAACCATACTTTGATTAAAAAGTGATTTTGAGCATTTCTAAATTTTGACGCGCGCGTACGTGCGCGTCATGACGCGTACGTGCGCGTCATGACGCGTACGTGCGCGTCATGATACGTGCGCGTCATGATGCGTGCCCGGAATTTGATGACATTTTATGTTGAACCTTGACCTGAAGTTCATGTGTGTCAAATATGGTTCATTTTTGATGACTCGTTATGAAGATATGATTGATAATGTGATTTCACAAAATGGCGCCTGGATGACATCAAGATGACCTGATGACCTTGAAAAAGATTTTTCAGCTTGACCTTATATGACCTGATGACTGACATGAAATGTCATGAAAATGGATTGATATTTTGTGGAAACAAGAAAGTGAGAGAAAATAAAAATAAACTAGACATTGAATTCGTCACTGAAGACGAATTAGGTGATCTGTCTTGATCTTGATATTTTTGACGAAGACGAATGACAAAATGATAATGTGAAAGATGACGTTGATATCACGATGACATTCATTATAATGAATCTAATCACGATTTTTATGTTTTCAGCCTTTTCCTAGCATTTTCAATTCGTAGGCTCTACTACCTATTTTAGTTAAATAGCGCCCCCTTTGTTCAATGGGGCATAGAGTGTGTGAACATGAATTTTGGATGATTCGTGGATATCATGACAGTGATGATGATAATGATGTTGATAATCATCATCATCATCATGAATATCATCATGACGATGATGATGGTGATGATAATGATGATGAATATAATGACGATGATAATGATGATTATGATGGTGATAATGATGATTGATGGTGATGATAATGATGCTGATGATAATCATCATCATCATGAATATCATCTCAGATGATGATGATATTGATGTTGATGATAATCATGATGATGATAATGATAATGGTGATGACCATGACTGAAGTGACATTGACCTTAGCCATGCCAAATATGAAAGAGAGATGACATTTCGTGAAGAAGATACGATCATAAGTTGATCTTTACAAATGGCGCCTGGATGACGTCATAATAATCTGATGACCTTGAAAAAGATGCGGGAACTTGACTTTATTAGGACTGATGACTCACAAAAATTTGAAGATAATTGACTAAGCCAATTCTAAGATATTGTGATGTCAAATAGGACTATTTGATATTGCAGGATGCTTGGGAGATAAACCCCATAGCTCTAATACACGACAGGGAATCACAATTTCCGTAGGGTTGTACACAAACTACTGCACACTACTTTCTAATAGATATAACACGGAAAATAAGGCAGTTTATTGCATGGTTTGTGATTGTTTATGTTATAATAGTCGAAGAGGATGGTAAAATGACAGGCAAAAAGAAGAAAAAAAAAAAAATTATGGACCCACCGGGGATCGAACCTGGGTCACCGGAATGGGAGTCAAGTGCTTTGACCAATATACCAAAATATTTCCCATAGAGATAACACGTAAACGAAAAACGGGATTCTCAAATCACATTTTGTAGTTTAAAATTGACAATGATCCCGACATCAGATTGAAAAAACCGAAACCTCATAGAAAGAGTATTTATCAGGCTACAACATATTAAAATCTGGAAGGAAATAGACCAAAAATAACTGAGATACTGCTCAGAGAACGATGTCATGTAGATTCATGATTCGAAAAAAAATCATCTTCCATAGACATAACACGCAAATAGGGGAAATTCTGACATGTCGTTTTTAATTGAAAATTTCACTGTGATGACGTCATCAAAATGAAGAACCGTGGTTACTGATCTCGTAGAGAATTGTCTCAGCTATAACATATCAAAATTTGGAAGAAAATCAACAACTTATTACTGAAATATTATCAAATGAATACAAAAATGATGACGTCATTTTTTCAAAATAATTTTTTTCAGTTCATATGCAAATATGATGACGTCAGAACATGAGATCGGCAAAAATTCTGCATGAATTCAAATCTACAACTCACAGGCTTTCAGAATATGTAAAGAAATTGGGGGGTTTCCACCCATTCTGACGAGCTATGGCAGATTTTACATAGGCATGTTTTTACCACTTTTTACATTAGAATGGCCATTGACGCGCGCACGAATTTGAAACTTTGACGCACGCGTGTGGCATTATGGAAGGTCAAAAATGACTGTAAATAGTTGGAAATTGTCAAGAATAGTGTCAGGAAGACAAACCATGCGAAAAAACGGCGTTTTTACGTTATGTACGCGCTGCGCGCGCATAACGCGCACACGGACGCGCACGGACGGAAAATTTTTAAATGCTTAAAATGTCCTGACCCATACTCTAATTTGATTAAAAAGTGATTTTGAGCATTTTTAAATTTTGACGCGCGCGTACGTGCGCGTCATGATGCGTGCGCGGATTTTGATGACATTTTATGTTGACCCTTGACCTGAAGTTCATGTGTGTCAAATATGGTTCATTTTTGATGACTCGTTATGAAGATATGATTGATAATGTAATTTCACAAAATGGCGCCTGGATGACGTCATGATGACCTGATGACCTTGAAAAAGATTTTGCAGCTTGACCTTATATGACCTGATGACTGATAGAAATGTGATGAAAATTGACTGGAAAGTTTTAGAGATTTCGTGGAAACAAGAAAGTGGTAGAAAATAAAAATAAATAAATAAATAATAATAAAGAAATAAAGAAAGAAAGAAAATTCTGACGAATATAAGAGGTGATCTGTCGACTACGACAGATCACCTAATAAATAATAATAATAATAATAATGTTTAATTGTTACGATCGTTGTACATTTTTTTCTGTTATACAGGGGGCATATCTCACTCAAGCCCATTACTAAATTTTATTTGGGTGGTGTCCCGACTGTCCTTCATATGTCATAACGCATAGGGTTCGTTACTCCTACGGTTCGTAATTCCGAAAGTTCAATAGACTACATAAATTTTCGGAATTACTAACCCTGCTTTTTTAAAAGACTTTCTGCCTTTCTTTTGTTGTTGAAATCTGCCGTAGTCATGGTAGCATTAGGGCGTCGCCTTCCGGCAAGGGGGCTGCTACTGCCATTCACTGCAGTACTGGACTTCTTACAGGAAGCAACGAGGGCTCTGATTATCAATATTTGAATATACGAAACCCTGTTTTTTTTCAGGCGGGTGGCCAGGGAGGGGCGGTGGGGGGGGGGGGGGGGGGGGGGCGGCCTCCCCCTTAAACGTCAAGCGAGAACTCCATGAAACTCCCCCTCCCCGGCCCCGCATCCACCACTTTTACATACAGTGGAAAGCAGTCCCGGCGACGAACTAACTACTTTCCGTCTAAAAGGGTGCTACGAACCGTTATATTTATCTCCAATTTGCTATAAAAATGTCAGAGCTTCGTGCGGAAGCCCCTCCCGGCACGGTTCGTGCGCTTACAACCGCCCCCTCCCATAAAATTAAATCCAGACTAAGCAGTT
This sequence comes from Heliocidaris erythrogramma, assembly GCA_025617745.1. Classification (NCBI taxonomy): domain Eukaryota; kingdom Metazoa; phylum Echinodermata; class Echinoidea; order Camarodonta; family Echinometridae; genus Heliocidaris; species Heliocidaris erythrogramma. Next base: position 22,342,146 of record CM046866.1, read on the forward strand.
GCATTTTTCCTGTCTGAGCTTACATTGAAACCGGCATTTGGATTAACCAAAGACTTATCACAGAACTCCTTGGATTAACCAAAGAAACAAAGACCTCTAATAATGTACATGATCTGATAGGCTTGATATTATTTGTATTTTCTGTTTTGTTTCGTGCTTGGAACAAAACTTGCCATACAAACTTGTCCATCCGTCTCGTAATGTACACTATCACATTCAGAGGTGACGAGAAACAAAATGCATAAATTACTTGCCATGTTCTTTTCGCTCCGCACAGCCGCACGCCCTTTTATGGTGAAACCAACATTTTGCGCGCTATTGTAAACATGTCAATCATTCTGGTCAAGTGAATGGTGTCGTGTCCTCTTTTCGCCAACACGCCTTATTCTTTCCACATCTACCGCACAAATACCGAATAGAAATGTCATGTCTTATTACTCTTAATTATCCCGACTCAAACAGAATATAAAATAAAAACATTGAGTCATTTTGATTTGTCACTGGTGAAAATCATATTTCGCCAGTGATAAATGGTCGATAATAGAGCTTGCTTGTAGTCACAGGAAGCAAAGGGACCTTTTAAAAATCAATATGAAGTAGCAGAATGGAACTCAAATTTCTAGAGTGGGGGAGGGGTGGCTGAAAAAAATGGAGTAAGGGAGAGGGAGTAGAAAGAGAAGGGTGAGCAGAGGGTGAGCAGAGAGTGAGAGTAGTGAGAAGCGGGGAGAGGAGGAAAGTGGATGAGATTTTTAAAAACGAAGAAGAGGGGATTCAGGGAGGACGAGGGAGCAAAGACCGAGACTGAACAGATTACGAGTATAGTAAGAAGCAGTGAGAAAGAGAGAAGATTGGGAGGGTGGGGAGCGATAGGGGAAAAAACAGAACAGAGGGAGAGTGACCAGCGACCGAGAGAAAATAACTTGCGCTCCTCAAAAGACACCGCCGCTTGATAGTGAAACTAATTTGTCAATCATTCTGGTTGAGTGCGTGGTATTGTTTTCTGATTTCTTCAACTTTTCCAAATCGTCTCCAATTCTTCCCTCTCTACAGTGGTTGTGAAATCCAAGATTTTGTACGCAACCGCATGTCCATCCGTCCCGTAATGTACAGTATCACATTCAGAGGTGACGAGAAACAAAATGCATATTTACCTTTCTAAGAAGAAAACGTTGTGTATGTGTGTGTTGAAAGTGTCGAGAAAAGGAATAGAGCGAGGACCTTACTTGTTGGAGAATGGGCAAAGTAAATGTGGAGTTAGTATTTTTTTACAGGTGTAATACAGAAAAAAAATTGGATTCAAAGCTCTAATGAATCTATTCTTTTTCTGTATACACCTTTTTTTTTTTTAAATACTAATTCCATTTTTTTTTTTACCTTGGTATATATATATATATATATATATATTTACTAGCAGAAGCAGCCCGTGGACATCCACGGGCGCTAGCTGTGTTTATGATTAATCACCGTACCGTATATTTGTTACAAAAATCAAGTGAATAAATAAGAAAGTCGGGTAAAGTCATTTTTACCAAGAAGTATTTACAACATGTCCATTGGCGGACCCAGGGGAGGGATGCTTCCGTGCCATCCCCACCCCCCCCCCCCCCCCCCCCCGTTCAGGTGCAGGAAAGTATGCATTTTGACCATAGACGATCCGCCCTTTTGTTGATTGTGTTGAGGGACCCCCATAACCACCCCCTCCTGAGCGAATTTTCTAGGTCTGACGAAAAAAATTTCTCGCCACCCTCCCAGGTCTGCCTTTTCCAAAAGTTGACAAACCTGGACTTGTTTTCCCCGCCTTATATTAAATTCTGGATCCGCCCCTGATCGTGTGAATATGTCTTATTCATCCAAAGCTTGCATGAGTTCTGAAGAAAATTCCTTTTAATCTTGATGATAATTGATGATATGGATATAATAATGTTCGAGTAGAATATCCATGCATAGACCTAGAGGGAGCGATTTGATCTTACCATGTTTCTGTGGTTTATTAATACTCAGAGTAACATCCATAAGTACGTCCCCTGTAAAGGATGCAAAAATGAGAAAAATGAATTTGTCATTTTATTTTCAGGGGGATTATGGCCCCTTTATATGGGTCTTGGGAGGACCGACGGATTGACTTCCCCCTACTACCCCCCCCCCCCCCTTCCCGCTCCCCCCATTCCATTGTCATCCCATCACCCCCAGGGCGAGGGGAGAAGGGATTAATATCATTATACGTATTCATAATGATTATGGAAATATTTTCCAAGGAAGTGTCAAATTAGGGTCTGTGCTTGCAGACTATACCGTACCGGTAGCGATCGTCGTAAAACATATACACACTAAACTTACCATGAAGCTTCAAATGATGGAGATCTCTGCGTTCGAACGCTCTAACACGTGTGTATAATACTGTACTGTATGCTGAAGCCATGGATGCATGCGGATATGGCCATGCTGTTCTTTGGCATACATCCCCTTCACAGGGAAAGGGCATGGGCTGGGCTGCATGAAGCTACAAACCGCTACAAACCCGCTTCATGGGTTGTTAGAATTATTAGGCCTACTCCCTGCGGAAATTCAATGTTTAAAAATGAATTTATGAAATATGGACGGGACGTCAGCCCTCAAGAAGTGCCTCCCACCACCCTAAGAACCCTTCCCCACCCGTGGGTACCAAAAGGCGGGCACCGAAAGGGCCAGGGGAGGAGCCTATTTGAACCAAAAAAAGAGCCCGAAATCCTTAGTGTATTATATTATAAGATATAAATGAAAAATTACAATTTTTTGTGCGGGAAGGGGGAAATATATCCCCCTTCCCCGCACCCACATGATACATATTATTAAATAAAATGTTGCGTTCAACTTATTTAAAAGCAGTCAAAAAATTGTTTGCTACGATTGCTTCTCTCCAATTCGAACGCTTTTCACTTATTTGGACGCAAATTACTCTGGGACAATACTGCGCTGTATCGGTAAGGGGTAGTTCCCCCCCCCACCCCTCCCGCGCGAAGCGCAAAGGCTCTCACGTTTAATAGCAAATTTGATATGAAGATAACGGCTCGTAGCACCTTTTTTTAGGCGGAAAGTATGGTTCGACGCCGTGACTGCTGTTCAATTATTCAGATGCAGGGAGGGGAGCCCCCCTCCCACCCCCTCCCGCTTTGACGTTTTAGCAAATTTTGAAAGAGAATTCCAGAGAATACTGCACTCTGTGTAACAGGGGAGTTTCTTCCCCCTCCCTTCCCGCGCGAAGCAAAAACTGACGTTTTATCAAATTTTTGAGATACGATTTGCAGGCTTTTTTTTTCCGTCACTTTTCTCTCATCCCTCGTTTCGCTCTGTTTTTTTTTTAGTTGGCGTTGGCGACCGCTCCCCTAGACTGCGCGCCTGGTGATGATCTAAAACAACAGAGATATCGCTCGTTTTTATTCTAGTTTTAGTTAGCCATATAGTGAGTTGAAATGACAAGAAGATTCGTTATTCGGAAGGTTCGTTACGTATTTTCGATAATGATGTAGGATTCGTAATTACGAACATGGAATAGAGCCCTATATGTGACTTTAGGAATCAATTACGAACCTTCAGAAATATACCTTTTTTCATTCCCGGAATTATGAACACCGCTTCATTTTCGGAAATATGAACCCAAATCTAGAAAATTGGTTTGGCGCATAAATTACAAAGAATCTACTGAACAAATGAAATAACACATAAATTAGAACCAAATTTTTTTTAACCCTTTCCCAGAACTCCAGCTCCCCTGTACACAATAGACGTGTGTCACCTTTTCATGGCATGGTCATTAATCTATCAATGGGTTCCGATTTCTAAGAACTTCCTGTCATAAATTGGAAGGCAGGGATTTGACACAAGGAGGGGAGTATCGATACTGAAAAGAAAAGATCGTTTTTGTTGTAAATAATGATCAATAATCCATCAATGGACCTCCCGCTTTCTAAGAACCTCCTGCCTTTTTGAGGCGCGGTGGAGGTCGTACATAGTAATAATTTGTTATTTCTAGCGCCTGAGGGGTGGGGGACATTTGACACTGCTTTACAGTTTAAGGATTATTGATCCTGAATTTAACATCTCATAAGAACCTAGAATACAATCTAAGATCAAGTGAAAAACATTAGGGGGGTGCAATACTGCACTATATACATGTATGAAAGGGGTGGTGCAGGGAGGGGAAAGTTTTCCCCCTTCCTGCGCGAAGCGCAAAATCTGTGACGACTTGGCAAATTTGAGAGAAAAACGGCTTGTAGCAAACAGTTTTTCTCGCGAAAAGTTATAGTTCGACGTCATGACTGCTTTCAACTTATTTAGACGCAAATTACTGCACTGTATGTTACGGGGGTGGCGGGAGGGGGGTCCCACCCGCCACCCGCCACCCCGCGAGAAACGACGTTTAATAGCAAATTCGAGATACACGGTTCGAAGCCCGGACTGATTTTCAACTGACTTGTGTTTAGACGCTATGCTGCATGCACTGCATGTAACATGCATGGGTGGGTACAGGGAGGGGAGTTTCTCCCCCACCCCAGCCCCCTCCGAAAACTTTGACGTTTTAACAGAAAAAGTACGGGGCAATACTGTACTGTGTGTAACCGGGGGGGGGGGGGGGGGGGTGGTTTCTTTCCTCCAACCCCCCCCCTGCGAAAACGTTGATGCTTTAGCAAATTTTGAAAGCTAACGGCTGTAGCTGCTTAATTAATTAGGCTTTTTCTCTCACTTCCCCCGCTTTTTTTTTTTGGCGACCACCCCCACCCCCTGGCTGCGCGCCTGGTGATGATCTAAAACAGAGATGTCCCTCGTTTTTATCATAGTATTAGTTAGTTACATAGTAAAATTGAAATAATATATCTCCAATGTTTCTTTAAGCAACATGGTTGCGGCTTGAAAAGACGGCATGAATTTTATAGTAGGTGTAACAGTATTTCAGAAAATTCGTTTTATAACTCATCAGGCTTGTAATTCCGAAATACAAATTTTCCATAGCGAGGGGGTTCACAATTCCAAATATGTGACATATTTTTGTGAAGATTCGTTATTCAGAAGGTTCTTTACGTTTTCGAAATATATATATTTCGAAAACGATGTAGGCTACATGTAGGATTCTTAATTACGAAAATATAATAGAGCCCTATGACTATTGTACGTGACTTTTAGGAATAATTTAAGAACCTTCAGAAATATAAACACTTTTTTTCATTCTCGGAATTATGAACCCCACTTCATTTTCGGAATTATGAACCCAAATCTAGAAAATTGATTTGGCGCATAAATTACAAAGAATCTACTGACCAAATGAAACAACAAATAAATTAGAACTAAGACACAAACTAAGACATTTATCAAATCGAAAATTGATTTGGCGTGTAACTAATGGATAATATTCAACCAAAATAAAACATGAAATGGATGTTTATATCGACTTGAAAATTGGTTTGGCGCATAAATTACAGAGAATCTACAGACCAAATGAAACAACAAATAAATTAGAACTATAAGACGCAAAATACATTTATCGAATCGAAAATTGATTTGGCGCTTAGCTCGGGGATAATATACAACCCAAATAAAACATCAAATTGATGAAGTATACAACGCAAAATGTTTTATCGAATAGAAAATTGGTTCGGCGCATAAATTACAAAGAATCTACTGGCCAAATGAATTATAAACGTAACATAACTATAAGACGAAAAATACAATATGTGGGTAGCAGAATTTTCTGTAAATTTTCACTACAAAATTAGAAGCTCGAAAGTTGTTTTTTGTCTGTCAAAGACATCGGAGAAATGAGACAAATGAGAAAATAAAGATGAAACACAAATCATAAGGATGCTTTGGTAACATCGGCAACACCTTGTCTTTAACGTCTTGAAAGAGAAGGGACATTGCAGAATTATAAAATGGAATATAAACAAGAGAAAACAAAGATGAAACATAAATCAAAAAGATGTAAGACCTGTGCCGTTCTCGCGGCTCATCTCAAACATCAACGCTTGCACACAAACCCTCGTCTGGTCGTACTAGGGCATTTAGACTAGTCCGTTTCCCCTAGTATGCCCGAACGCGTTTTGACGAAGTGCTGCCTGCAATGAGGACGCGTATATTTAGACGGACACCTGACGTTTCCCGCGGACGGGACTGTATGCTCTTATTTTCTCGATGCACAATATAAGTCATGGTACATTATTGTGATGAGAACCGCCGGGCCGCAGGCCACAGTAGACAGTCCGCACTGCGGCATACGTCCCTATGGTATGTATATAATGTACACGCGTAAGTCAGATTTTCTTTGACTTCCGCACAAGTCGAAATTCGCCTAAGTCGACGCATTTCACTCAGTCCCGTCATGATTGATTTAGGCGAGGTTGACTGAAGTGGAATTATCCCACTTGGGATCTGTACACCAGCCTTTGGGACGTAGGGGCATAAAGCTTAATATGTATTGTATATTTTTTTCATATTGATATTCAGTTGTTTTAGAAACGTAAGTGGCTATATCTTAGTGTTTTTTATAAGCACTTTTGTGTAGTGAGACACCAGTTGCCATTTTTAGGAGATTTATAATTAAACATTGTTAAAATTTTTATTTCACATTATATTTTCCATTCTTCCAGCAATAAATGATTACATGTATATTACAAAATTAAAGATCAGAATAAATGATGCTATGCATAAAAGTTACAGCAGAAATTTCCATATCGGAGAGTTTTCAATCAAGTGAAAATAATACTAGTCACTAGGCTGATTGAGCGGAAGGCTCATTCTCGTACATCTGCTATCTGGAAAATAAATCGTTTGAGTTAAATTGAGCCATCTACTTTTAATTTGTTTTTCAGTTAGATTTGTGTTAGTTAAATGCTAATTGCCAGTTATAGTCAATATGTTATGACTTTTGACATTACTTACACTTTTTATTTACTACTAGGCCTAATAAAATTGAAAAAAAAACAAACAAAAAAAAACAGGAATTTGAATCATTTATAGCTGATTAATAACATTTACTTCACTATGAATAAATTGTATAATTTATAAGTCAAATGGAATTAAACTTGGTTGATGTTTCATTGTGAAAGTACTTATGAAGTATCCCATAAGGGATGAGTTATCGGCCAGTGGGCTGGAGGAGCAGAAGGCTCAAGTTTTGTTATGAACTACCCCAATGGGGATGAGTTGCTGGCAAGTGGGCTGGAGGAGCAGAAGGCTCAAGTTTTGTTATGAACTATCCCACTGGGGATGTGTTCACCAGCCACTTAGCTGGAAGAGCAGAATACTCATATCTTGTACAGATGGTACAAAAGATATTAAGTAGTTTCAGATTGGCATTGACTTCAGTCACTGATATTTACGAAATTCAAATTTGTATATGTGATATTTAGTTATAAGTCTAATTCAATAGTGAATATAGATATCAATTAACACATTAGCAGTATTAAAGCTAAAATGATTTATGACTCTCATTGACTTAATATTTTGTCCTATATTTCTAACCAAATGAATAGAATGTCACTCTAAACTCATAATGAATGATGCTTTACAACAATTAACCGTCGAATGCTTGGCAAAGTTTAATTCAGAATGAATCAGTTCATAATAGCTGAGTAATTATGCAAATAATTTGTTTGATTTTAACTATCCAACTCAGGATATGTAGAGCCACTGGGCCCTATTTAAAAGCATTTTGTGACTAAGTATTTGGTAACAATTATTGGTAACAATTTATTGCATGCATGTCAAAATGAAAGAAAGAAAAGTGGAAAAGTTCTGTATGTAACATTAAAGTTATGGTTAAGTTACTACTTTCTGTATAGAAGAAGAGAGTATATAGTGTAAATCACATTGCTTCACATATAGCAAATTACAGCAAATTGAAATGATTGAGCAGGTGAGTGACGGTTAGATCGTTGCCACTATACTGGGTATCAATGCAAGAAAATTTGAGCAAGCTGAAGTACATGTGCACCTGCTAAATATAATGAAAAGGTATTATGTTCTATATAATTGTATGAATAATAATATAACAGATGACCTGAACTTAGCATCTTTATTCATAATATTATTTTCACATTTTTTATACAAAAGTTTCAAGCAGCCAATTACAGAACTAGAAATGTCCATTGCCACGCAATGCGAATGTATCCCCCGGATTGGCAGCGATTCGGAGGGACAAAGAACCTCCCCCTCCCCTCCCTCAAACAAAATGATGGCATAGACCCCGTTTACATTGAAAGTTAGCCTGGGCCGAGGGCCAGCCTAAACTTCACTGTAAACGCTCAAGAGGCCAAATGCGCATTTGGACCAGCTCCGGAGGTAGTCTCGGCCAGGCCTCAGCCCTGCCTTCTTTCAATGTAAACGCACACGGACCTAAATGCGGTACCAAATGCGATCCAGGAAGTGCAGCGATTATGACATCATCGGATATGACGTCATGATCCCGCGGTTGTAAGGCCGACTTGCTTTGATATTGCTTTGTTGTCTTTTCTGCCGAGATTTACAAAGTTTGTCCGTGTAAATAAAAGTCGAGATACTATTATGTTTTTAATTCAATTACCATCGTTCTCCTCATCCTCCTGTCACGATGATACCTTTGAATTCTACAAATACGACCTTCCTCTTCTATCCCCTTGTCTTCTCGATGGTACAAAGATATTAAAATTGCGTAGAAAATATGACATTATCTGATAAGTTAAGCGGGCAGCTGTGGTGTTCGATCGTTCGTCGTATGCATGCTAGCTAAAAAAAAAAAAAAAAAAAAAAAAAAAAAAGCGGTACAAGTAACCCGCGCCACAATGTTACGTTTACTCGCGCGCGTGCCCACCAAAATAAACGTTTGTTTACATGCAGAGCGCTACTATGACAAAATATTAAAGGTTATAATTTAGGCCGGCCCGAGACCGCTACTGTAAACGCACCAAATTGAGGGGCCGAGTACCACAATTAGGCCCTGCACTGTGAACGTGGTCATAGAATTTGCCACCAGTGGCCCAGACTATTGCTTACACTAGGAGCAGCATCACCAAAATCTGTCAAGAAATGAGACCTGCAGAGCACACACAAGATATCCACTAAAATATGACCATTGACCCTATAAAAGACGGAACACTGTGGGGAGCATCTCCAAAAACTGTAGAGGTGTAGAGTAATCTCTGATGGACCTCCATACAAAATCTGAAAGAAATCAGTGAACAAAGTGTCCTCCAGAATGCATGCAACCAAAAGATGACATTTGACCCTAGGAACAATGAGGGCAGCATTATCAAAAAGTAAAGATGTGTAGATTATACCAAGATACATCTCCATACAAAATTTGAAAGAAATCCATTACGAAACGTGGCCTGCAGAGTGCACTCACGCCATCCTCCAAATAATGACCTTTGACATTATAAGGGATGGCAGCATCACCATACACTATAGGTGCATCTAGACTTTACCAAGATACACTTCCATACAAAATTTGAACGAAATCTGTCAAGAAATGCAGAAGTATACGAGTGCATGAAATGGACTTTGACCTTTGACCCTATAAAGGACGGAACAATGAGGGCAGCATTACTAAAAAGTAAAGATATTTAGATTATACCAAGATACATCTCCATACAAAATTTGAAATTCATCCAGAAATATGACTGCTAGAGCGCACACAAACTCTCCCCCAAAATATGGCCTTTTACCCTATAAAAGACGGACCATCACCCACAAATTATAGGTGTCCAGGGGAGCGTTTCATGAAAGGAAGTTGTCGGATATTTTATCCGCCAACTGTTATAAGCTACTGAAATCCTTGCATTTGATTGGCTGAGAGCAAATTTGTCGGATAAAATATCTGACAAGTCCTTTCATGAAACACCCCCAGATGTTACCAAGATATACCTCCATACAAAGTTTGAAAGAAATCCGTTAAAGGCTAGCCCCGGGACGCTGCCACTTTGTGGCAGCATCCTGAGTGAAACCAAAGACTTTAAATAGTATCAAGACAGATTACTCTAACCTACTTCCGTAGTACATTTTGGAGGCGTAAATTGCTGTGTTAAAAACAGACTTTGAAAAATATGTTCGCCATAGGTATAACACATGAAAAGGTGTCTCATTTTTTCTTGATATTTCATATCTTACTCAAGTCTGATTTTTGCACGAAAAAAAGGGTGGATAGTTCAAAAAACATTTTTTGAACCTTTTTGTCAATAAATGCCACTATGAATCCCTTGGATCATGCCTGCTTTTTGACAAAGTCATCTGCCATAGGGTTAACACGTGAAAACATGGATTTTAAAAATGATTATAGTTCCTCAAATGTTACTTTGAATTTAGTGTAAATGTGGCTTACATGTAATTTAAGACTCTGAAAAAGCTTAATGAAGGCTCAAAAAGTGCAAGTGACCCCGCATAAGTCCCCGGGAATATGCATGCTTTTGACCCTCAAAAAGTCTCGCCTGCCATAGGTTTACACGCGAAAACAAGGAATTTTAGGATGATTACAATTCCCATAATTTTTATTTGAAAATATAAAAAATGTGATTTACATGAAATCTAAAACTCTGAAAAGGTATAATTAAGGCTTGATGAGTCCAGTAAACCCCCCATAAATCCCCGGGAATATGCATGCTTTTGACCAAAAACGTCTCGCCTGCCATAGCTTAACACGCGAAAACAAGGAATTTTAGGGTGATTGTAATTCCTTTTGATTTTCTTTGAAAACGTAAAAAATGTGATTAACATGAAATTTAAAGCTCTGATAAGGTATAATGAAGGCTTGATGAGTCCAGTAAACCCCCCCCCCCCCAATAAATCCCCGGGAATATGCATGCTTTTAGCCTTCCAGGTCCCATAGGTTAACACATGAAAACATGGTTTTGAAATGATTTTAATTCCCCTAGTATTTATTTGAAATTATGAAAAATTTGATTTACCTGAAATTTAAAGCTGTGATATCCCTGGGAATATATGCATGCTTTTGACCAAAAACAATTTTTTGCCATACTACACGTGTATTCCAATATCTGTTGTCGATGACCTAATGTGGGCGTGTACAGATTGTGTTAACTTTACACCAAAGTGAGTAGCAACATCTTAAAACCACATATCTCCTCTTTCCAATGATATCTTATTTATTCATACACGGTCATGGATGGCTGAGTACTATAATCATTCTTTTTGGACAATGGGTCAAATTGGACTTGGGACCAAGTTTAGACACTGCAAGAATCAATGCACCTTATGAGAAATTAACTTAACAAATGGAATAATGAAATGTATAATCGCAACTTACCATTGTCTTCTTTCGGATATCTCTTTTTAACATTACATCCCATACCCCTCAACATGGCCCCCAATCCTTTCCACACAGAGATTAGCTCTTTCCATCTCACGCACAGCCCTGCGAATCATTGGGGCTTGGTGGCGTAGAGCTTCAAACTTATCAGTGATTCTTTGTCTCAGAGTTGCAATGTCAGATGGAGGGGTAATGAACACTTTGCGTTGGTGATAGCTACGGAGCAAGCCCCTATATTGTTTTCTTCATCTGTACTGTCGTCTCAAATTTCTACAGCAGAATATTACAAATAACTTACCGTAAGTTAGTTATATTGGTGGCATATCCAGGAATGCATTGGGGGGGGGGGGGGCTCACACCTGCCAAAAAAAAAATCATCAGATGCATTCTATTTTGAATTTTAGGACAAGCAAGAAAAAAGAAATTATCAGTTTTCAGATTCTTTCTGTGCGGGGATGGTACACATTTCCTTTCATTCGATGTGTAAACTAAGAAGATATGTCAGATTCGATTTTGGTTGGCACATAGGGGCACGTGCATTCATGGATACGCTACCAATAAAAATAAGATAATCTTGGATACCACACTCTTAATTTAATCCTTTTATTTATAAGGAATTGCTCGCACGCAATCTCATTTTATTAAAGCCTTTTCTGTCTAGACTTTTAAAAGAATAAGGCTAATATATTTACATTACAGGTCTATAATCCCTATAATTTCCATAAATATTCTTACTTAAAGTAGATATTCAAAGAAAATCACAAATATGGCAATTAATGTATCACTATAAACTGGGAAGCTTACAGATGACAATCGTATAAGTTTTATGTCAACTGCGTATCTGATGATTATAAAAACAACACAAATAAAAGCTCTTCTCAGCATCTGGAATATCCGAGGATTCGCCAGAAATATAGCGATGTTTTGATGTCGTCACACTCGGGATCGATCCTGCTTAAGCAGACGACGTCCCATAATGAATGAACGTAATTGCAATGCAATTATTTATCAAATTATAAAGAGTTTGGTATATTTAAACATGACCTTATTTCACACCATTATGAAGGGAAAGTGAAACTGATTCTGATAGCTAAAACCGTTTGATTGTAAATACACAGAAGGGTCAATGATCAATGAAATAAACCCCACTTTCAAATTGAAAAGCCCTCCGAATAATAGCAGGATGGTATTCGTTCCCTCTTGAAACGCCGAACATGCCCCGGTGCAAGCAGCTGAAAATACAATGGCGTCTTATTTTGTTTACAAGTGACTGATTCCTTTATTTTTTTAACGCTGCATTTTTCATCAAAATAATACCATACACGAAGGTAAGAGTGAGGCAACAGACTAACATTAAGACTGACGCTAGTGAAGGAAGAGAAATAAGTGAAGAGGAGATGACAAAATAGGCTCTGAAAAATGTGTAAGATGTTATGGGACATCGTCTGCTTAGACAGGACTGGTCCATGGTGTGTCGTCACATATCTCAGTTCGAGGAGCTCTTCAGCTGCTATATCGGGGGCTGTATTTTACCGTTTTATAATTGATAATAATCATTACTTCATATGTTTCCAAGCGTTGAATTTGGATAACCTTGTTTAATTTATGCCATCTATGCAATAATAAGTATTAAGCCAATATTTAAAATCATTAAAGTTCTACTTTAATAGAAAAATAAAGATTGCATTTCATTTTTTAAAAAATAACTTTCTCGACATTCCCGTCAGATATCGCAGTGTATGCTCATATAGAGCTTAACATCAGGGAACATGTTTGGACCCCCCCCCCCCCTCATCACGTAAATAATAGAAATTTCACAGCAAATAACTTTAACAAATATACAAACATCTAGTCCTAGCCCCCCCCCCCCCCCCCCCCAATCCTCTCCCTCTCCTCCCTGGTGCAATTAGAGTTGATTCTTATCTGTTTGGGGACATAAGTTTGTATTATTTTGAAGGGACAATATCAAGATTATGCCGTTTAGTTATGGCTTTACCAAAAGCGATGTCCAGAAAAAGAAAAAAAAAAGAAAATAAAAAATACATCTTGATTAAGACTAACGTTTCCCTCTGGGCGTTGTGGAGTGCGCCTGTAATCCAGCTACCAGTGGAAGTTATAAACTGATTCAGCGGACCAGGTTTGAGACTGAGTCACGTCTTTCGGATGGTGACGTTAAAGGACGGTCCCAGACGTAAATAATCATATCTAATAAGCCACTTCGGGGATGCAATCTGAGCATGAGCAGATAAAGGTCATCTGTACCAAAATTCTAAAACCCACTGACACTAATATTCGACATGTGCTCATGAATGTCATGTAATCATTATTCAATTATGCACTAATGGTGCATTCCATGATATCCAGGTGGAAGTATTCTTTTTAAAGGGGGAAACAAAAGCTATTCATGAGGCACCTCTATCACTCCCAGAGTTATTTTTCTGAAGTGCACATAAAGGGACCCTCCATGTCTAAAATATCTGTGGATATTTGGGGTCATTTGTACCATGCGCTAACCCCGAACTGGCTTATTGATAAACGTCTGTAAAAACGTCTGTAAAAATTACAATTACACACACACGCCGATCGACATGTACCACTACCACAATATATATGCGTGCTTTAATTCGGGACTGAGCACTCTTCGTATTTAAACTCTCTGGTGAAACCACTACTGTTCCGTGGCATGGGTCTCACAATTTACATGTCTTCTTCTTCTTCTTCTTCTTCCAGTAGTGCCAGTAGTGTGCATAAACCTCCAAATGACAATGTATAGACTATAGTTGTATTGTAGGTACATATTTTTTAAATTAAAGTATATCATTTACCTAAGGCTAAATAGATCTTCCGCAAAGCTTATCTGAAGATAACCTTGTACTCCAGACTAGCTTTTACGGGTGAATAGGCTTCAAAAGCTTTTGTGTGTATCAGCAGGCCCTTTTCCAGGCTAGATCATATTACAGGTAGTCGCACCCACGGACACTAGACGGCGCTATCGTGCAAGTACACAGATAGTCAATGCGTGATTCGGCCCGCCCTATGCATGCACGCACTTCCGATACCGCTTCCGATACCACAGGCATGACAGGCATAGACGAATGAATCCGAGATTTTTTCTTTCTGTGATTGGTCCCCCTATGTTTATCAGTGACGTATTCTGCATGTATGTGTGTTCGTCGACCCGGGATGCCCTTTGCATCCCACCAAACCCAGGATTTTTTCCCTGAAGGAGCCAAGAAGTGGCGGTATGTATGCAATTTTAGGCATTTTTATTGCTACTTACCTTGTTCTTGTATTGTTCGAGTGGTTGATTTAGTGAAATGCGTCAGAATCTTTGTATTTTATGGCATTTGAAGTTCGTTATCTATCGATGCGTCATTGAATAACCGTGCCGCAGTGAATCGCCTACATGTATGCCTGTGAGAGGCATAGAAATGGGCTTGTCATGCAGTCAGCCCTTCGATTTTGGGTTTTGACTATCAACAGTACATGCCTAATATAGCAACGAAGAATATGTCAACATATTTTTCAGCACATGATATGGACTATTTAGCCCTCATTTTTCACTATTTATGAGATTTCCAGGTAAGTTTTGAGCCATCTGTGTGATAATTGGCATATTAAGCATTATTGTAGTGTGAGTGCTGTTTCAATTTTTTTGCGGGAGTGACTATTACAGGAGAGGAAAATAATTATTTAAAATTTCACTTTCAAGTCTGAATCCCTACACTTGTGGCAAAGTAAGACTAAGAGTTGAAGAGTTCCTGAATCAGGTAATCTATCTAGGCCTAGCAAATTTAAGAAAATTAAATCTTGTTTAGAGCAATTTTGTTGTCTGCTTTTGACTGCTGCAACAGTGACTGTGTTGGACACAGTCCCACATAGGCAAGGGCCTATGAGTGCCGCAGATCAGCTCTCCCTCATAAATGTAAAGAGTCACTTTTTTTCACTCAATTGTAATCCTCCCTCTCGTCTCTCGATCTCGCGAGCGAGAATTCGAACGGAGGCTACGTAAAAACATGTACGGTACCGGTACTGAAGCGCATGCATATTGCAAACTATACACCGGCCTACAAAATTTTTTAGTACAGGAGCCGGGAAATTAATAGACCTTTCTTATATCATCCTCATCGAAAAGAAAGACGACAGTTATGCGGAAAGTATTGTAAGTACCTAAAGTAGCCTTAAATGAAGTTAGGTATGTCATATTTCACGGTATAATTTTGACATACGAGCTTGGAATTAAGAGGCACCCCACCTTTCAAAGGACTGCTTGATCGCAGCCCGAACTAGCCAGGATTGGCTTTGTGAATGTAAAAAAAAAAAAATTGGCTATACGCCTTCTACATCACAAAGCCAGGCGTTCTTACCCAGCAATCTAATTGCGCACGGGTTAGCAGGACTTTTTTATCAAAATCTCTACAGTCATGAGGACATATCAGATCAAGCTCGGGTATCTATTTCAAGGTCATCAGGTCATCGTGACGTCATCCAGGCACCATTTTGTGAAATCACATTATCAATCATATCTTCATAACGAGTCATCAAAAATAAACCATATTTGACACACATGAACTTCAGGTCAAGGGTCAACATAAAATGTCATCAAAATCCTTGCGCGCATCATCACGCGCACGTACGCGCGCGTCAAAATTTTAAAATGTTCCAAATCACTTTTTAATCAAATTAGAGTACGGTTCAGGACATTTTAAGCATTTCAAAATTTTCTGTCCGTGCGCGTCCTCGCGCGCACAGCGCGTAGAGAACGTAAAAACGCCGTTTTTTCGCATGTTTCATCTTCCTGATATTATTCTTGACAATTTCCAACTATTTATAGTCATTCTCGACCTTCCATAATGTCGTACGTGCGCGTCAAACTTTCAAATTCGTGCGCACGTCAATGGTCATTGTAATGTAAAAAGTGGTAAAAAAATCCAATTTCTTTACATATTCTGAAAGCCTGTGAGTTGTAGATTTGAATTCATGTAGAATTTTTGCCGATCGCATGTTCCACATCATATTTGCATATGAACTCAAAATAATGATTTTTGAAAAAATGACGTCATCATTTTTGTATTCTTTTTATACTATTTCAGTAATAGGTGGTCGATTTTCTTCCAAATTTTGATATGTTATAGCCGAGACAATTCTTTACAAGATCAGTCGCCACCATTTTTCACTTTGATGGCGTCATCACAGTGAAATTTTCAATCAAAGATGGCATGTCAGAATTTTCCCTATTAATTTGCGTGTTATGTCTATGGAAGAAGACTTTTTTCGAATCATGAATCATGAATCATGAATCATGAATCATGAATCATGAGCCAAAATATATCTAGTGTCGCACGAAGCGATGCTCATTGTCGACACACCCGACAATGATTCAAATTCAAAGAATTAATAATCTTACTTTGTCTTTGGAGAGCTGAATGGAACACGTTTGTACAATACGAAATAAACTTTTCGTCGCTCAATATAGACTCGACTTCATTCAGCTTCAGAGATCATTCAGAAGTAATTGCCATTTTGATGAGAGTGTGATATTAGTTATTGCGAATTAAGTAGGAACACTCGTACTCATGCCCGTATTTATCATGTTCAATTATACAATTGTCAAATTGACAATGCAGAGTGAGTGCAAGAAAATTATCGTAAACTTCAGTTCGTAACAACAAAACGATTTTTCCATAGAGAAAGCACAGGTAAAGCGCGACGTCATCCGCGAGCGAATTAGCGAAAGTTAGCCAACAGTTTGAACTTTGAAGTCGCTTTCACGTTCTCGGCTAGTATATATGCTGTACGTTACAGAGTTTCTTTTTTTATTTGATTTTTTCATGGTGGCTACGGTAGTCAAAAATCTGGCGGACTACAAATCGATGCACCGAATTTGCCAAAACGTATTCGGGATTCGATGTCTTCGATCGAACACCGGCTAACCAATCGATTCGACTCAGGCTTAATGACATTGTTCTCTGAGCAGTATCTCAGTTATTTTTGGTCCATTTCCTTCCAGATTTTAATATGTTGTAGCTGAGACTATAAGCTTTTAAAAGTGTGGTCTCCAATTTTTGATCAGATGTCATCATCATGCCCAATTTTTTACTACAAAATGGGATTTGAGAATCCCGTATTTCGCTTACGTGTTTATCTCTATGGGAAATATTTTGGTATATTGGTCATAGCACTTGCCTCCCATTCCGGTGACCCAGGTTCGATCCCCGGTGAGTCCATAAAAAATTTTTTTTTGCTTCTTTTTGCCTTTCATTTTACCATCCTCGACTATTATAACATAAACAATCAAAACCATGTAATAAAATGCCTTATTTTGCATGTTATGCCTATTAGAAAGTAGTGTGCAGTACTAGTTTGTGTACAACCCTATGGAAATTTTGATTCCCTGTCGTGTATGACTATGAGAGCTATTGGGTTTATCTCCCAAGTCATGCAAGTATCCTGCAATATCAAATAGGGTGCGCGCCCCGGTATTCGGTCACTTAAAAAGAAATCGCCGCTGATATGAATATCTATCTCTTTAAATTGACAATCTACCATCAAAAGAACCGCAAAATTGTCCTTTAAATAATTATCAAAATAATTTAAAACATGGAAACTTACCCCAAAAAATATCGCCGACAGAAGAAGGAGAAGTTTTCCGCCCAGTATTCGGTCGGCGCCGCCCACAATTCGGTCACGCGCTAGTGCGCTGCATCTCGGGAGAGTTATATAACCATTTTTGTCACATTTCTGCGTTTTTAGGCATTTTCTGTGGCTTCTATATATTCATACTTAAATGTATGAGAATTTTTATCCATTAAAATCCACAAATCGAAGCTCTAGAGTCAGAAATAATGCACAAAAATGTATTTCTAAAAAGAGCAAAGCGTGTCGGCGAAGCGCAAAGCGACAAGTTGCACACAAAGCGCGTTGGCGCAAGGCACTCAATGTTGCCTGACCGAATACTGGAAGAGCGCCATCTTACTGGCAGGGGTGAGGTATATATTCTCTTATATAAAAAGGGGTGAGGTATATATTCTCTTATATAAAAATATAAGGCGAGGTATATATTCTCTTATATAAAAAGGGGTGAGGTATATATTCTCTTATATAAAAATATAAGGTGAGGTATATATTCTCTTATATAAAAAGGGGTGAGGTATATATTCTCTTATATAAAAATATAAGGTGAGGTATATATTCTCTTATATAAAAAGAGCAAAGCGCGTCGGCGAAGCGCAAAGCGACAAGTTGCACACAAAGCGCGTTGGCGCAAGGCACTCAATGTTGCCTGACCGAATACTGGAAGAGCGCCATCTTACTGGCAGGGGTGAGGTATATATTCTCTTGCTCATCGCTGAGATCGCCATTTGCAAATTCGCTGCGATAGAGGGAAGACCCGGAAGCTCCTCTTCACACACATACTAAATTCATTGCACCTGCATTTTCTGTGGCTTCTATATATTCATACTTAAATGTATGAGAATTTTTATCCATTAAAATCCACAAATCGAAGCTCTAGAGTCAGAAATAATGCACAAAAATGTATTTCTAAAAAGAGCAAAGCGCGTCGGCGAAGCGCAAAGCGACAAGTTGCACACAAAGCGCGTTGGCGCAAGGCACTCAATGTTGCCTGACCGAATACTGGAAGAGCGCCATCTTACTGGCAGGGGTGAGGTATATATTCCCTTATATAAAAAGGGGTGAGGTATATATTCTCTTATATAAAAATATAAGGTGAGGTATATATTCTCTTATATAAAAAGGGGTGAGGTATATATTCTCTTATATAAAAATATAAGGTGAGGTATATATTCTCTTATATAAAAAGAGCAAAGCGCGTCGGCGAAGCGCAAAGCGACAAGTTGCACACAAAGCGCGTTGGCGCAAGGCACTCAATGTTGCCTGACCGAATACTGGAAGAGCGCCATCTTACTGGCAGGGGTGAGGTATATATTCTCTTGCTCATCGCTGAGATCGCCATTTGCAAATTCGCTGCGATAGAGGGAAGACCCGGAAGCTCCTCTTCACACACATACTAAATTCATTGCACCTGCACACATCGTTATTTCACCATAGGCGTCTACATATGGCTATGCGTGTTAACTCACGCGCTAACGGAACCCGGAAGTGCGGAAACTTGGGTAACACTGACCAGTTTCGAGGGTATTTGGAGATCTTTTCCAGGGCGTCCGACCTGAATTGCTTTTAACATTAGAGGTACCTTGTTCATGTGTCTGTTATGTACAGGTTTCGAGCCTCAAAAATTATTCACGAGTTCTTCACAGCTGTTCAAAGAGCTGCGTGACCGAATTCTGGAATATGACCGAATACCGGCGCGCGCATCCTAGTCCTGTTTGATATCACAATTTCTCAAAAATTTGGCTTAGGCCTAGTCATTTAATTATCTTAAATTATCATTATATCATCTTCATCATCATAATCATCACCATTATCATCACCATAATCATTTTTACAATGACCGTTTCACACATTTTGCTACATTCCTGTCCTGAAGAAGCATCTCCATTCATGGCATTCTTGACTTCCTATCTTAAGTTAAGTTTAGTATTTCCCACTCATAGCTACATTCCTATACTTCGTGTGTATAATGTAGGCAGTCATACACCTAGCCAGGATTGGCTTCGTGAATGTAAAAAAAAAAAAATTGGCTATACGCCTTCTACATCACGAAGCCAGGCGTTCTTACCCAGCAATCTAACTGTGCACGGGTTAGCAAGACTGGAAAATACCCTGAAATATCACTTTTCTGATAACTCCCGCGACCGATAGCTCCTTCACCTCAGCGTATCCTCCTAGGAAAACGTTTAGAATGAGAATGTCTTTTTGATTGGCCGATTTTAGTCTAAGACATCGGCAGTATGTAAACAACGCGCGATCGCGAAACAAATCGGCGGGGATTTCTCCGGTTTTGGACAAGATTTTGACTTTGGATTTTGCTGAAAATATCAAAAGTTGGCCCAAAAGTTCTTCCTAACGGCCATTTGAGGTAGGACTCCGCTAGGAGTGAGATTTTTAAGGCCTGAATTTGAAAGCAAGTATTTAAAATATTTATCTTATTTTTCCCCCATACCTTTAGTTACTAGGCCTAGGCTACACGCGACAGAAAATACCAACTATTTTTGCATATTGTATTCGTAGTGGTCAATATGACCACTATTCGTGGTGTGGTATTTCCCCATTATTATGATCATCCTGATTACATTACAATCATGATCACACAAATTGAAAGACAGACCACCTAATTCGTCCTCATGACGAATTAAATTGCTAGGTTTTTTTTACATTCAGGAAGCCAATCCTGGCATGCCTGGCTAGCGTATAGCCCGAACGCTAAGTGTTCGGCCTGCCGCAGTAAGGTAAAGGCATCATACCATACCAGCATGACTAGGCTAGGCCTAGGCCCTAGTAGTACTGCCTAGTAGTACTAGTGTACCAACTACAGTAACTAAATGAGGATTATTATTATTGATAAACTTATTTTTATACAGCACTAGCCTAGGCCTAATTAACTCTTACATCCATTCAAACAATATAAACGGAACATTTCTTACACCATGCAGCAAAAGGGTGTGGGTAAGACGACGGATACTAGATCGACGATCGCTGAGCCTGCCCCGCCCGGCGCCTCAGGAAAGTTGATCGAGCTAGGGGTTAGCTGAGCTGATATGATATCTGAGCGAGCGCGCGCGAGTACGTAAGTCGAGCTCATAGGTCGAGCTTGAAGTTGAACGTTAAACGGTACGATAACGAGAGCTGAGAGCGTGAACTATGGCGTGAACTAGCATCGTACGATCGACGTGTCTGCATATAGCTGTCAGATAGTGCATGCACAGCGCGCGCAGCCAGCGGTCTTTCGATATTACGTCACTAGTATGACATCATAATTATTTGACATCGCTCTGGGGAGCGTTTCATGAAAGGAAGTTGTCGGATATTTCATCCGACAACTGTTATAAGCTACTGAAATCCTTGCATCTGATTGGCTGAGAGCAATCTTATCTTTTTGTATTCTGAGACCACATATTATCTCGGATTTTATCTCTTATTTTATCTCAGTCTCCTACCTCTGCGTGCCTATTCATGTTGTACGCGTGATACGCACAGCTTCAATACGCCGTTACGCCAATCATATTTGTGGGAAAGATAAAATAAAACTTAAAATAGGGTAGGGGCTATTTTATCTCTAGAAATACATGTTGAGTGCGATATATATAATGCTAGTTGTGCGATCAAAATAAACAAAAAGATACTGAGTACTGACTAAATTCTCAAGCAACATTCTCATATGATTATCGAATTCTATTACAAGATTTTTGCCAACTAATATCACACTTGCAATATTTGGTTATTAATATTAGACCTATTTATTTTGTACCTGCATGCATGGAGCCAAAGGCCCGTATTCTGAGCTCCGGTTTAACTTAAACCATGGTGTATCTGTATGGTTTAACTATGGGCAGTCAAATGTGACACAAATCTCTAACAGCAGATGTTCAATTTATCAGCATTTTTGGTACTCAAACTTTTAAAATATATCTGGGAATGTTAGTAAGTACAATATTTTTTTTTGACTACCCATAATTAAACCACAGATGTAAACCATGGTTTAAGTTAAACCGGAGTATAAGTGTCATACCCTCGTTAAAAATGTTTATATTTGAAAAAAATATTATTGCATATTTCTAATATCTTAATATTTCAGTTTATATGTGGAAGGTAAGCCGTTTTTAGATTCAATAAAAAATGATAATGAATAATGGTTAGACACTAAAAGACAGAGTCTCATGCATGGGCCGTAGAACCGGGGGGGGGGGGGGGGGGGGGTGGGGGCTGCAGCCTCCTCCCCCTCATTTTTTTTTCATAAAATCTCCGAAAAAAAGTTCGAAAATTGTCATTAATGAGTGAAATCAAATCAGCCCCCCCCCCCCCCCCCACACACACTTTCAAAAATGCTCCGCGGCCCCTGCTCATGTACTTTCAGAACTTTATAAACAGAGGAAAGAGGCGATTTTGGCTCAATATCGATTCACACTTGGGATACCAAAATTGTTTTACGTGTTATTGATATCCGATTTCAAAATGCGGCTTACACTCCTTATCCTTAAAATAATTTTGAATGAGTAACAGTTAGCTAATGTAGTGGGGGTCTCTCATTACAAAATTGTGTGAAAAACCGCTAAAATCTAACACCAGGATAAAGTCGAAATATATCTGCACATTTTATTCCAGAATGCAGCACCACTTATCAATAATTTACCTAGCTGCCCGTGGATTCCAACCGATAAATTCTTAATCTCTTCTTCTTGTAATCTTATGCCACTTCTTCAGCTCTTTATTTGATTTAATTGTTTCTCCTTTGCCTCCTCAGTTACTTTTCCTACTCATTTTTCATTCCAAACCATATTCTTATACTGCTTCAACTGGCATAGCCATACTTGTTGAACGAGGGGGGGGGGGGGGGTGGCACACAAAATTACAGTCACATACTTACACACACACGTACACACACAGCAGGGGACGTTTTTCATATAAAAAAATGCAGTAGAAGGGTGGCGGCACAGGCATAGCCAGAATTTTTCAATGGGGGGGGGGGGCAGACGTGAAGGATCCAACAGCATAGCCAGGATTTCATTATAGGGGGCGTTTGTGGGGCACGCGAAGAGTGCGAAATTGGTGATGAGCACGCAAAGAAATAATTATGCGATGGAGCAAAGCGAGCGAGCTTTAGAAAATTTTCGCATTTCAAACCTTCAAAAACTAGATTTCTAGTGCATTTACCCTGCGGATTTGGGGGCGCGTGATCCGTAAAGATTATGGTTTTTCTTCATTCCCCCTATTTTCCTTTCTCTCCTTCGCGTTTTTTGCGCCCCCTCCAAGTGCTGCCCGGGATACGTGCCCCCCCCCCCCCACCTAGATACACCACTGAGCGAAGAGACCGAGCAGGGTGGGAGGGGGTATCCTCCTCCTACTTCAGGGAATTTTTCAAAAATCTGTCTATAAAACTTGAATTTTAGAGCATCCCAAAAGAAGGAATGCACGGATCTACGCCAATGAACGGAAACCTTTTAATTGAGAATAACAATGCGAGCGAAAGAATTTTCTTCGATATTTTTGCATCGAAATTATGGCATTTCTTATTTCCTCACTTCTAATCATTAAAGATTGTGATGGTATTTCAAGATCAAACATCGTGAGTTTGGATAATTATTAGTTTTAAGTTAGTGTATCATAATTCGTATTTATTTTATCAAAAAAATATTTGGGATGATAATACAGGCCATTCCCCACCTCAATTTTTTGTTGTATATATACTCCCATCCCCCTGGGATCGACACCCATGGTAACAGGGAGAGGAGAGTTATTTCCCCCCTTCGCGTGCGAAGCGCGATAACTTTGACGTTTTAGCAAATTTTGAGAGCCAGATAACGGCTTGTAGCGCCTTTTTATGCCTTTTCAATATCCCCCCCCCCCCCCCCCCAAAAAAAAAAAAAATTGAGGTGGGGGGATGGCCTGTATTATCACCCCCTCCCCCCCCCCCCCCCCAATATTGTTGGATTAAAAAAATAAGAATTATGATACATTAACTTAAAACTAATTAGTACCCAAGCTTTCACTAGCTTTCACACTTACTTTTCTCACCAATCTAAATGACTTATTTTTTCCTTCCTTTTTTAAAAATCAGTTATGGGGAACTGGCGTTCGGGGCGTCTGACGAGCACAACCTACGGCTCAATTTATCTGGTAGTAGTCATTCATGATGCAGGGGGTTATGCTCTACATTTTCCAGCAGTTTTTCACCCTGTCATCTTTTACGCTAAGCTATATAGCTCCAGTGGTGTAATGAGCCCCCCAAAAATTGAGTCGTAAGAATTGAAATATAGTGTATTTTTTAAATCGCCAGGAACGCAATAAAAGTTGTACTCGGATCTCAATCTTTTGAAGGGGATACATCGCTGCCCCTCCCACAAAAAATAAAACATTGCATTTTGCTATACCATGAAAATGTCACACGTCTTATCGATGACCTAGATAACTTTAATACATGTATTCTATACTGAGAGGTCGCTACGAGCTAGAAAATTTACGTTTAGTAGTATGAAACTTTGTATTTAAGACCACTTTTTTCACACAGGTAAATCAAAGTCTGAGGTTAATATCCACATTTTCTCTCTTCTTTTATGGGGACGTGCAGCTCAAATCGTCAAGACAATGTTTTACGGCTTTCGATTTTCGGGGGGACGTTTTCTCCCTAGCTATGTAATAATACCTGTTTACAATTGTTTTGATGTAAATCTTAAATAATATAATATAATATGTTTTATTTGTATAGCGCAGCTACTATATGAATATATTCTACTGCGTTTAATACAAAGTATCACATTATTACCCCGGCTTTAGCCGAGCTGCCATGATAGGCGCTAAAGCATTCAAGGAATTTCTTCCTTGTAGGCCTATTAAACGAGAGAGCGGCGTGAGAACATTTTCCATTTTTTATTCGTGAAACTTTGCATTCTAGAGCACTTCAGAGCTTTGTGCTGTAGCCTTACCTCATTATTTACTATATATTTTTTATGTTTTCCAAATTTCCTGGGGACATGTCACTCAGTCCATTCCCCCGAATTGCGCGCCTGCTTGCTGTAATATTTCAGATTACATTTCACACATCCTCCCTCAGTTTTGAAAGATATTATGATTTCCTCTCCACTATATAATAAGAAAATCATGATAAAACAAAGAAATCTTGCATGTAAAATATAAGCACAAAATGTATTTTGGAAGGGGAGATACTGAGACAATTCAGACATTTATATGTTTTAAAAGAAGTCCTTAGGTTTGTTTTCTAGCCGGGGATAAATAAAAGGAATGAGTTTTCTTTTTATCTTTCTTTCTCCGTTCTTTCTGTTTTAATCTTTCTTTCTTTATTCTTTCCTTTTCTTTTTTGTTCTGGGAACTTTGTTTCTTCGGGGGGGGGGGGGGGATTCCCCTCCCCCCTAGGATCGACGCCCCTCCCAATTCTGCTTTAATCTCTTTTTGTGATGATTACAATATAGTAGGGTATCTAAGAGGGGTATCCGTGCACCCCCCCCCCAAGACTAAACGAAACCAACTTTTTTAACTTCTTCATAATATGCTTAAAAACATTCAAGATGTTAACAAGAAAAAAAAAGTGGCCCCGAATAGGGAAAATCAAGGGGGCGTCAAGGTGGTCAAAAAATGCCCTTTTCAAATTTTGTTGAGAGGTCCTTTGGTACCACCGTCACATTTTGACCTGTAACTTTCTGTATGGTCATTAGATTGGTATGAAAATTGGTAGCGTTCTTGCCAGTACTGTTCTACACATTTTGATATAAAAGATATATCCATATCAAAATGTATGTTGCCATGGCAACAGTTATCATGAATGAAAATCTAACTAGAATAGAATTTCATATATTTTCAAAGAAAATTGCTTAGACATGAAAACATGAAAAGCAACAATTAGAATTAAAATAAAACCCTGAAACTTTGAGCTTCCTATTAACACAGTTAGCATCAACTCTTTATATGAAATGGAATAATAAGTGTGAATTCTCAAAAGTATTTAAAGAAGAAAAAAGTTGGACACATAAAATTTTCAAGGCTATTCAAAAGCAACCAAATTAGTAAAGTCTCAAGAAAATTCAGTTGGTATGTGTATGTGAAAAAAACATGTGTACCTGGATTGTATCCAGATACTAATAACAACCAGGGGCGTCGATTATGCAATGGCAGTTGTTCCCCCCCCCCCCCGATAATATTGAGAGGGCAAATATATCATTTTGCCCCCCCCCCCCCCGTAACTGTGTATAAGCTGGTAATTAAGAGGTGTTGAAAAAAATAATATAGAGTACTATTAGGCTGTTTTGCCCCCCCCCCCCCCCCATCCAAAAACGGATCGACACCCCTGATAGCAATCTTACTCTTACAGCATAGACCTACCATGCAAAACTGGAGCAGTTAAGTATTTATTTGTTCCTCTCAGAATTTGTCTTCATTCTCAGCAGTTAGCCTTCATCTTCATCATCATCTGTAAAAAGGAGAGTCGTGTAGAGAAGCACTATTATGTATTAAGAAAAAAAAATATGAGATACGCTCATCCTCACCCTCGTGATCTTTTCAAAGAGGATAAATACTAACGGCATGTACAATCCATCCTAAAATATTTGTGGATTTTAATAAAAGTGTAATGTATTCGCCCATCTTATTTTGTTTTGTTTCTGTTTGCATTAATTAATGAAATGTTTAATATAATAATTAAGGGGGACTAAAAATTGTATTTATACCGACATGACACTGAACATTCCCTAAAGATCTCATAATTGATTTTTAAAGACACTAAAACAGCTAATTTAATATTACACTGAAGAAAACAGATCTCAGTGGTGGATAAAGGAAAAGGACAAATGAAATGTCCATTCTCTCAGAATTCTTTTGTTGTTGTTGCTGTTTTGGTTGGACAATGTAAACTAACCCCCCCCCCCCCCCAAGTTAACCGATTCTGGATCTACATCACCAGACCTATAATTTTTAGCTGTAATACCATGTGGTAACTCCTTGGTATTATTAAGTATAGGTCCAACTAGTTAGGTCTAGACCTACCTGTTTATTTCTCACGTCTCATCAAAGTCTTTTATAGTAGGACTTTCCGCTTCATCCGGCACCTCCAACAGTTGTTGAGTTATGTAAACCTCTAACATTAGGCTCTATTAGATCTTCAAGTAGATCAGCCACAAGTTAGTTCCTTGCCAAGTTTATCTAAGGGCAATCAAAGTCAACATGAGACTACTGAACTGAAAGTCACATGAGTGAAACAACAAAGGCCATCCATATGATGGAGATGTATAATTATGGTTACATGTCGTTTTTCCGAAGGTTCGTATTTCCGAAGGTTCGTTTTTCCGAAGGTTCATAATGCCGATGGTTGGTTACTCCGAAGGTTCGTTTTTCCGAAGGTTCGTTTTTCCGAAAATGAAATAGGGTTCATAATTCCGAAGGTTCGTATTTCCGAAAATGAAAAAGGGTTCGTATTTCCGAAAATGAAAAAGGGTTCGTATTTCCGAAAATGAAAAAGGGTTCGTATTTCCGAAAATGAAATAGGGTTCGTATTTCCGAAAATGAAAAAGGGTTGTAAATTCAGAGAATACGGCGTCACTCCGTATTTCGGATAAGGAGGAGGGGAAAGACGGCCAAGTGTAAAGATATTAATTTCGTACTCAATAATCATAACAATGATGATAACAATTATAATAAAATCCAGAGAAATAGCCATTATTTTCGTAATTCCTATCAATATTATCATTATTATTATTATGATTATTATTATTATTATAATTATTATTGTTATTATCATCATTATTGTTACTATTATTAATATTATTATCATTATTATCATTGTTCCTATTATAATAACCAATATTTGTGAGCGAGCGTAGAGAGCGAGCGCCTCAGGAATACATGTTTCATTTCTCATAAAATGATATTGCTTCGGTGATTACAAATACATCATGATGTATTGAAGAAAGTGAATGATCGGATTCTGGATTAAATTTGCTACAACGAAATTGGCTTGAAGTTATTTATATGTATATACCGCTTTGGAAAATGAGACACACCAAAGTTCCAAGTAGATCTTTACAAGCAGAACATGGCCACGTAATGTTTTTGAAAGGGGGAGCTGATGCCTCTTGGCAGAATATCATACTCCCCGTTTTTACAATTTGCCAGCGAGCGAAGCGAGTTAAAAAAAATAAAACCCTTTTTCTTAAATTGTAATAGAAATGCAATTTCGCCATCAAAAGACAAATATGGAACATATAATAATGAGCCTTGAATAATATTACTTAACCCTACTGCCAAATAGGGAATATTTGGGTATTTGAAGGTCATATAATTATGTCAATGAAAAATGGTAGGTTCGTATTTATGACTAAAACCATTAATCATTTGTACAGATTCTAATGAGTTGCTTCATTTTACTGCACAGTCTGCGTTTTTAACAGTTACAACCGCTGACCTGAAGTTTGAAATAACTTTTACAAGCATAACGAATTACAAAACACTAAAACACATTGAGAGTAAAACAATCCTCATCGTAAAAAATAGAAATAAGGAATTACATAATGTAGAAGAAAACATTCTGACCTAAATTAATGGCTTTTATCAACCAGTGCCCCGCCTTATAAGGAGTTGAAGCGATTTATTTGAAACAATCGCAAGTTAAAATCAATCGCAACTGTGTACTTAACATAGGCATAGGCATAGGCGTACGAGAAGGGGGGGGGGGGGCGTGCAGCCAACCCCCCCCCCCCCTGGATTTTGAAAGTGCCGATACTCCGGCAACTCACACCTCATATTCAGGGAGTGAGGTGCACGAATATCCTCATATTTCAGTCATTATATGCCGAAATATGATATTTTTATGATTTTTCACAACGGAAAGGCACAATTATTTTTGGTCGCTAGCTTCGCGCGCTCGTAAATTAAAAAAAGGAAAGTTGCTTTCATTTTTTCACAACAAAAAGGCCATAGGTGCCGTACCATATCAAACCCCCAACCTTCGCGTTTCCAGTCAAGCGCTGTAAACCGTTCGACTACGACACCTCCACACACGCACACACACACATTTAGTCACACATGTATACCTCTGTTGGTACACACACACACACACACATAAACGCTTATTCGATTCTTCTAATCTCGTCCTCTTATTTTCGTCTCTTTTCACTTCTCCTCTCCTCTATTATAAACCTTCCCAGTTTTGTGTCTCCATTTCATTTTGTTTATTCATTGCGGGGGAGGTGCTTTTCGTCGAAAAGAGATCCGCTTTTTGAAGATGGCAATAAAAACCATAATATCCTATCGTGACCCTAAATTTTCCCTTTAACAGTGGCGTAGCTAGAGTCTAGCCATTGTGGGAGCACTGTCTTTTGGAATAATCTTAAAGTAGATATTCAAAGAAAATCACAAATATGGCAATTAATGTATCACTAGAAACTGGGAAGCTTACAGATGGCAATCGTATAAGTTTTATGTCAACTGCGTATCTGATGATTATAAAAACAACACAAATAAAAGCTCTTCTCAGCATCTGGAATATCCGAGGATTCGCCAGAAATATAGCGATGTTTTGATGTCGTCACACTCGGGATCGATCCTGCTTAAGCAGACGACGTCCTATAATGAATGAACGTAATTGCAATGCAATTATTTATCAAATTATAAAGAGTTTGGTGTATTTAAACATGACCTTATGTCACACCATTATAAAGGGAAAGTGAAACGGATTCTGATAGCTAAAACCGTTTGATTGTAAATACACAGGAGAATGGTCAATGATCAATGAAATAAACCCCACTTTCAAATTGAAAAGCCCTCCGAATAATAGCAGGATGGTATTCGTTCCTTCTTGAAACGCCGAACATGCCCCGGTGCAAGCAGCTGAAAATACAATGGCGTCTTATTTTGTTTACAAGTGACTGATTCCTTTATTTTTTCAACGCTGCATTTTTCATCAAAATAATACCATACACGAAGTTAAGAGTGAGGCAACAGACTAACATTAAGACTGACGCTAGCGAAGGAAGAGAAATAAGTGAAGAGGAGATGACAAAATAGGCTCTGAAAAATGTGTAAGATGTTATGGGACATCGTCTGCTTAGACAGGACTGGTCCATGGTGTGTCGTCACATATCTCAGCAGCGTTCGAGGAGCTCTTCAGCTGCTATATCGGGGGCTGTATTTTACCGTTTTATAATTGATAATAATCATTACTTCAAATGTTTCCAAGCGTTGAATTTGGATAACCTTGTTTAATTTATGCCATCTATGCAATAGAGTAAAGTATTAAGCCAATATTTAAAATCATCAGAGTTCTACTTTAAAGCTAAACTAAGACGCTGGAAGAGGGATGGGGGGGGGGGGGGGGGGGGGGGGGGGGGGGGGGGGCCGGAATGGGTCCAACCGTCTTCTTTCCTATTCCATTTTCTTTCTTTTTTTTCTTATTTTTTCGCCATCCGATGAGGGAGGGGTGGGGGGATCTCCCCCCCCCCCCCCCCGTTGCTACACCTCTGCTCCTGATGAATTCGCCTTTTTTTACCAGGAATTATGAACCCTTTTTCATTTTCGGAATTATGAACCCCCAGGCATGGGAAATTAGTGTTTCGGAAATACGAACCTTCGGAAAAACGAACCTTCGGAAAAACGAGATGCCCCCATAATTATTACCTCTCATTAAAAGTGCTTTGATTCTGGTCTACAAATAGTAGAATCAAGACTAAATATGAACCCCCCCCCCCCCCCCCTCTCTCTCTCTCTCTCTCTTGAAATTAAAAAAAAATATAAAACATCATCATGCTTGCCTTTGAGTTTGACCTCGTCTCAAGTTTGTTAAAAGTTACAAGTTACAAATATTTATCATTATGGTTAACGTTATAGGGCCTAACTTAGTTTGTTAATGTTAGGCCTAAGTTAGACCTATTTTGATCTAACTTAGACGATATTATTAGGCAAACCCGGGGAATAGGGGCCGGTCTGCGCGTGCTGTATTCATTTGTGTGCAAGCAAATGTAGCCCAGCGGCGGCGGCGGCGGCGACGACCTTGTACCAGATTCAGCGATGAAACATTTGCGAGTTTGACTCCATTTCAGGCCAAAATCGTTATGATTTTCATCAAACAACTACAAATCTGAAAGCCAAGAAGACAATATGATTATCACAGCATTAATTACTTGATTTAAAATATATTTGGAAGTTGTTTTGAACTTGATTATGAACTTGTTACATGTGTTCATTTTTGCCTCTGCCGATCTCCGAACTGTAATTTTGTAAAACATGGCACGCGCACGCTGACCTGCCCCTATTTTGTGGGTTTGTCCGATATTATTTATAGAAAAATATATCGATGATGATTATCACGGCAAGAATTCTTTATGTCCCAGTCACCTTATTTTTTCATTTTTGTTAAGAGTCCGGTCATCCGAATCTGATCCCCCATCCATCATCATCATCATCATCGCTCCATCCAGCATCCGAACAATTTTTTTTTAATTTAACAAATTAACGTTACATGCATGCTAACACTAGTAACAGCTCTCTCTATTCTATTACCCTGGATTGCCAAATTTGTTTCATCATCATTTCAAATAAGTTAATCTAAATTTATAACTAAAATCAAACCTTGATTGATCCATCGTCGAGCTCTGACTCTAAGTCTGAGTCTACTTAGGCGGTCAGATCAAGAGAGAGTACTGTATAATATGTACACGGTATATATGCGCATATATGCACACGGACATGGATTGAAATCGAAATACAGTGCAGTAGCAGCGAAATATAGCAGGAAAACGTTAGCAAACTCACAAATACATATTATTGTATCGTAAAGTAAAATGATAAATTTATAACCATTTTAATCTTTTTTCTCTTGAAAATTATAGAAATCATTGACAAATATTATTGAACATAACATCTTATTTTTAACATTTTAATTCAAAAGTTTTTTAAAGTATCAATTGAAAAAAATCGAATCTACAATCTACCTAAAAACCTCTCTGAGAGAAAAAGATGGTCACAGAAATTTAGCGAAGTGAACCTTCCTCATAGCAATACTGCAAAGTATTGACGCCCTCTACGTTCGTTGGTCGGTATTATGACTGAGGATTGAGAACCAGCAGAATCTAGACCCTAGAGCGGGCGACTTTTTCAAGAGTTCCGTAACTACGTTATTTATCCATAGACATTTTGGCGGGAAAATTAAATCTGCTCCTCCACTACGTACACCCAGCGGCAACAGTGCCAACAAGTAGCCACCACCAGCCCTTCGACCTACACCCATCTTTGGCTTCTGTCCAGTCTACTTCTTATAGCTTCTGGCGAAATCCGACTTCGTTCCAGTCGCCTAGTTAGTGGAGGCTGAGGCTGGGGTTACCCACAGGCGTTCCCATGGTGATATTGTCACTCATTTTCATATTTTTCTCCACGTATTAATAACATTACACTAACAGGTAAGAGGTTTATTAATTCATTAACATGCGCATGAGATATGGCGTACTCTAGTTCTTTGTCCTCAGGAGAAGAGGATTACAATAACGCAGCAGATAATTCAAAATTTCGGGATACACCGGAGGTATTATCTTCCGATGGTCACACTCTCCGTGAGGAGAGTGAGGACGATTCAAATTGTTCATGGAAAACGGCAATGAACAGAAATTCTGTCAGATCCAAGAAAAGGGCAAGGGTTAGAAGCAATAGCGATGGTATGTTAAATACGAAGAACAACAAGTTTCCTAAATTCTCAACTCCAACGCATTCAAGTAGGAAGGTGGTCATTGTTGGTCTGGAAAAAATGTATGCAGTGCTAATCAAGTGCGGGTTTACAGAGAAATTCATGATCTCGTTGGAAAACTTGTAGGTATGGTTAAAGTAAAAAATATGTTGATTTTGACATGTGAGAATGAGAAACAAATTATAACCCTGTTACAGTTAACACAGTTGGCTGGTTTAGACGTAAAAGCTACACGTTACGAAGAAGATTAGGTAGTTACAACGAAAGGGGTCATCCATAGAATCGATACTCAAATCAGCAATGAAGAAATAGCAGATGTATTAAGAGAACAGAATGTAATAAATGCCAAGAGATTTAGGAAGAAGATCAATGGAGAAATGGTACCCACTCCATCGGTACTTATTACTTTCAAAAGTAAAAGTAAACCGGATTCTGTAAATTTTCTCTATGAGATTAGGCGTGTGGATAACTTTGTCCCACCCGTGACAAGGTGTCATAAGTGTCATAAGTGCAACACCGATGTGTTGGCTCAGTCAGTAGAGCGTCCGCCTCACAATCGGGAGGTCGTGGGTTCGAACCTCGGCCGCGTCATACCAAAAGACGTATGATGGGAGTTGCTGCTACCTTGTTTGGCGTTCAACAATTGAAAGGATAGAGCAACGTCGCTCTGGTGCACTGCACCTCAACAGTACGACAATACGCCTGACGGTGGACTGTACTGCAACTGAAAAAAAAAAAAAAATGTGAAAGATAATTGTAAGGGTAAAATACGTTGCGTGAGATGCGGAGGCGAACATGAATTTGACGCTTGCGCACAAAAGGAAAACAGGAAGTGCTTTAGATGTGGAGATAATCACTCGGCGGCGTATCAAGGATGCAAATCTTATATAGAAGCTAAGCAAATACAAACAATTGAATTGAATGAAAAGCTCACATACGCGCAAGCAACAAAAGTGTATCGCACACAGAAAAATGTAAATCTTGTAGAGACGACTAATAACACAGTCAACACGAGTAACTTCAAAGAGAACCCTCAAAGTAAACGGAACAAAATTTACAGAGTCCTGGACATGAAACAAGCCCTCACTCCCATATCCCACCCGCGGCTCGAGTACACAAGAGAAAAGAAAAAAGGCGGAAAAGAGACGGGGAGTCTGAGCAGGGTTCTTCAAATAATAATCAAACTGGCTTTCCCAATAATGTGACATCATTAGATTTGATTATGTTCATTCTGGTTGCGATACGTAAGTTACTTCTTTCTGAGAACGATGATCAATTTGTGGAAGCTGCTGTCAAAGCTGGTAAAGATTTTTTTAAAGGCAGACATTACCATGGAAATGGTAAAAAGCCGCCTTAAATGACACAGCCCGTTTCAGATATAACTATAATACAATGGAATGCACAAGGTATGATTTAACATGGTGCGGACTTTTTAACGTCAATATTGATAATAATCTATTGGGTTCTAACCCAGATATTATGTGCATTCAGGAAACATGGTTTAATGATTATAATGTGTCTTTTATTTTGAATTACATTTGTGTCTGTAGAAATAGACCGGATGGTAGAAGAAGTGGTCTAGTTATATATTTAAAAAAGGATATTACTTTCCAGGTTATGAACGTTAAAGGGAATATCGAATATCAAAGATTTGATATTTTTTCAAAGAAAGGGATCATTTCAATTTTTAATTATTATGATCCATGTAAAAAGATTGAAATGGAAGAATTAAATGAGATGGTTAGAAATGTGCCAGGGAGGATCATAATTCTGGGCGACTTTAATAGCCACAACCCACTCTGGGGGAGCAGTAAATTAGATGCAAACGGCAGAACCGTAGAGACTTTTATGGAAGATCAGGATCTAGCATTGCTAAATGACGGTTCTCCAACGAGGTTAGACCCTCATTTTGGAACATATTCAATGTTAGATTTATCTAGAGTTTCCAAGGAACTAGCGTGTAAAATGGAGTGGGAAGTACGGTCTAACAACTTTGGCAGTGATCACAATGCGATTGTTATTAAATTGAAACAGTCGGGCAATACGATTATACATGAATACGCAGATATCGGATTTAGATGGAGTTTTAGAAATGTAAATTGGGAAGGGTATAGAAATGCAATAAAAGAGGAATTATTAAATCAAGAGTATAATAGTGACTTTAAATTAGATAATTCAAAGTCGATACAACGCCATTGTTAATGTTATTCTGAATGCGTCAAACAGGTACATTCGTCGAGTTCGACTAGGAGGGGGTAAAGAAGTAAAATAACTCCCTGGTGGAACGAGGAGTGTCAAAAAGCAGTTGCGGAGAGGAATCATATTAAAATCAGATTATAAAGGTATTAGGACATAAATGATGTTAAACAATACTTACAAAAGAAAGCCTTTGCACAGAAGGTACAGAGAAGGGCTCGTTTCGACTATTGGTCTCAATACTGTGCTAGAATGAATAGATTTACAGACATAGGGAAAGTGTGGAAACAGGTGAAAGGAATGCGAGACAGCACAAGGAATACTCACATTTTTCACAATCTAATCGTCGACGGTAATATGGTAAGTGAGTCTAAAGATAAAGCAAACGCCGTGGCATCCTTTTTCAAATCTATTGATAGATCATTTTCCGTAAACGATAATGAAATTGATGATGCTCTATTTACCCGCATTATGGATGATGACTTTATTAATGATGATTTTAATATGAATGAGTTGAGGAACGTTTTAAAAGAAATGATAAACTCCGCTCCAGGTAAGGATGACATTTATGTGATTATGTTAAAAAAAACTTGCCCCCAATAGCACTTGTTTACATACTAGAGTTATATACTGAAATCTGGGAAAATTCATTTTTTCCAAGCCAGTGGTATGAAGTTGTCCAGATACCAATTTTGAAACCTGGAAAAGAAGCGACGGATGTGTCATCTTACAGACCAATTTCGTTATTATCTTCCCTCTTTAAAGTCATGGAAAAATGATTAAAAATCGGCTGACTTGGTATTTAGATAAAAATAAACTTTTAAACCCAATTCAATCAGGATTCCGTAAATATCGAACCGTCAAAGATCATTTAATCAGACTCGAGACCGACATACACTCAGCATTGGGTGAGAAAAAATATACTGTAGCTGTTTTTCTAGACTTGGAAAAGGAATATGACTCGTTATGGAAAGGAGGTCTCTTCAAAAAATTGTCAAGGTTAGAAATTCATGGAAAATTATTGTGTTTTATTAAAGCTTTCTTAAAGAATACATATTGTAATGTTAAGGTTAACAATTGTTTGTCGGAAAATTATGTGTTAGAAAACGGTATCCCACAAGGGAGCTCTTTAAGTCCTGTACTTTTTACTTTGATGTTGAATGACTTAAAGATTAACGAAAGTGGAGTTAAATTATCATGTTATGCCGATGATATTGCAATTTGGTTTTCAGGTTCCAACTTATCTGGTTCGCCAGAAACTACAGGAAGCCCTCCATGAAATTGAAATTTGGTGCTGGAGGTGGAAATTAAAGATTTCACACACCAAGTCGGTAGTTTTGGTATTTACCAATAAACAAAAGAAAGACATTGCTTTGAAAATAAATGGGCATGTTTTGCCTCATTGCGAGCAGTTTAAGTTTCTTGGTATGTGGCTGGATTATAAACTAACTTGGTCGGTCCATATTAACGCACTTATTGAGAAGTGTAAGAAAAGTTTAAATTTATTACGTTGCGTTTCAGGTACTACATGGGGAAATAAGTATGAAATTTTGATGATGATATATAAAGGACTTATTTTATCTGTTTTAGACTATGGCAGTGAAATGTATGATTATGCGTGTATATCTCTGAAGAAAAAGCTAGACGCTATACAATACAGAGCACTAAAAATTATTACAGGGACTATACATAATGTATCTATCCCAGGAGGCTCTACAGGTGTTAACCGGAGAATTGCCGCTGGAACTTAGGAGAAAATTATTTAATGATAAATTTAGATATTATTTGTTGTTTAGCTCATCCAGTCATCCTTCTAAAGAAATTCTTGGTGATCATTATACCATGAATAGAAGTGAATGGAAGGGTGGGAAAGCACCATTTAGCCTTAGAGCCAGTCGAAATGTAGAAAATCAAGACAATTTAATACCGAAAATTCCCGAATGGCGATTATCCCGTCCTCTTGTGTCATTTGATACTCGAGGCAAAATACCAAAAATGGATATGCTTGCAGCAGAGATGAAATCCATTGTTCAGGAGAGAATAGGAATAACATGGAAAGGATATTTGCATGTATATACAGATGGGTCTAAACTTGAAGATCTCAGAACAGGAGCTGCGTTTTATGTTCCCCAATATCAGGTGATTAAATCTTTTAGATTGTCACATGTATGTATCATGAGAGCGGAACTCGTCTAATGGCTCTGGAGTGGTTAGACAGTTTCGTAAAGTCTTGTTCAGTGCCTTTCAGTGGTCATTTTTAGCGACTCATTGTCAGCCCTTCAAATGATCAACTCATACTTTATTAGATGCGCTATTGTCAATGAAATCTTACACAAAATTCATAATTTTTTGTCAAAGAATATTCTTGTCTTTTTTGAATGGCCATCTCACTGTGATATTAACGGCAATGAAATAGTTGATAGGGCTGCCAAGAAAGGCGCTCTGAAAAATCATTTAGACATAATTGTTTTATCTAACACTACGAGCGAACTAGCATGCTCTCGGTTGGTTTATTATAAAAATATTTGGCAAAATGAATGGAATAGTTCAGAAAAGGGAAGATTTCTATATGCTCTGCAGGACAAAGTTACCGAGCAGGCATACAGAAAAGGCTTGTCTCGGAGAGATGAATGCCTGATCTAACAACTGAGAGTAGGTAAGTGTACATTAAATTTTTATATGTTACAAATCAATCAGCATTCTTCCAGTCTTTGCGAAGTGTGCAAAGTATTTGAAACT
Organism: Heliocidaris erythrogramma; assembly: GCA_025617745.1. Lineage (NCBI taxonomy): Eukaryota > Metazoa > Echinodermata > Echinoidea > Camarodonta > Echinometridae > Heliocidaris > Heliocidaris erythrogramma. The sequence continues at coordinate 22,379,666 of CM046866.1, forward strand.
ATCGAACATTTCATTTTACGTTGTTCAAAAATACGAAAAAGAGAGACACATAATGATCAGAAAGTTAAAACTCAATAACCCAACCCTTAAGCAACTTTTGACTAACCCTGATTATATTCGGGAATTATTATGTTTTATAGAATGGATTTCAGAATCCCTGCAATCTCATTGGTCAAGAGCTGTGCCTTGAATTTTACTGGCCTGCACGTTCGATATCAATAATTATTACGATCACTGACGATAGCCACTGTAAATATGCTATCGATATTTATTTTAGCGAGTGCGAGAGTCTGAGCTGAGAGCCGCGATATACGACTTTTTAATGACGGAGAATGGCAAGATTTGAGACAAAATTCAGATGTTAATGATAGTTGACTTCGGATTCTGATGGTAAGCCCAATAAAATCCGATTATAGGTCTACCTGTTTAAAAACAAGCAAACTGAAAAGGCGATTAAATGAAAATTAGTGCAGTGTGAAACTGAAACTTCAGTACCGTACGCTGCACTGCACTGCAGTGCATACGGTACGGTGATTCACTACAGTCTACAGCGCAGCATACACTGGCCTGGTCTGGGCTGGCCTGGATTATGGGCTGACCAGACTTAAAATTTGTTGATGCAAGACTAGAAGTTCTCTTTGCATTAATTCTTTAAATTACTTGCTTTAATGTAAATAGACTAGATTATATCTAACTTGGGCTTAGTTGCCGATTTTGGTTTTATCTTTCTCCCCCAGCCTTCATAGTTAAATGAATGAATTGATTTTGCTCTCCCTCATCCGTTAATTGATTGTGAACTTTGTGAACGATTCTGTCCGTAACATAATTTTGGTGCCGAAACCCGGGAAGGCTGAATGAAAGATCAAACTGTTTAATTGATTGTATTCCACTTCAAATTAAAAAAAAAGAGAAAATTTATTCAAGTTTTCCAACACAACACTGCCCAAGGATCAAAACGATGGAGACGCCACCCCCCGCCGCTGCTGACTCCAATGCCGTCCGATGATCCTCGCAGCCAACGAGCTCGAACGCCGTCACTAAATTCAGCAAGATCGCCAGCCTGGCAGCATCCCCTCCTGTTGACTCCTCTTCAGATGGCGGGATTCGACCCAGTGCCGCCAGAATATCAGGAACAGAACTTTCGTGCCGCCCCAACACATATTGTGTCACACCAAGTTAAGGGAGTCAATGTATTTTCTGGTAAGGGTGGTGCCAAAGTAGAGGACTTTGTGAGGGATATGAAGTATGTACTCAGTTCAAAGGGGCATATGTCAAAACAAGCACAGTTTAATGAGGTAGTTAGACACACAGGTGGTAGGGCTCGTGACTTGATCTTAAATCTTGAACTCTATCAAGGTGAACTATCTGCTGATAGGGCTTTTAGAGAGCTCATCGAAGAGTATGCTGATGATGACGTCACGTCTTCGCCTATGTCGGCATTCTACGCCAGAACACAGCAGACTAACGAGTCACCCGCAGATTATGCAGTCGCTTTGGAAGCCAAATTGAGAATCGCGAGAGAACGAGGTGAGCAAGCTGCCATGGTGGATGACGATACCAGAGATCGAATGCTCACTACGCAGTTTATGCATGGACTTAGGAGCCAAGAGGTAAGGGCTCGCCTGGCTCCCATGAGGCCAAGAGAGATGACTTACAGAGAGCTTCGCAAAGAACTGCGTGTTATTGAGGCTGAAGGGAAGTGTGCACTGGCACAGTCGTTCAGACAAAGCGTCAGGCCTACCGAGACGCCGAACACAAGCAAAGAGATAGAGCTACTGACGAAAGCTATGAGTGAATTGGCCGCAACGCAGCAGCAACAGATGGAACTCTTCCAGGAATCTGTGCGAGACCAGCAGCGGCGACTTTTCTCTCTGGAGAGGTACATGAGAGGGAAGTCTGATGGGATAGAAAGAGGCAGACACCCTCAACCTAAAACCTGTTACACTTGTGGCCAGCCTGGTCATTTTGCGAGATCCTGCCCCAACGCCAATCCGTCAAACTAGGAGAACCCACAGATGGAGGGCAGTCTGTGGGTATGTTTGAACAGAGAAGCCCTGATGGACAAATTGAAGATGATTTTAGGAAGTCACTAGTTGGTCCTGTGAATTGTGAGAAGATAATCATTTCCGGACAGCCTTGTTTGGCTATTCTCGACACAGGATCGCAAGTAACTACAGTGTCCAGGACCTTCATCCAACGTCATCCTGTCCTCAATAAAGAGCAGCCCAAACCAGCTGGAATAACGGTAGAGGGTGCCGGTAGACAGGACGTTCCCCATGAGGGTGTTGTTCTCCTTGATGTTCAAATGTTAGGGACTGAAATCAAGTCAGTACCAGCCTTGGTCGTACCAGCAATTGGTCATGACAGGAACATTTCGTGTCTCTTGGGGACGAACGTCTTGCGTGCTACTCGTGACTTAGTGCACAGTCAATATGGCAGGAACTTCATGCAAAACGTGAAAGATTCGTCAATGCCTTGTTTCTTAGCCTTTCAAGCAATGGGAGGTGATGGCCTGGGCCTTGCTGATCGCACTGGAAATATAGGAACAGTCAGGTATGAAGGAAAGAAACCTCTCCTCCTAAATCCAGGACAGCATGTAGAAGTCAAGACAAGTGTACACACGGTTTCAGCTTTGAAGCCTTGGTGGAAGGTAGCAACGAGCTAGACGGCCTAAAGGTTGATACCGGTTTTACCCAGATCGAAGATGGGAAGGTAACATTACTGGTGATCAACCTATCGACGGAAATGAAGATGATACATAGACATACTCCACTCGGTAGAATTGAGATAGCAACCCCCTTGCCAGTGAAGACAGTAGAGGAACCCCAAGAAGGTGAACAGGAGGCTCAAGAGCCATTGGTTAATACCTTCAGCCAAGAAATAAAGGACAGTATTCCCGGCCTGGAATTGCCAATGGGAGAGCTTTCCCCAGCCGGGAGACGGTCATTAGAAGAATTACTGGCGAGTAATACTGATGACTTTGTCTTCTCAGGAGGTCCGGAGGATTTCGGCTGTACGGACACAATTGTTCATGACATCCCGCTCATTGATTCGACTCCATTTCGTATGCCGTATCGCCGCATCTCACCTACAGACTTCAGTGATGTCAAGGATCACTTGAAAGAGCTTGAGGCAGCAGGGATCATCAAACCCAGTAAGAGTCCTTTCGCGTCCCCGATCGTTATCGTCAGGAAGAAGGACGGTAAAATTCGGCTCTGTGTGGATTACAGAAAGTTGAATACCCGGACAGTTCGAGATGCATTTCCCCTCCCCAGAATTGATGAGTCCTAAGATGCACTTCGGAAAGCTAAATACTTCACTAGCCTTGACCTGATGTCAGGATATTTACAAGTACAGGTAGCCAAAGAGGATCAGCTGAAAACTGCGTTCACCACTCCCATGGGCTTGTATGAGTACACAAGAATGCCGTTTGGACTCATGAATGCACCAGCTACTTTTCAGCGCTTGATGAACACTGTATTCGGAGATATGAACCTCAGTGAGCTGCTTATCTACTTAGATGATGTGATTGTGTTTAGCTCTACACTGGAGGAACACTTGAAGAGACTTGAACGTGTCTTTGTCCGTTTACGGCAACATGGTCTAAAGCTCAAACCCAGTAAGTGTAACATACTGCGGAAAGAGGTCAAATATCTAGGTCATGTGGTTTCAGAGCAGGGCGTATCCACCGACCCAGACAAAGCATCATCAGTTCGTGACTGGCCAGTACCTAAGACTAAGAAGGATGTCAGGAGCTTTTTAGGATTTACAGGCTATTACAGACGCTTCATCCGGGATTATGCCAAGATAGCAAACCCACTTTTTGCTCTAGTAGGCAACAAGGTAGGGCCCGGCAAGCACACAGTCATAGAATGGACCACCAAATGCCAAGAAGCATTCAACACTTTGAAGGAAGCGTTAATTTCAGCACCTGTGTTGGCGTATCCTGACTTTGAACTACCATTTATCCTCCAGACAGATGCATCCTTAATTGGTCTAGGAGCAGTACTTGCACAAGTTCAAGACGGTAAAGAGCGCGTGATCGCCTATGCCAGCAGGAGTTTGTCGTCTGGAGAAGCAAGATATCCCTCACACAAGTTGGAATTTAAAGCCTTATACTGGGCTGCTACCGTGAAATTTCGAGACTATGTAATAGGCAGGAAGGTAACCGCAGTAACGGATAATAATCCACTGACATATGTTCTCGGAAAGGCTCGACTAGACGCTCATGGACAACGCTGGGTCAACGATTTAGCACAGTGTAATCTTGACATAGAGTACCGGCCAGGAAAGTCTAATGATAACGCCGACAGCTTGTCAAGAATTTCGCCAGAGGAAGTTAGGCGAACACTGGATCTTACAACAACTGCTGCTGACAGCGTAAGAGAAGAAGATGTGCCCTTGAAGCGGGTGGCAGAGAGCCACAACATTAACGCTGTAGAAGCACAGGATCAACAGAAAGAATATGAAAGCACAGCGTTACAGGGATTGTCGTTAGCTGAGATCGCCCAGTCACAGGGGGATGATGTCGTCACAAATCGTGTCATTGAACTTGTAAAAGGAGGCAATAAACCTGGGTCGCGTCAAATAAAGAAGGAGAAAGTTGCTGTGAGAATGATACTCCGACACTGGAACCGACTTGAGGTCTATGAAGGCATACTCTGGTACAGAAGAGATGACGATCGCAAATTGTTGGTTCTTCCAAAGGGAATGAAGAAAACTGCGCTCCAGAAAGCACATCGAGACATGGGTCATCTTGGAGTGGAACGAACTTTGACTCTGATGCAAGATAGATACTTTTGTCCTGGAATGAAATCCCGTGTACAGGAATACATCCGTCGATGTAAACGTTGCACTGTGAGAAAGACAAAAGAATCGAAGTCGAGGGCACCTCTGAAGCCGATTAGGAGCACACGGCCTCTTGAATTGGTTTGTCTGGATTTTCTGAGCTTAGAGTCGTCGAGAGGTGGAATAGAGAATATCCTCGTGATCACTGACCACTTTACACGTCATGCTCAGGCTTTTCCAACTAGAGACCAGACCGCATCAACAGTTGCTAAGACCTTGTGGACACGATATTTTGTGCATTATGGCATACCAGAGCGAATCCACAGTGATCAAGGAAGGTGTTTTGAGGCTGCCATAATCAAAGAGTTGTGCGAGCTTCTCAAGGTGAAGAAAACAAGGACGACTCCATATCATCCTCAGGGCAATGGTATGACAGAAAGATTCAACAGTACACTACTGAATATGCTAGGTACGCTGGAGCCCTCTCAGAAGTCAAACTGGAAAGACTATGTGGAGACCATGACGTTTGCATACAATTCCACTAAGCATTCTTCGACAGGATATTCGCCATTCTTTCTCATGTTTGGACGAGAGCCCCGAATTCCCCTTGATCTCGTCGCCGGAGGTGACGACAATGAGGAGGAGGTTGAGGAAGGTGATCATATGACATCTTCGTACATCGATCAACTGAGAAACAATGCCGTTGCTTCAAGTACCAAAATGAAAGAGACATTTGACAAAACATCGAAAGACACACCGTTTGTAATAGGAGACAAAGTTTTGCTTGCAAACAAAGCAATCATTGGGCGCCAGAAGCTCGTCGACAAATGGCTAGGCACTCCCTACACTGTCGTGAACCGAATGTCTGGTCAGCACGTCTACATCGTCAGAGACTCGACAGGCAAGGACAGGACTGTGCATAGAAACTTACTGACAGCTTGTACATTCTCGGAAAGTGACGATGACGGTGAGGAGTCAGAGAATGTGCCTATTCATTCACTCGAAGATGTAGACGCTGAAAATCAATTTCGTCGCTCCACAAGACTTAATTTATATTATTGTTGAGGACAACAATACTTCTAAACGGGGGTGAATGTTATAGCAGGATACAATATTATTGTTGATATCATTTGTTTCATTATCTGTTTTGTTTTCATTCCACCCCTCTTATAAAGTGGAATGTCCTTGGAGACCATATTTTGTATTTGTTTCTGCGCCTACGCGCAACACAAATTAAGGCTTAACAGTCACTTTGAATTTATTGTGCACTCTCATCATTATTTTAATATCAAGCAACATTAGATGGTGTCCCTTCTTCCCTTTGTTATCTATCGGCCGATCTTTTTCTTCTGCCTGGGCAGTGTTGTTATAATAGAATTGTATTATCTTTGTCAAATAAATTGTCCTATTCGAATCAAATTTAGTTGCCGATTTTGGTTTTATCTTTCTCCCCCAGCCTTCATAGTTAAATGAATGAATTGATTTTGCTCTCCCTCATCCGTTAATTGATTGTGAACTTTGTGAACGATTCTGTCCGTAACATATATATACATGTATATACAAAGAATATGGTATCCTCGTAATCAAAATTGGTTTTACGAAAATTTTGAAATTGTTGCACATTCCTATCATCTTAATTCATAATGTATAGACGGTGATATTTTCAAAAATCTGTTGAAAAATAACCATTTATATATGGGTTATTTTGAAATGGCAATGTATAATTTTGAAAGTACATACAAGAAGTATAAAGACTACTTTAGCTCAGTATAGAAACAAAATTGTTATATACATATTTACAAAACATATTATAGGGTAGTATACTTATTCAAAGATTACACAATGATTGCATGTAATATAGTATAACAATCGAATGTACAGTGTCTCTTATGAAACAATAAAATGCATATTATTTATTGATTATAAAATGATATGAAATCATTCATACATTTTGAAAAGCATTATGTCATCGTACATTTTTGGACAAAGAAACAAACCATCAAACATATTTTCCAAATCAGGGCAACAAAAAATGACATATTACTGATGAAGACAAATATAAAATAGCATCAAGTGAAATTTTCTAGCAATAAGAATGAATATGACTCATTTACCATGCTGTTATGTAAACGAATCAAACCAATCCTTTGTTTTCACAAGAGAATGCGTAGAAATGCGATAAGGAATGAGAGTAAAACTTCAGCTAAGAAACTGAATAAAAATTCTTATTGCGAACAGATTTTGCAAGATCTTTTGAACATATATTTAAAAGTGTTCACAGAGCTTGCCATTTTTAGTGATCTGTCCAACTGATTCCATGCTATAATTGAAGATACGAGGGGGCTATGTTTAAAGCATTCTGTTTTATACTTTGGCACAGAAAGTAAACCTTCATCTGCCTGCCTCGTATGATACTGATGAATGCCACTTACTTTAACTAAACTTTCTTGTAAATAGGATGTGCCAAATTGTGTGTACACTTGAACATCATAGTAACACGCTGAAATTCAAATCGTTTCTCAATTGGCATCCATTTCAGATTGCTACTTAATTCACTTGATGGAGTCTCATAACTTTTGTTTGAAATTATTCTAGCAGCTCGTTTTTGAACTTTCTGAAGCTTATACGTTTGTTCCTGATATCGATTTGACCACACAGAGGAACAATAATCAAAGTGAGGCAACACGAGTGCATTATACAGCATCTTTAAAGATGTTAATGGTAAATAATCCTTCGCTCGTTTTATTACACTGACATTTCTTTGCGTTACCTTTGTTACTTTGTCAACGTGTTTGGACCAATTCAATTCTTCATCAATTAATATACCAAGACATTTGGCGACATTAACTCTTTTCAATACCTTTCCATTTATAGAAACATTGAAGGATGTTATTTTGTTTAAATTAGCACGCGAAGCTATGACCATCACGCATGTCTTCTCCGTGTTTAGTACAAGGCGGTTTTGATTAATCCATACCATTAATTCTTCCAATGCGAAAGAAAGTTTTTCTTCAACCTCAGCTACGCTACTTCCACTCACAGTTAAAGTGGTATCGTCCGCATACATATCAACATAACCATCAGATATACAATTTGGTAAAGTATTTACATAGATGGAAAATAATAACGGACCCAAAATAGACCCCTGTGGTACGCCCATCAGTACAGTTAAGGGATTAGATTTTGCACCTTAAAAATGAACAGACTGTTCACGACCTGTTAAATAAGATCTGAACCAGTTTACACATTCATGTGAACATCCGATAGCAGATAACTTTTCTAATAAAAGATTGTGATCAACTGTGTCAAATGCCTTACGAAGGTCTGTGAAAGCTACTCGAGAGATCTGTCTGTTTTCAATGTTCCATGACAAATTATTAACAAATTTCATGAGTGCTGTTGCGGTAGAATGCTTTGCTCGAAAACCAGACTGACTGGAGTTCAATATATTATTATCGTCAATGAATTCAGAAAGTTGGCGATGTACAGCCCTCTCTATGATTTTGCTAACAACAGACAAAATTGAAATTGGGCGGTAATTGCTTGGATCGGACATATTACCAGCTTTAAAAATTGGAATTACTCGAGCTTCTTTCCAACCCTTGGGTACACATCCCGTGTTAATTCTACATTACATGATATCAGTTATTTTTTAATTGAATGAAAAAAACCGCCGTCTTTTTTCGACTGAAAATGCATGGTTTCATGCTTTTTGTGTGAGGAGAAGCACTTTTTTGCACTCATTGCTCTCGTATTCCTCTTATAGCTTCTGACTTACGTGTCAAAATGTATGGGGGCAAAGACTAGCAGATACCCAAGATGTTACTCTTTCTTGTGATATAAGGTTCGTTGTAAATAATTACAAAGAAACATAGCAAAAAAGATGTCATGTATATAAAGCACGTACAGGATGTAATGCTGCGTATATGTAGGCTCGATTTGGACTGTGCCATTCTAAAACGGGGTGCATCAATCCAATGTGTGTGTTGAACGACCGTGAATGCGAATTGACCAGTCGTTACAGCTGTGGAGTGATGTGTTGCATACCGTGGATGAAATGGATGAATCATATCGAATGAGAAAGTGTAAAATTTTTCCTTCCCGCGTACGCACTGTTGTGTACTCGGAGTGAGATTCGTAAATAGCAGCTCTTCTGTCCCTCCCTTCTCCGTTGTCCCCCATTACTATAATAGAACAGCCGCGAACAAAACACCAATTTATACACAGCAGTGACCTCGACCACCCAGCTGATCGAGCGTGGTACTGGAGTCGCGTTTGTATGTGCGCACAGCTGACTAAAGCAGAATTAAACCTTCAAATTATGTGAACAGCTCTGAAGATACACATGCTCGTCAATCACTGCTTCACCCGTAATTTTGATATAATCTTCAAATTCAAGAACAATCATGACAGTAGTTAGCTTAGCCTAGGCTTAGGGTCAAGACTCTAACACTGAAATAAAATGAAATTCTGAAATTTAACCTAATTAGCCAGATTTTCAGTTCTCTATAGAAGTCATTAAATTTCTAAAATCTATTTATGATGCATGGAAATGATTTACCAGTGCCATGCGTCCGGTAAATTTGAGCCATGCGTCCGGTAAATTTAGCCATGCGTCCGGTAAATTTCAGCCATGCGTCGGGTAAATTTTTTTACCGGACGCATGGCTCACTTTCACTGGATGCATGATTGGGAAAAAGTTTGATTTTCCCTTTTTTTTTTTACCCATTCTATAAAACAGATGATGCACAGGTATTTTTCGTGGGTGCGCCTCGTGGGTTCAGACAATTCAGAGGTACCTTGTGTACACAATTCCTACCGACCCACTCCAACCTGTGCATCATTTGTATAATGTACATGCCACTAACCGTTTTGGTTAGTCTGCTTTTTCCATGAACAGTTAGTATCGCGCGCATTGCATTTATCTCACAATTCTTAAACTGGATTATTGAATTTTTGCTATTTCGCTTCGGCTTTCGTATACTAATTAAGGTGATGGAATACATATATATATATAATTTGTTTTTCACTAATGATTTCATGCAACTAATAATCACCAAATGGATCAACGTTATACGTGGGCCGGCCTTAGCCGAAGTCCCACTGACGAAAGTGGCTGGCGCGTATAATCTGGAGAGATTGAAGTGCGCCATCATATTCAACTACAACAACAACAACTGGTCGGGTGAAGTGATCATACCAGATTCAGCGATGAAACATTTGCGAGTTTGGCCAAAATCGTTATGATTTTCATCAAACAACTACAAATCTGAAAGCCAAGATGACAATATGATTATCCCAGCATTAATTACTTGATTTAAAATATATTTGGAAGTTGTTTTGAACTTGATTATGAACTTGTTAAAGTGGTTACATGTGTTCATTTTTGCCTCTGCCGATCTCCGAACTGTAAAACATGGCACGCGCACGCCGACCTGCCCCTATTTTGTGGGTTTGCCCGATATTATTTATAGAAAAATATATCGATGATGATTATCACGGCAAGAATTCCTTCATTGCTATTATGTAAGATAAGTCGAACAGGTGAATATGCATGTGACGCCTGCTCTACATAATCTTACATAATAGCAATGAAGGGATATTCTTTTGTCTACCAGAGCAAGTGTGGAAGCTAAAATGAGGAGCTGTATATTTTGTCCGCTTCTTTGTTTGCCATGTTCATAGTGAGACAACGTGTGCTTTTATTAGTCACACTGTTTGTAGAACTGTCAGTATACTATCAATCACATTTGTAAAGTGACCGTTATTATACATTACAGACGAAATTATGCATCTGCTGAGTGTTGTATTTTGTCACTGTCATTGGGACATTAAATTATAAATACAATAACAAACTAGAAAGGCCGTCAAAGGCGGCAGACCCACGCCTTAGCGGAGCTATTATTCTTGAAACTGCAGATATATTTTTACTGGTTGGTTCCCCTGTCGTGTATAAAAAAAAGTAAACCCAATATAGGTTTTGTTTTGTTGCGATTATTTTTGTAAGCAGTAGCCATTCAAAGGGGATAACAAGAGGCACATCTACCCCCCCCCCCCAATAAATGTTGCCATATCCAGGTCATAGCTTTGTGTGTCCCCACCCTTGAAAAAATTCTTCTGAAAAAGATATTTTATTATTGAAACATCTCTCCCCTAAAAGTAATTGATTAGACATGTCAGAGAGCGTGGCGTGGTGAGGAAAAAAATGTTAGCAATTTGTATTCAGTGTTCAGTCATGTAAGTGTTAGTAAATGTATTCATGTTCTATCTTTAAACTAGAAAGGCCGTCAAAGGCGGCAGACCCACGCCTTAACCCAATAGGTTTTGTTTTGTTGCGATTATTTTTGTAAGCAGTAGCCATTCAAAGGGGATAACAAGAGGCACATCTCCCCCCCCCCCCCAATAAATTTTGCCATATCCAGGTCATAGCTTTGTGTGTCCCCACCCTTGAAAAAATTCTTCTGAAAAAGATATTTTATTATTGAAACATCCCTCCCCTAAAAGTAATTGATTAGACATGTCAGAGAGCGTGGCGTGGTGAGAAAAAAAATGTTAGCAATTTGTATTCAGTGTTCAGTCATGTAAGTGTTAGTAAATGTATTCATGTTCTATCTTTAAATTACATTGCAATTGGGGTTGTTGTTTTTTTTTCATCGGGCTTGGATAAAATAAATATGACGACAAAATAAGTTGGATCTCGACTTCAAAATGCATGCGAGGCACAGAGCTTACTCACTCAGCTCAGTCACCACCCATCAACAAAGTCAAAGTGGATACTTGCGTGCATGTATTCGGCGAACCTCGATCAGCCACCAAATTTTGCAAATCCACACAAATTTAAAAAAAATACAGTGTTTGTATATATTTTACAACTACGAAATCCATTCAAACAGACATAAATGAGTTATAACTAACCAAGGCCGTACGCAGAAATTTTTTCCTGGGGGCAAGATGATCGCTTTCAAAGGAACCCATAACTTGAAGTCTAAAACCGAATTAAAAAAAAGTATGATTTTGAAATTTCTGGGGGGGCAACTGCCTCCCCGCTGCGTACGGCCTTGAAACTAACTCAAATCTCAAATGACAGGACCGTTATAACCCAAAGAAAAAAGTTCAATCCTACTACAGTCAGTAAGGCACAGGCACTGTACTCCCTGGGGTTATGTACTCCCTAGCCCGACCAGATCGCCGTCACTTCGCGACAGCGCTGTGTATAGTTATGTACGTACGGCTAGCTACACAGCCCACTCACTCAGATCAACACACGCGAACGCTCGCGAGTGCGATAGACTCACTCACGTCGAACAAACTCACCAGATTTTCACCGAAAACAATTAAAATCACGTACTACACGTCCACCAGGATAAAATAAATCACAAAAACTTCCACAACAAAGTGGAAAGAACCGGGGAAAATAAACAGAAATGCACAGAAGATAAGAAATAGAGGAGAAGCCGTAGGGGTAGGGTAGCCTGAATCTAAATTAATTTGTAGTTAAAAATGGTATCGCGCGCAATCCCTTGTTGCTGGGATACGTTGGCTTTGAATATTCATTGCAGGCTCGTACGGATTTGAAGTGAAATGGCAAATAATGGGTCTAAAAGTCTTCTAAAATTCATAAACCTGAAATAGACTTTTGGTGAGACGAAGTAATGAGTGTTTTGATTGGCCAAAATATTTCTGCATCTGCAGGCGAAGTTTGGGGTCATCAATCTTTCTAGTTTCTTTCCTGTCACTATCTGAACTGAAGTTCCTATACTTTACTACAGGGTCAAAACTTCAAGGTCACACAGAATGTGCAGGGGTCAACCAATCATCACCAAAATCTAATCGATTCTTTCCTGTCACTTTCTGAACATTCCCTGAAAATTTGGTGCAAATCCGTTCACCCGTTCTCTTGTTATCTTGTACACAAACAAACAAACAAACAAACAAACAAACAAAAAAAAAAAAAAAAACATACGGAGCCCTTTACATAACCCTGCCGATTTCATCGGCGTGGGTAATTACATTGCAATTGGGGTTGTTGTTTTTTTTCATCGGGCTTGGATAAAATAAATATGACGACAAAATAAGTTGGATCTCGACTTCAAAATGACATGCATGCGAGGCACAGAGCTTACTCACTCAGCTCAGTCACCACCCATCAACAAAGTCAAAGTGGATACTGGCGTGCATGTATTCGGCGAACCTCGATCAGCCACCAAATTTTGCAAATCCACACAAATTAAAAAAAAATACAGTTTTTGTATATATTTTACAACTACGAAATCCACTCAAACAGACATAAATGAGTTATAAACTAACTCAAATCTCAAATGACAGGACCGTTATAACCCAAAGAAAAAAGTTCAATCCTACTACAGTCAGCCAGGCAAAGGCACTGTACTCCCTGGTGTTATGTACTCCCTAGCCCGACCAGATCGCCGTCACTTCGCGACAGCGCTGTGTATAGTTATGTACGTACAGCTAGCTACACAGCCCACTCAATCAGATCAACACACGCGAACGCTCGCGAGTGCGATAGACTCACTCACGTCGAACAAACTCACCAGATTTTCACCGAAAACAATTAAAATCACGTACTACACGTCCACCAGGATAAAATAAATCACAAAAACTTCCACAACAAAGTGGAAAGAACCGGGGAAAGTAAACAGAAATGCACAGAAGATAAGAAATAGAGGAGAAGTCGTAGGGCTAGCCTGGCTAGGGTAGCCTGAATCTCGCAGTAGTAGTTCAAGCGCGCGAATAATCCCTTGTTGCTGGGATACGTTGGCTTTGAATATTCATTGCAGGCTCGTACGGATTTGAAGTGAAATGGCAAATAATGGGTCTAAAAGTCTTCTAAAATTCATAAACCTGAAATAGACTTTTGGTGAGACGAAGTAATGAGTGTTTTGATTGGCCAAAATATTTCTGCATCTGCAGGCGAAGTTTGGGGTCATCAATCTTTCTAGTTTCTTTCCTGTCACTATCTGAACTGAAGTTCCTATACTTTACTACAGGGTCAAAACTTCAAGGTCACATAGAATGTGCAGGGGTCAACCAATCATCACCAAAATCTAATCGATTCTTTCCTGTCACTTTCTGAACATTCCCTGAAAATTTGGTGCAAATCCGTTCACCCGTTCTCTTGTTATCTTGTACACAAACAAACAAACAAACATACAAACAAACAAACAAACAAACAAACAAACAAAAAAACAAAAAACAAACATACGGAGCCCTTTACATAACCCTGCCGATTTTATCGGCGTGGGTAATTATCATCATTAAATACTGCCAGAGTTAAGTCTACTTACATTGAAGTAAACATCGAAATAAGTAGACTAAATTCTAACTGTTAGGCAGTGTACCCTATAGGCTATGTTTTTTGTCCAATAATATTGTTACTAAGTAACGTTACTGTAATATTAAACTGTTAGAGTTAGAGTGAAGTGCTTTTAAATTAAGCCACCATCAGGCAAGTCTCTGATGAATTTATTCGTTCATTTGATTTATTTATTAGTTTATGTCACTTATTCTTTTCTTGGGGGGGGGGGGGGGGGGGCATTCATGATGGCACCTCGATCTGTTCCTACGTACATTTCAGAAAAAAAAGAGTGAAACATTCTAAATTTCTAAACAAACCAAACATTTTCTATGATTGTCTTTTATTGCCTATACTCCTGTTAGGGCTGGTAGGTGCATTATGTTTTCAGGTTGTCGGTCCATCCATCTGCCTGAACAAAATCGCACGTACACAACATCAAGATATCAACTATTTGGCTCAGGGAAACCGGCAGTACATGACACGAGATGAGCGGATTAGATCGTGGGCAAATATGGCCCAGTTCAAAGGTCATGAAATTTACTCCCAAATGTCACATCAAATGTGTTACTATATTAAACATGTCATGAAATTGAATGTAGAAAATGAGGGGTAAAATAAATAATTTCCCTAAAATTGAATGGTGTCGGGCAGAAATCAACAGAGACATTTTGGTATTTTTTCAGTATTTTTTGATTAGGCAACTAGATGCTGGTGCTATATAAATACCCTGATTGGATTGCAATGCACAATATTTACGATTGAATAAGGAAAAATACAATAAAGAAAACAAAAATAAATGCTCTCATATTTCAAATTAATTTCAGAATTGATACGACTGCATAATAAGATGGAGGGAGTCAAGTCGGAGGTGAGGGAAAACGGGAAACTTTTTGGGGCAATCCGTGCCAAAATGGAGAAGGGCAGATCTGGCTGAAATTGCTGATATCCCAGAAGGAATACCCTCTCTTCCACTTAATAACGTTCAAGACTTATGTGAGGTCAACACGATCCTTCAGGAGGATCTTGCCAAAAAAAAAAACATTTTTGAATGTCCTTACACTGCAAAACCAAGGGTGTTAAATTCAACACCATGGGTGTTAATTTCAACACTTTCCCGGTATCTATATCGGAAAACACCAGCTGGTGTTATTTAACACCAGGGTTTGGAATTACAAAATTCAATTCCACTCTTGGTGTTGAAGTAATTCCGCCTTTGGTGTTAAAATCTAACACCATTATTTCAACTTGGTGTTAAAGTTCACTTCTCGTTTGGGTGTTAAAAATCCAACACCATTTCTTTCAACACCAGTGGTGTGTAATATTTTAATCCTGAATTTTTTGTTAAAATCAATACCAATGATTTAACACCAAGAGTTCAATACAACACACTTTATCTCTGCATCAGAATCAATCAACCACACAATATTACACATACAGAAGGGGAAAAACAAACATGTCTTTTGACAACTAAATCTATGCACTTGTTTATTCAAGAAACAAATGAACATACGTATCTTGTTTTCCATCATGTTTGAAATTGTTATTGGTGAACTACAGGACTACAGGAGGAAGGACATTACAAATACCCGATGTAGTTTGCTCTCATACCAATTACCAAGCAACATTTAAGAAATGTTTCACCTTTACAAAAAAGCAAGTCAATCAAGCATGGAATGTATTCCACAACTGCCGCAACTAAACTAAAGAATGCAGAGTATCTATACATTGTATTATTATATCTCAGGACAGGAGGTCAAAATTCTGATCCGCGACACATGGATATACGTGACGGGTTTCTTTCTTTTTTCATTATAAAACAAAATCACGTGACGACCTAATCAACACCAAGAACAAAACAGCACCAGATAAATTAACACCAGATTATGGTCTTCGCATGTTTTAAATATGAATGGTGTTAAATGAACACCATCGAGAGTACATGCCTCAATTATTCAACACCAAGGGTGTTGTTTTCTTTTAATTCTCCACTGGTGTATGAATTTTAACACCATGGTTTTTGCAGTGTATCTGCTTATAATAGTGTTATACAGTTGATTCATTTACTTTCTTCTGCACTTTATACTCAATTATTAATGCAAACATTCAGCTTAATTGGGAAAATTCACTATCAGAATTTCAACAGCATATTTGTTTATTGTAGAAAGTTGGATTAAATATACTGTTTGTGACATGTACGTTCATTCCAGAATTGAAATTGACAATTATTTTTGGAGAATATTATATTTCCATTATTACATATACAGGAGAGGTCAATTAATTGTTCTGCAGCTATGTCATGATTTCAAAAAAACAGCAAGTTTTTTTTGTCTTGCTTGCAAAGCTGCTGCTAAATCCATTTTCTTTGCAATATAGTTATCAATTTCAGCCTCAGGTTGTTTATAGAGCTTGCAGGAGGCAAAACAATGCTTTGCATCCACCGTGTAGGTCTTCCAGAGTTTGCATGCCTATAATGAAATTGGCCTCTGCTTGGAATAATTAAGTTTGAAAGAACTTTTGAAATCAGTATCGGTTTCAATTGTGAGATCTTATGCATGTTTAAATCAGATAGGAAGGTGCCTGAAAGTGACAATAATACATGTTTACTGTTATTCCTTTTCATTTTCCAGATGTCATACTTAAAAAGAAAGATAAAGATCCTCAGAGATGTTTTTACCTCTAAGGGCTGTTAACTTCATTACAGTGTTTAAACTGGTGCCTTTTGAAGTTCGTTATGCTTCTAGCATTCTGTTTTTAACTGAAAAACAGCTTTACTCCGGGGCGGATACAGGATTTTCAGAAAGGGAGGCGCACACTGAGGATCCATCCGTTTGACGAAGCCAAACGGCCATTTAGGGGGTCCGGGGGCATACTTTGTCAGACAAAACTCTGGATCCGCTCCCGTTACTGCCAAAGTTTCCAAGAAGTGAACTCGCCATCTCCTGTGGTACAAAAGAAAAAAAAGAAAGGTCTACAAAACAACTTTAGTGGTCAGTGTATGTGTACAAAGATGCCAGTTTCCAGGCAAAAGCCTGAATTCAGGCCATTGCAGTTTATTTTCAGGCCATGTATTTCAGGTATTTGCTAAATGTAAGACATAAAAGAAGTAAAACAATACAGTATTTTAGAAAGTATCTTTCGGATCTGAGAGGTAATATTTAATTTTTTCATTATTTTTACCTTTCACATTCTATTTCTTTTCCAGCGGCTGTGAGGGGCAACGAACGGACAAGATCTGCTCCGCTTGACGAGGTGGAAAGTGGCATTCAATACTACTTGAAGTACATTTATAAAAAAGTACCAAAGAATGATCTGGAGCTTCGGAGGCCTGTAACTCCAGAACTGCAGGAGGACGAAGAAGTAGCCTTGCCAATGGACACCGAGGAATACTCAAATAATATGTAAAAAGCTGTAGTTACAACTGGCAATAATTAAAGAAAGAATCCTCTCTACAGGTTTAAAAGAAACAAATTAAATATGAAACAATGCTAAAAGATATTGGATAAGAAATGAGGAAGTTATGACATTATGAAAGTTCATATTTTGGGGGGAAAACACTTTTTGACCAGTCCTTAGTGTTCTAATGAGCGAGGTGATGATATCATTGCCTCACAATTTGCTATCCTTTTCATATACAGAAATGACAAAGGTTTCATATTTCAGCTATGAGAATCTAAAACTTGTCTTATCACCGCCCGAAATAAAGGAGAAATAATACATTTCGCTATGGGGATATGTGTTACGAGTGTGAGCTAAAAGTTTTTTTATAAATCCATATACAGTGTATTTGAAAAAAAAAATTATGAGGTGATGACATCTACTCGCCCATTTAAATATTTGCAAGGACTGGTCAAGAAAATAAAAATGAAATTTTGAAATGTCATATCATTGTGTATGAGATTTGTGTGATAATTTGCACTGTTCTATATGATGTTTTCTCATAAAATAAGAATAAATTCTGGAGTGGATTTCTTCTATAATTCAAACAACTATCTGTTTTTTAGGATGTTCTAAAGAATTCCACAGATGCTTGCATGTATTTCATATACAATTTCGGTGCCTCCATCTCCATAAGGAGCGCTAAATGTTTTATTCACATAAAATGTAAATGTTCTACTTGTTTCATGATTGCATGACATGAAACTTAAACTTATACTAAACTGCAGTTAGTTCAGTCCATAAATCTACATTTAAATGTCATCTGGAGTATTGGTAATGTATGGAAAAAATGAAGAGAGTTCCCATCCATTTGTATCCCACTTAAAAGCATGTTATGCATACATTCCATGAAAATAAAGCACCTAAAATGTCCTAAATATTTGTAGAATTTGAAGTTAAAACATGGCCATAATTTTTGTGTCCGCCACTCGGCAGATATCATTCCTTTATTACATTTCCATATATTCTTTTCTGCGTTGGTACTGTGCCAACATGATGATTAATTTGGAAATTTCTTTGTATTCAACATTCTTTCCCATTCTGAGCAACATTGTTGTGCAAACCAGAATTTCATTTTCAGAGAGACAAGCAATTCAAAAGTAAAGTGATTTATAGGCAGTTAGTGTCAAACTGAAATCACACTGCAAGTACTCCTGATAACCTTTAAACATATAACAAAGTTTTATTTGATATAAAATATTGGAAAGTAAAATAAAATTGAATTGAATTGAAAGTGTGTATGCAATTTTCAGCACTTTCATACTTTTTGCAGAATATATTGGTAGATGTAAAAGGGTATTTTTACCAATAGCGCATTTGCTTTAGGAGAAGAGCTTGATATATTTTGTCAATATGCCATATCTTGCAGTGATTGAGAGTTGCAGTTTTCATAACTCAAAATCTTTTATTTTATTACTCCTAAGACTATATTCGTCTGCCAATCCACAGGACAGAGAATTAATTAGTTATACATGTACATCCATTATTCAAAGAGCCACTATGAAGTTCATGTTAATAATGGACTTTTCATAGTCACCCAGTTGTGCGTATTTATTTCTTATGAACTGGACTGAAATGCTACGTACAATTAATATGCTTCATTCAGGCATTTTTCCCTGTGAAAAATATATTTGTCAAAGAAATTCAAGGGTAAATCAACTTGCATTATTTTGAATCAACTTATTCTGATTACAGTTCCACCACTTGGTTTGTTGTCTTACGTAGATTCCTAGCATTTCGTTCCCTAATTAACTTTCTTTATTTTTCCTTGTTCTTGTATAAAACATTGTTCTGGCACAAGATCTAGATTCAAACCCAAATTGAAAAAAAAAATGCTTTGCAAATAATTCAGCATTTTGAGTATCTACTTTATGCAAATGATGCAAAAAATTATAAACAAAATCTTATAATCAACGATTTCATGGGTTAGTAATTCGCAGTCTGCTCGCTAGTCATAAGGACCGCTATTCATAAAAATAAATTATTCATAAGGACCGCCATTCACAATAAGACATAAGGGTTGTTATTCATAATACGGAAAGAGGGTCGCTATTCATAATACCAAATCAGGGTCGTTAATCATAAGGATCCCTATTCATAATACGAAAACAGGGTCGCTATTCATAAAGGTCCATATTCATAAGGTTCGATATTCATAATCAAAGAAGAGGGTCGCTATTCATAATCGGAAAAGAGGGTCGCTATTCATAATCACAGAAGAGGGTCTCTATTCATAATCAGAGAAGAGGGTCTCTATTCATAATCAGAGAAGAGGGTCGCTATTCATAATCAGAGAAGAGGGTCGCTATTCATAATCGGAGAAGAGGGTCGCTATTCATAATCGGAGAAGAGGGTCGCTATTCATAATCACAGAAGAGGGTCGCTATTCACAATCGAAGAAGAGGGTCATCATTTAAATCAAATAAGAAAGGGATATGGATGAAGGACAACCCAAGGCCCAACGGTACTGTATTTAAGAAAACTCTATAGAATGCATTTCCGGTTTTTGTCAAATATATCCCTATTTTGTAAAATAGTGAACCGGTTTTTGTCAAATGTATCCCTATTTTCTAAAATAGTGAACCGGTTTTTTCTCAAATATATCCCTATTTTCTAAAATAGTGAACCGGTTTTTGTCAAATATATCCCTATTTTCTAAAAGAGTGAACCGGTTTTTGTCAAATATATCCCTATTTTCTAAAATAGTGAATATTTATCAATGCTCCCCACCCTATTGCTTTATCTTTCTGCATTTGTTTTTCCTAACTGTTCTTATGTTATTCTTTGTTTTAGTATCATTTTATCTTTATCGTTTTTACCCTGCCTGAGGAACTCATACTTTTATCTGTAAACCTCGGTCCTGGGTTATTTATGTACTTCTTTATTTGAATGTTAAATGTGTTTTTGCAATGTTTTTTAGGTTTTTTTATAATAAAGATGAATTAATTAAAAAAATATCTTTCCCTTATTTTTCGCTTCATCTTTACTTCTATCCTCCCCTTCGTCTCTCTTTATTTTCTTCTTTCTCTTTCCTTTCCTTCTTTGCTTATGTTATTCTTTGTTTTGGCTTTCCTTCATCTTCTCTTTCTGTCCTTTCTTATGTTATTCTTTGTTTTGATCTTTCTTCATCTTTCTTGTTGTCTTCTCTTATGCTTTTTTGTTTTGATCTTTCTGTATTTTGATCATTCTTGGATCTTCTCTTTCTGTCTTTCCATATATTGTTCTTTGTTCCCTTTCTTTATCTTCTCTTGCTGTCTTTCCCTCATAAATGTTATTATTTGTTTTAGCCTTCCACCATTTTGTCATTTTTCTCTCCTTATGTTTTCCTTTATTTTTTCCTTCTTTCATCTCTTTCATCTTTTGTTCTACCCTACCCCGTGCATTTCTTCATTATTCTCCTTCCATCTTCTCTTTTGATCTTTCCTCTATCTCTTATTCTTTATTTCTTTCTTTTATAATCTTCTTTATTCTGTCTTTCTTATTCTAGCATCTTCTTCTCTTTCCTTTTATGTTTTCAGTATTTTATGTGCTGTAACATAATTATAATGGGGCAAAATATTGAAAAACAAAACAAAAACAGGGGCGTAACTAGTACTAAGTATGCGGCACGTGCCCCGCAAATCAGATGGGGAAAATAATGAAAGAGGAGAAAAGAGACAAAGATGGGGCAGAGGAAAAGGAAGAGAAAATAAGGCAATAATTGGACCCCTTTTTTGTTTTGCTTTCTTTTTGTTTTGTTCAAGCGGACCCTGCTCGCCAGCCTCCCCCCCCCCCCCCCCCCCCATAAGAAGGTACTGTGCATCATGGATTTTCTATGTTTGTTTTGAACTTAATTCAATTCTATCAAATTTATTCACATTTCTTCATACTGTAAAGCATATTGGTTCTTGTATGTAAACAACCATAGGACCATCTGCTTTAAGTCCTTTAATTTTTATCTTGTATATAAATGACTTTCATAGATCATCAAATTAATTGACTTTTAGTATGTATGCAGATGACACTAATCTATTTTTTTCGCATAAAAGCCTAGAAACTATATGTGTGATTAATTCTGAACTGGATTCAGTTGCAAAATGGATTAAGGCTAACAAGTTATCACTGAATCTAGAAAAAAAAAAAATTACATGTCATTTAGTAATACTTTTAACGAACTACCTCATCCGATTCTCATAGATGATATACACATTTCTAGGCACTATAATAGATAATAAGCTGTCATGGAAGCATCAGATTGATAATGTATGTAAATTGATATCCAGAAACATAGGTATGATTAATAAACTCAAATGGTCTTTTCCGCCAAACATATACTTCTATCACTATACTCCACACTAATTTTACCATATCTAAATTATGGAATATAGCCTGGGGAAACAGTGCGGCATGCCTGTTAGAGTTTTTTTATTACAGAAAAGGGCTATGCGAATTATAAGTAATGCTAATTATCGCCACCACACTGATGGTCTTTTTCACTAATGTACTAAAAATTTATGATATTTACCGCCTCAATCTTGCTGTACTTATGTTTCAGTATCAGGGGCGGATCTAGCTTTTTTCCAAGGGGGAGGGGTTGACCCAACGATGATGCGGAGCATCGTCCACAAGCCGCGTAGCGGCGAGTCGATTTTTTTTTTGTTGCTATTTTGAACCCCCGTAAGTGATGTTTTCCTGGCATCTACTAACACCTGAGACAGAGTGCTATAGGAACATACTGTGTGGGTCTGGACATATTATGATGGTGTTTTTCTATGCACATTAATTTATACGTGGCAGCCCAAGGGGGGGGGGGGGGTTAAACCCCCTAATCCCCCGTAGATCCGTCACTGAGTATCATAATCATGAATTGCCCACTGTCTTCAATAATATATTCACACCAAATAATGAGTTAAAACATTACCCCACCAGACAAATCAACCTATATCCCTTGCCAAGAACTCGTACAGCATTAACCCAGAATACTTTTTCATTTACAGCTCCTAAATTTTGGAATTCCCTCCCTTTAAATATATGAGACAGTATAAGTTTGAGTACACTCAAACGTAAATTAAGAAAATCACTTATTGCTTTTTATGAACGTTGATGATTCTTGTTTACATGTGTAGTAAAATATATAGACAAAATTAAACCTTGCAGATCCTGCCCCCTCCCTCCCCCCTTTCCTCACCCCGTCACTTTGTCCTTCTTTCTTGTTCTGTCTTTTGTAAAGTTTACTCCTTTAAATTGTTACTATTCCCAGCTTTTTGTGTTGACATTGTTTTTCAATGCTTTTTCTTCGATGGAAAGTGTGTTATGCCTATGATTTGTTGCTTTCCATGGCCATGTATATCTGTCTTCTTCTTTTCCCCTTTTATTTCATTTGCATTTTATGCATGGTTGCCCCACGGCCTAGTTTTTTATGTACTATATTCATGATTTATCTTTTGCCAGGGACCAGCGCTTCTACAAGCAATGCTTCTATGCTGGTCTCTGTTTTCATTCTCATTTTCATAAAGTTAATCTAATGTATAGTATTCACTATTGTTACTTTTTTTCTTACTTAATGCACTTTATTTTGCTTGTAATGATCAAAAACGTTTCTGCACTAAGTTGTGTTGTCAATTATATTGTATATTGTTGATTGCATAATACATATTATTATGTACATGTACTTTGAAAAATGAAAATGTAATGAAATAAAATCTAAAATCTGAAAAAATCTGAAATCTGAATCTGAAATCCTCTCCGAGGGACTTGGGGTTAATGCCTTACCAAAGGACACGAGTGCATCCTTGGGGTGTTTCATAAAGCTGTTCGTAAGTTACGCACGACTTGAATAACTGGTGATGAGTTCTTGTGCTAAATGATAAAGAATCTGATTAATATAGCACCCAACTGGGGGGTGTTTCATAAAGCTGTTCGTAAAGTTACGCATGACTTTACGAACGACTGGAACATGTTTTCAAACCCGCACCCTTCAGTTACGAGGCCACTGTTCGACCACTGAGCTATCTCGCCTTTCTCTGAGGATTATAGACATGATAGTGCCAACACCTACAGCACCCCCCCCCCCCCCCCCGCCACCCGCACACAGGCCATGCCATTTATGAATTACTTTGACGAAAATTATCAGTATTATGTGCTTGTACCGAGGCAAGATGGGTCGAATGGCGCAACGTCGTCGGACTGATTGGGGGGGGGGGGGGGGGGGGGAACACAAGCGTAACCAGGATTTTTCAATATGGGGCGTTTGTGAGCACTCTTTGCACGCTCCCCAGGGGGGTGAGAGCAGGAATTTTATCAAATTTCGTAGCTCCTTTTTAGGCTTTTATCTTGCTCTTCCTCCGCTTTTTCGTTCTCGCCTTTTTTAAGGGGTTGAATAGGGGTATGCCCCCCTCCCCTTTGCCCGCCTGGCTAGGCCAGGGATGTATTTGTTTCATCGCCCCACCCCGTATTGCTTCGACACAGCCGTGGGGTGTCTCCCATCCAATATTATTATTTTTGTTTGCTAAATTAATTCTTTCATATTTGAGTGTTCATTGAACAATGAAAATCATATTACAATATTTTACAAATAATCCTAATCTCTTCTTCGATTATGAATAGCGACTCATTTCTCAAATTATGAATAGCGAACCTCTTCTTTGATTATGAATAGCGACCCTCTTCTTTGATTATGAATAGCGACCCTCTTCTCCGATTATGAATAGCGACCCTCTTCTTCGATTATGAATAGCGACCCTCTACTCCGATTATGAATAGCGACCCTCTTCTTTGATTATGAATAGCGACCCTCTTCTGTGATTATGAATAGCGACCCTCTTCTCCGATTATGAATAGCGACCCTCTTCTCTGATTATGAATAGCGACCCTCTTGTTTGATTATGAATAGCGACCCTCTTCTTCGATTATGAATAGCGACCCTCTACTCCGATTATGAATAGCGACCCTCTTCTTTGATTATGAATAGCGACCCTCTTCTGTGATTATGAATAGCGACCCTCTTCTTCGATTATGAATAGCGACCCTCTACTCCGATTATGAATAGCGACCCTCTTCTTTGATTATGAATAGCGACCCTCTTCTGTGATTATGAATAGTGACCCTCTTCTTTGATTATGAATAGCGACCCTCTCCTCCGGTTATGAATAGCGACCCTCTTCTTAGATTATGAATAGCGACCCTCTTCTCCGATTATGAATAGCGACCCTCTTCTTCGATTATGAATAGCGACCCTCTTCTTTGATTATGAATAGTGACCCTCTTCTCCGATTATGAATAGCGACCCTCTTCTCCGATTATGAATAGCGACCCTTATGAATATTGACCTTTATGAATAGCGACCCATATGAATATTGACCTTTATGAATAGCGACCCTCTTCTCTGATTATGAATAGCGACCCTCTTCTTTGATTATGAATAGCGACCCTCTTCTCCGGTTATGAATAGCGACCCTCTTCTTAGATTATGAATAGCGACCCTCTTCTCCGATTATGAATAGCGACCCTCCCCAGGTAACAGGCCCATGTGGGGCCCATATGGGCATCATCCGGGCCATCCGGGCCATCTGGGCAAAAGGGAACCCATATAAATCCCATATGTATCCCTTGTGCGACCCATATAGGTTAACCCATTTTGAGATCTACTTGGGCCAGCCCATATGGGAACCATATGGGAAAAGACTGGGAAAACCCATATGGGAATAACATGTAAATGCCGATATGGGTATCATATGGGAATAAGATGGGCAAACCCATCTGGGAAACATCTGTAAATGCCCATATGGGTATCATATGGGAATAAGCTGGGCAAACCCATCTGTGAAACATATTCAAATGCCCATATGGGTATCATATGGGAATAAGCTGGGCAAAACATCCGGGAAACATATGTAAATGCCCATATGGGTATCATGTGGGAATAACATGAGCAAACCCATATGGGAAAACATTTGTAAATGCCCATATGGGTATCATATGGGAATAAGCTGGGCAAACCCATCTGGGAAACATATATATGTATATTTACCCAAATGGGTATCATATAGGAATAAGCTGGGCAAACCCATCTGGGAAACATATATATTTACCCAAATGGGAATCATATGGGAATAAAATGGGCAGAACCATATAAGAAACATTTGTAAATGCCCATATAATAATAATAATACATGTGACTTGTATAGCGCACTTATCCATCCTGATTAGTTGCTCAAGGCGCAAATTATTACCCCCGGTCATTGGATTCTGGCACGCCCGGACACAGTGTATGCACATTCTCCACTCCCTGGGGAACATTCCAGCCAGTCGCCTGTAAGCGCACACATGCTAAGGAAAGGACATTACCTTTCGCCATCCTACCGGGTGGGTATCATATGGGAATAAGCTGGGCAAAACCATATGAGAAAGACATGTAAATGCCCAAATGGGTATCACATGGGAGTAGCTGGGCAAACCCATCTGGGAAACATATATATTTGCCCAAATGGGTAGTATATGGGAATAAAATGGGTAAACCGATATGGGAAAGACATGCAAATGTCCACATGGGTATCATATGGGAATATGCTGGGCAAACCCAAATGGGAATGACATGTAAATTCCCATATGGGTATCACATGGGAGTAAGCAGGGCAAACCCATCTGGGAAACATATATATTTTCCCAAATAGGTATCATGTGGGAATAACATGAGCAAACCCATATGGGAAAACATTCGTAAATGCCCATATGGGTATCATATGGGAATAAGCTGGGCAAACCCATCTGGGAAACATATATATGTATATTTACCCAAATGGGTATCATATGGGAATAAGCTGGGCAAACCCATCTGGGAAACATATATATTTACCCAAATGGGAATCATATGGGAATAAAATGGGCAGACCCATATAAGAAACATTTGTAAATGCCCATATGGGTATCATATGGGAATAAGCTGGGCAAAACCATATGAGAAAGACATGTAAATGCCCAAATGGGTATCACATGGGAGTAGCTGGGCAAACCCATCTGGGAAACATATATATTTGCCCAAATGGGTAGTATATGGGAATAAAATGGGCAAACCGATATGGGAAAGACATGCAAATGTCCACATGGGTATCATATGGGAATATGCTGGGCAAACCCAAATGGGAAAGACAAGTAAATTCCCATATGGGTATCACATGGGAGTAAGCTGGGCAAACCCATCTGGGAAACATATATATTTGCCCAAATTGGTATCATGTGGGAATAACATGAGCAAACCCATATGGGAAAACATTTGTAAATGCCCATATGGGTATTACATTGAAAATAAACTGGGCAAACCGATATGGGAATGGCACGTAAATGCCCATATGGTATTACATGAGAATAAACTGGGTAAACCAATATGGTAAAAACATGCAAATGTCCACATGGGAATCATACGGGAATATGCTGGGCAAAATCAAATGGGAAAGACATGTAAATGCCCATATGGGTATCACATGGGAGTAAGCTGGGCAAACCCATCTGAGAAACATATGTATTTGACCAAATGGGAATCATATGGAAATGAACTAGGCAAACCGATATGGGAATGGCATGTAAATGCCTATATGGGTATAACATGGGAATAAACTGGGCAAACCAATATGGGAAAGACATGCAAATGTCCACATGGGTATTACATGGGAATAAGCTGGGAAACATATATATTTGCCCAAATGGGTAGTATATGGGAATAAAATGGGCAAACCGATATGGGAAAGACATGCAAATGTCCACATGGGTATCATATGGGAATATGCTGGGCAAACCCAAATGGGAAAGACAAGTAAATTCCCATATGGGTATCACATGGGAGTAAGCTGGGCAAACCCATCTGGGAAACATATATATTTGCCCAAATAGGTATCATGTGGGAATAACATGAGCAAACCCATATGGGAAAACATTTGTAAATGCCCATATGGGTATTACATTGAAAATAAACTGGGCAAACCGATATGGGAATGGCACGTAAATGCCCATATGGTATTACATGGGAATAAACTGGGTAAACCAATATGGTAAAGACATGCAAATGTCCACATGGGAATCATACGGGAATATGCTGGGCAAAATCAAATGGGAAAGACATGTAAATTCCCATATGGGTATCACATGGGAGTAAGCTGGGCAAACCCATCTGAGAAACATATGTATTTGCCCAAATGGGAATCATATGGAAATGAACTAGGCAAACCGATATGGGAATGACATGTAAATGCCTATATGGGTATAACATGGGAATAAACTGGGCAAACCAATATGGGAAAGACATGCAAATGTCCACATGGGTATTACATGGGAATAAGCTGGGCAAATGCAAATGGGATATATATGTCAATACCCATATGGGTAATAAATGGGAGTAAGCTGGCCAAACCCATATGGGAAAGACATATGAATGCTCACATGGATATCACATGGGAATAAGCTGGGCAACGCCATATAGGGAAACAACTGTAAATACCCATATGGGTATCATATGGGAATATGCTGGGCAAACCCATCTGGGAAACATATGTAAATGCCCATATGGGTATCATGCGGGAATAAGCAGGGAAAACCCCAAGGGAAAGACATATGAATGCCCATAGTGATATCACATGGGGAATAAGCTGGGCCACGCCATATAGGGAAACAACTGTAAATACCCATATGGGTATCATTTGGGAATATGCTGGGCAAACCCATCTGGGGAAACAAAAGTCAATGCCCATATGGGTTTCATATGGGGGTAAGCTAGGCAAGTCCATATGAGTATGATATTCCAAAGTCCAAATGGGTGTCATTTTGAAATGACCTGGCAAACCCATATGTTAATATATGTAAACCCCAATGTGGGTATCATTATTGGAATGATCTGGGGGAACCCATATGGGTAAGATGTGTAAATAATAAGCTGGGTAAACCCTTATTGTTGAGGGGTACATACTTCTGACAAAAATTATCAGCGTACTATAAAAGATCTACATTGTACACATTGCAAACTGAATTGTCATTATACTGGCCCTAACTTATCAAACGGTAATAGAGTACCGAAGTGTGACGTCATACCGCCCAAGTTGTCAAGGTGGCTGGTTCTAAACAATTTTGTGCTGAACAATGGCGTGGTGATCACACCAGCACCAAACACTGAATTTGCCCTGCTCCAGCCCGTTGCTTTACTGATTTCGCGGTGAACTTCAAGCGCGGGCTTTGTTGTTTAGAACCAGTAACCTGGACGACGAGCGAATATGACGTCAGTACTTCGGTACTAATTCTATACTTCGGTATTAATCTATGGAGACCTAAAGAATGTGAGAAGTGCCTAAGAGAAAATGAAAGCACCTCCCAACCCCATGTGCTTTGACCCCTAGTACAAATGGTTGAGTCCACTTTTCAAACCTGCGCCACCTTTTGAGGAAACGGCATCCATTGCATACTACTTACGAAGGAATCACTATATATCCACCCTCCTACTCTTTGAAGGTAAGCTGCAATATATCTTATCATTTCTTTCTAAATTTCATTTTCTCTTTGATATTGTTTATTAATTTAAAAGTACATATATAGCCCGAGATGTACCATCCAGTGATATTTTCTGGTTCATGACTGTCTTTTGTGGGATTATTATGAGTGAATTGATAGAGAAATGTTAATTCAGTTGAGTTACCAGCACTATGAACACGATGAACAGTTGCTCTGGTAGACAAAAGAACATCCCTTCATTACTATTATGTAAAATAAGCAGAACAGGTGAATATGCATGTGACACCTGTTCTACATATTTTTACATAATAGCAATGAAGGGATGTTCTTTTGTCTACCAGGGCAATTGTGGAAGGTACAATGAGGAGCTGTATATTTTGTCCGCTTCTTTGTTCGCCATGTTCATAGTGCAGTTTACCTTAGCTTAATACTCCCATTGTTTAAGTTGCAAGGCCCAAGAGGAAAGAAGTATGCCTGAATCATATCGTTCACCCACCGCGTGATAGTTTACATTCCCTACAGTACTGGTCTGTTTATAACCAAGGGGTTTGGTAACTCCTTGGTTTAACTAAGTGGTCTGGCTTTCCATGTATATGGGCTCAAATCAAAATCATTTCACTAGCCAAGTATGTATCACATAATTATGCAGACAAGATGAATGTCATAGTTTATTATACCATAATAATGTTATTGTTCGCTTCATGTGAGGAGCAACTGCCATAAATGAATAATTGATGTGTCATTACTACCATTCTCAAAATATAGGCCTACAGATGATAGTGATATCTTTATAAAGTTGCTTTTCTTGCACTCTATTTCTCTCCCCTCCCCTTATTTTTGTATCAGTATTGTACCTTTATCCCATACACCATTTCATTCTCTGCTATATTTCTTGTCATTTCCCTTTGCATGGGTCAATAGGTATTGTCCATATTTCTATATGTTTTCTGTTTTCCTTTCTTTCTTTTTTTCTTTTTTTTTTTTGGGGGGGGGGGGGGGTGGGACCCGACTCTCTTTGATTTGTTTTTTAATTTTATGGAAACGGCATGAAGTCTCGTATATGTGGTATAGAGAGAGAGAGAGAGAGGGGAGGGGGAGGAGAGAGAAAAAAAAGAGCTAATATTTAGATTTGCTTTTTTTTAAATATCTGCATTGGCAATCAAAAATTGTAGCATATTTGCAAATTTCACTATCTACAAAAATTTTATATTGTAAATATGCTAGTGTAATATTTTTTGTGAAATTTGTTACATGTACATATATCTCACTCTGTCGTTTCAGATCCAGCAAATAGACGATAAAACGACAACGGTACAAGGAAACAGCATAATTATAAGCAGTAACGTAACAATTTTAAAAAAGAAGCGTATATTCTAGATGGACAAAATGAAGAAGACTTCTGGCACGTGTTAAAATTATATCATGATTATATCCAAACTGGACGAAGCTGTTAAGGTGGCACCATAAGTAGTACCTGCAGGAAAATGTTTCCAGTATTCGGAACTGAAGAAATGTTTACTATGAATACTATGAAGGCCGGGAAGACTCCTTTGAACATGCCCTGATCGTGTATGCATCTCAACTATGGGGGAATGCACAATCAACTGATGAACAAAATCCGCAGCTTCATTAGATGTTGACCAGTAATTTGGATAATTATAAAGAAGTGCCAGATGGAAACAGCTATTGTTTAACCTTATTTTTTGGAAAGCATGATATGATTGTAATAACAAATACTGCATATTAATAATCTTTAATGTATGCATGGTGAAGGAGGAGGCCTACAACTGGAGGAGAAAGTCTATTGTATATCAATGCATTCTACTTCTGACCGCCGTTCTGTTATTTGATGAATTCGCCAACTGGGCCTTTGGGTATTAAAATATTACTTACTCAGCTCTTTGTGATACGATACATGCATTTCTGAAAGAACATTCTAAACTCATGGGGCTTGGGGGCTTGACACTGAACTCCACTAGCCTGCACGTTACGAAGGAACTAATGGCGAAAAATGGATAGTGTGAAATTGTTTCGGGGTATCGCCTTAACCACGACACATGCAGTGGCAAGCTATACATCCGGAGTCGACCCTTCCCAACAGATGCATTTTTTTTTTTCAATAGTGAGAAGGAGCCGTGATATAAACTACCTAACCAATACAATATTCCGTTATTTATTATTTTCACAATGTGTTTTTCTTAAAGTTTGTTTTAAGTGAGTTGCCAAGGCTGTTCTTTAGAAATTGTACTTACAGTATCTAAACACACTTCCAATACCATTTGATGTGTCACAAAATGAATAGTATGAGAAATGATTCCGTCAAAATCCCATAATTACCATTTTTAATGGTAGACTCCTAGGCTTATTTTACTTCAATAATGTATGTCGTTGTATATCCCCAAGCTTAAAATGAAAAATCTCCAGTTCTTTTTGTAAGATGAACATTATGGTGGTTATTGATTGATAATTTATTTAACCTGGCAGCTAAGAAAGCAAGTTAGCGTATGTTTGTAAGCAAGCAACGGGGGGGGAAGAAATCTTTTAGTCCTATTCGAGGGACTTGGATTAATTCCTTACTAACTACACAGTATTAATTTCTAATATTAAAAAGGTTTACTTTGAAATATGATTACTTACTATTTAATGGGTAAAACTGTAGAAATAAGTGAATACATGTTTGCATGAATGGGATTGATGGGGTACTTCATGGAAATCTAATTACTGCTATGGAATAAATTTCATGGGCATGTACGAATAAGTGAAACTATATTTTCAGATCAATATAAAATACATGTATGTCGTTGCCCAACTTAAAAGTAAAATTCTTGTTTGATGAAAATATCATTTATAGATGCATATTTATAATAAAAAAATGTTTATATACTTTGATAATCTAATTACCGCTCTGGAGTAAATGTATTGGGTATGTAGTAATAAGTGAATACATGTCAGCGTGAATGAGTTTGGTGGGGGTACTTCATATATAGGCAAGCTCATAATTTTTTTTTTGACCGCGCAAACAGGTCTGTTTTCAAGACAAAATTCCACAGGCAATACTCATTATTTGTGACATACATGTATGTACACAGGTTGCATGGCAGGTCACCGGCAACTTATATTTCAAGTACCCCCATTTTTCATTTTAATGTTGTTTTCTTTTGTACTGGCACAGCTGTGGTGAGAGGCTGATGATGATTGCATGATCAAGTAGTTTCTGTGTCCCGTGTCTTTCCTTAAAAACGATTTAGGAGTTGCCCTGTTGTATCGATTGAATAGACCAATGTAGGCATATTGTAAATCTCAGTTACAAAATTATTTCGGGCCCATTAGGGGGCCCATGGGGGAACGCAATATATGGGATCAATCATACTGTTCCCACATATGAATTTTGGTATCCATGTGCTCATGAATGCTTTTGACAGGTCGTCATTACACTTTGTAATGAGTGGTTCAGATCCCATGGGTTACATGTGAGAGACTTCAACATTTCTCAGAATGTTTGAAAGACGTCGTTTTTACCAGCATGACCTAGAATGACGCCCCATTATTACGTCCATAGAGTCGTCATTTGGTGACCTGCAAGACGTCCATAAGATGTCATAAAGTCGTCATTTGGTTATTTGCAAGACGTCCAAAATACGTCATGAAGTCGTCATTCAGTGACCTGCAAGACGTAAAGATGACGTCAAAATAAGACGTCCTCATGATGTCTTGTGTTGGTGCAACTTGTCGTCTTATTGACGTAATTACAGGACGTAAAAAAGACGTAAACCACGACTTAAATACCACGTCATTTTTTACCACCCGCAAGACCTCTAAAAGACGTCCAAAAGATGTCATGAAGTCGTCATTCAGTGACATGCAAGACGTTAAGATGACGTCAAAATAGGACGTCTTCATGATGTCTTGCGTTGGTGCAAGTTGTCGTCTTATTGACGTAATTACAGGACGTAAAAAAGACGTAAACCACGACGTAAATACCACGTCCTTTTTTACCACCCGCAAGACGTCTAAATACGTCATAAAGTGGTCATTTATTGACCTGCAAGACGTCCAAAAGATGTCAAAAAGTCGTCATTTGGTGATTTGCAAGACGTTATGAAGTTGTCACTCACTGACCTGCAAGACGTAAAGATGACGTAAAAATAAGACGTCCTCATGACGTCTTGCGTTGGTGCAAGTTGTCGTCTTATTGACGTAATTACAGGACGTAAAAAAGACGTCAACCACGACGTAAATATCACGTCATCTTTTACCAGTATTAAGCCTTCACAATTTCATTCAAAAATTTCCAAGTATTAACCCTTCATGCATGTAACTGCATGACAAACAAGACTTCAGAACTGCGACTGCTTAGCTGTGTCTTCGACTGCCTAACCAATAGCCTTCCGAACTGTGACTGCTTACGACTGCTTATCTTTGTCTTCGACTGCTTGTAGGAAAATTCTCTTGAAGGCTTATTTTCTAAAGACTGCTTATTTAGGCAGTCATATGTCTTCGTCTACTCATGAGAAGGTCTGTGAAGGCTAATGACTGCTTCTTTGCCATCTATTTAAGCTGTCGGATGTCTTCGAAGGCTTACCGACTGCTTAGGGACTGCTTAATAAGCAGTCTTCTTTGGTAAGGGACGTCATAAAGTGGTCATTTATTGGCCTGCAAGACGTCCAAAAGACGTCAAAAAGTCGTCATTTGGTGATTTGCAAGACGTTATGAAGTTGTCATTCACTGACCTGCAAGACGTAAAGATGACGTCAAAATAAGACGTCCTCATGAGGTCTTGCGTTGGTGCAAGTTGTCGTCTTATTGACGTAATTACAGGACGTAAAAAAGACGTCAACCACGACGTAAATATCACGTCATTTTTTACCACCCGCAAGACGTCTAAATACGTCATAAAGTGGTCATTTATTGACCTGCAAGACGTCCAAAAGACGTCAAAAAGTCGTCATTTGGTGATTTGCAAGACGTCATGAAGTTGTCATTCACTGACATCCGAGACGTAAAGATGACGTCAAAATAAGACGTCCTTATGACGTCTTGCGTTGGTGGAAGTTGTCGTCTTATTGACGTAATTACAGGACGTAAATATCACATCATTTTTTACCACCCACAAGACGTCTAAATACGTCATAAAGTGGTCATTTATTGACCTGCAAGACGTCCAAAAGACGTCAAAAAGTGGTCATTTGCATGGTGATTTGCAAGACGTCATGAAGTTGTCATTCACTAACCTGCAAGACGTAAAGATGACGTCAAAATAAGACGTCCTCATGAGGTCTTGCGTTGGTGCAAGTTGTCGTCTTATTGACGTAATTACAGGACGTAAAAAAGACGTAAATATCACGTCATTTTTTTACCACCCGCAAGACGTCTAAATACGTCATAAAGTGGTCATTTATTGACCTGCAAGACGTCCAAAAGACGTCAAAAAGTCGTCATTTGGTGATTTGCAAGACGTCATGAAGTTGTCATTCACTGACCTCCAAGACGTAAAGATGACGTCAAAATAAGACGTCCTTATGACGTCTTGCGTTGGTGGAAGTTGTCGTCTTATTGACGTAATTACAGGACGTAAATATCACGTCATTTTTTACCACCCACAAGACGTCTAAATACGTCATAAAGTGGTCAATTATTGACCTGCAAGACGTCCAAAAGACGTCAAAAAGTGGTCATTTGCATGGTGATTTGCAAGACGTCATGAAGTTGTCATTCACTAACCTGCAAGACGTAAAGATGACGTCAAAATAAGACGTCCTCATGAGGTCTTGCGTTGGTGCAAGTTGTCGTCTTATTGACGTAATTACAGGACGTAAAAAAGACGTCAACCACGACGTAAATATCACGTCATTTTTACCACTATCTGCTATCAGGGTTCCTCATAATACTGCAGAAAGAGATTCAATCATACTCGTACTCAGTATATGCCCTCCGAAAGAGGGCTAGAGAGTCAACTAAAATCTGACCTTTGACATTCTATAGGCTTTGCATTGGATGCATTGTGGGAGCTTTGTCCAATAGGGCGGTTTACGCGATGACGTCGTCAACACCCCTTACTTCCTAGTTACTATTACTAACTCGGGCAAGCTTGGATTTTGCAGGATCTCCATCCAAAGTCAATGCGCGTCTCTCCCTAGCTGTTATCGACGATAGTGACTATATATATATCCAGGTTATTTTTCAATGAGTGAAAATATATTTTAACTCTATTTTCCCCCTATTTTTCTTTCTATTTTCTTGAAAACATGGCTATTTTTTTACTATTTGTCCTGATAAAATAGGGGGAAAATAGAATATTTTTACTCTATTTTTTCTTGAAAGCTATTTTCCCCTATTTCCTACAAACAAGTAAAACCCTTGGACTATTTTTCTGCTATTTTTTACACACTCGTAAATCAGAAGACTATTTTCCTTCTATTTTTTTCAACTTGTCCTGATAAAAGCTAAAGAAGATATAAAAATAGAGAAAAAATAGAAGAAAATTAGTGAAAAAATGAATTTTCACGCAATTTGTGTAGTCTCGGAAACTATACCAAATTCAAGCTTGGGAAATTTTGAATTTAATCATCCTCCTGTGAAAATGATAGAATAAGTTATTTTAATGACCTATCTGTTCATTTCTTACTGAATCAACCTGTCTAACCTCACACTAGATTAATATCCATTTTTTAAAAACATTAACGGGATAGCAAAGTCTGAAGCTGGACTAATTCATACATGAGCCAATCGGGTTGCAGGGCTGGATATTTCAAATTCATTTGGAGGCTGTGTAGAGATAGTGTACATGCTGTTGACAGCTATATGGATATTTTACTCTAAATTTCTTACAAGTTAGTGTAAGTGTGCAGACATCACTTTCTTTCATGTTCTCTATTCATCTTCTTTTAGTGTGAAGCGTGTGAAAGTGAAAAGAATGTGTGAAA
Organism: Heliocidaris erythrogramma; assembly: GCA_025617745.1. Taxonomy (NCBI): domain Eukaryota; kingdom Metazoa; phylum Echinodermata; class Echinoidea; order Camarodonta; family Echinometridae; genus Heliocidaris; species Heliocidaris erythrogramma. The sequence goes on from CM046866.1 coordinate 22,415,597, forward strand.
ATGAGGCATTTCTTAATATGCAAAATGAGAGCATAATTATGGTTGCAGTCCCATGTACTAGTTCTTGTGTGTGGTACGTATTCTGGACCACATGTGCATAGCCTACAGGCTAGCTCCCTAGCTCCCATCAGTGAAAGTGAAAAGAATGTGTGAAAATGAGGCATTTCTTAATATGCAAAATGAGAGCATAATTATGGTTGCAGTCCCATGTACTAGTTCTTGTGTGTGGTACGTATTCTGGACCACATGTGCATAGCCTACAGGCTAGCTCCCTAGCTCCCATCATTCTTTGAAAATAGCATTCAAATCTTATTCAAAGCCAATTTATCTTTTGGGAAAAGTATTTTTGTTTCTTCTCAGGTGTTTATTAAATGTATTTAAAAAAAAAAATATGTAAATTAGTGACAGAACATACATGTATATGATAAAAATAGTCGAAAAATACATTTTAAGAAAGATTTTTTGTCTATTTTTATGTATTTTTATCCTTATGTTAATTTGTTAAAAATATATGTTTTTGCTATTTTTCACCGATTTTTAGTATATTTCTGGACTATTTTGTCCCTATTGTGGACGAGAAAATAATTTTTCTTGGTCTATATTTCGTCTATTAACTATTTTTCATCTCTATTTTTTGTCTATTTTTTGTTCCAAAACATATAGGGTAATAATATATTTTAAACCTATTTTTATCACTATTTCCATTATATTCCTGAAATATTTTCTCACTATTTTTTAAAGCAAAGAAATAGTCAGAAAATATATTTTCTGGGTCTATTTTCTTTCTGTTTTCCATCTAATTTAAAACTGTTTTATTTCGACTGGGATCATAATTTCTCATACGATGGCATCGACTTCGAGTTCATCGTCAAGGAAGTCAGTGAAGGATTGGACAGTCAGAGATTTGACAGACTTCTTGAGACAAAGAGGTGTGAGTACGAGCGGGTATAATAAGGAAAAACTTGTAAAACTTGCGACGGCTGACCCCGATCTCACCCAGGTAGATATGCGATACACCCCCTCCCCCCCCCCCCCCACACACTCACACTTTGTACTAAGTGCCTCGAACTTTTAAACTAATTTCAGTAAAAATAAAGAAAAGTTATAAAGCATGGATCCTGTAATTCATGTACTGCCCCCTCCCCCACTTGACAGGGAGTATGGGGCAATAGGAACAATAACTCGTGCTTCCTTCTGTCTGGGAGGGGGGGGGGGGTAGATTTATACACATTTATTACTACGATCCACAAAATTGTAGACAGGAACATCCAGGGGATCTTTGGACTCGGAGGCAGAGCTAGAGGCGGACGGTTTCCAACAACCTCTTTCGGGCGGAGACCGCAGAGGTTTTGTGCAATTTGTCGCGCGCTCAAGCTCGGTGACTGCAGCTGGAATGGGGAGGGGATGTTCGATTGTCGGGCCGTTTCCTCCCACAAAATGCTTGGAACAGATGTAGGTATCCTTGGTGATTCGGTCTATTCCAAAGTCCTAGCTTTCGACCACACATTTTCATCCAGGTTGTACATTTGTCCAAATATGTCTTTGGTTTCGGGAAAGGGATGAAAAACACCGCCAGCATTTCGGTCCTTTTCCCAAAATATCGTGAATCGCTGTTGCACGTTCCATAACACTAACAGCAATGTTTTCCTCCCATTTTGCGGAAAGTGTGGAGAAAAATCCTCTTTAAATGGCGTACTCTCTCATGTGCAATTAAACCTTGATTTAGATCTACGGTGTGCGATGTGATGTAGAATTGAATTTCTTTCAAGTATTGATGAGATAAACTTTGATGCGACGCACTCTATCAGTACTCTCCACGTACTTCTATAGACGTATTATCCTACATCCCACCCAGTTCCCCCTCTCTTGCATGATAAAACCAAATTGTTATCTTTGATTGAACTCTAAAACGGTCATTTTGAATACCGGCAATATTTTTCGAAAAGATTCAAAATTTTCCGTAGATCTATAAAATATGATAGTGCTCAAGCCTTAAAAGTAAAGCGCATGGTATCATTACCGACAATCTGCGGTAGATGTGGACCTGTTTGCGATTGATCATGACACTGAATGCGCAAGATCCTCTGCCAGGAGCTGGGCCGCGCCGGGTAAGATCTTGCCCAGCGGTCTGCTAGTTTTGGGTGCGCCGATCCTGGCCGGTTAACTGCGCTTTGCCTACGGTTACAATAGCGAAAGTTGCAGGTGCCCTGGATCTAGGCCTACCTTAGAGTTAGACCCTCGTTAGACCTTGAACTTAACTAGGGTCTAGAAAGATCAACTTAAAATTTGAACGGCAATGTCTTGAATTATGCTGGACCATGCAGATTAAAATGTTCTTTATTATGTACATGCTGCTACTAAGAGTAAGAGCTGTCTCAATTCCTTTTGTGTAGTGCAGTGACAACCATGACGAGTCACCACTTTCACTGAGAGTGAGATGAGAGTAGTATATAATGTGCGAGTATAAAATTAATCTAAACAGATATGTGGTCGCGTGGTTTTATTACTACATGTACCATGGTCCTAACCTCTTGTTCTCTTTTGATTGCAGAGCTATTGGACCAAAGTAGAGAAACACAGGGGGACCTGGACCAGATCATCCAATACTTATCGTGATAGACCCTACCTGGGGCTGGCCTGTAGATTATTGTCATCCACTCACTGCATGAAACCCAAGTTGAACTGGAAAGGTAGATTGTTTTTTCGAAAATGTAGACCTCTAAGCCCACATAATTGGTGTAAATTTCAATTTGGCCATAGCTTAGTCTTAGACATTGTACTAGTAGCTCTGTAAGATTAGATCTTATTATTGATATTAGACTAAGATGTGTATCTGTTTTCTGTAGACCGTACACGTGTAGACGTAGTCTGTACAGTCAAAATCAAAATCAAAATCAATGTCCAGTAAATTATTTTGATTATACCCACTTACCGATTTAGCCATTTAAAAGTTTATTAGATGTCTTGGTCTAGGATCAAATTTGGAATGGAAGATGAACATACATGTATGTACTTTTCTGTTAAATGATTTAATTAAACTTTGATTTACATTTTTGAATTGAATAATTGAAGGAAGAACAACAAATGTAGCCCGTGCCTCCCCCCCCCCCCCCTTAGAACGGGAATTTTTTTTGTTGTTGTTGTTCTTGTTTTGTTTTCGTGCTTGTCAGATATTTACATGTTTGGATGGAAACTGGATCCCATAACCCCCCCCCCCCCCCCCCCCCCCCCAGAGTGACATTTGGAGGGCTGGCAAGGCCAAAAAATAAAGTTGACAATCCAGCATTTGTGTGTCCCCCCCCCCCCCCCCTTATACAAAATCCTGGATCCGCCCCTGGATAGATTTACCCCTCTTGTTCCCTTCTTTAAAATCCAGTCCACAGTCTACAAGAAGTTTAATTTTTTGTCCTTTATTTTTGTTTTTATAATGCAGGTTGTCCAAGGAAGCTCATCAGTTACATGGCTTGTTAAGCTCTTGAGTGCCAAGTAATGGAGTCATTAGGGATCAAAGTATTTTTATCTTTATTATCATTTAATTTTTAATTATTATTTTTCTGAAGAGATTTATTGATAATTTACATAATGGCAAATACATGTCATATGAATTTGTCATGTTCACTTAACGCGAACCGGTCGTGATCCCCGATCTTTCGACAGAAATTTGGCGAAAACACGTCCTTTTCGGCACATTTTAAATCATATCTCGAGAACCGCGCAAGATTTTTCATGGGGGCAAACGGTTTATAAAACTTTGATTAATTCTACATCTCATGATGTCAGTTATTTTTTAATTGAATGAAAAAAAACCGCCGTCTATTTTCGACTGAAAATGCATGGTTTCATGCTTTTTGTGTGAGGAGAAGCACTTTTTTGCACTCATTGCTCTCGTATTCCTCCTATAGCTTCTGACTTACGTGTCAAAATGTATGGGGGCAAAGACTAGCAAATAGCCAAGATGTTACTCTTTCTTGTGATATCAGGTTCGTCCTGATTGGTCGAAAAAAACCGCCGTCTATTTTGCATAATTAAAAAGAAACATAGCAAAAAAGATGTCATGTATATAAAGCACGTACAGTATGTAATGCTGCGTATATAGGCTCGATTTGGACTGTGCCATTCTAAAACGGGGTGCATCAATCCAATGTGTGTGTTGAACGACTGTGAATGCGAATTGAGCAGTCGTTACTGTTGTGGAGTGATATGTTGCATACCGTGGATGAAATGGATGAATCATGTCGACTAGCAAATAGCCAAGATGTTACTCTTTCTTGTGATATCAGGTTCGTCCTGATTGGTCGAAAAAAACCGCCGTCTATTTTGCATAATTAAAAAGAAACATAGCAAAAAAGATGTCATGTATATAAAGCACGTACAGTATGTAATGCTGCGTATATAGGCTCGATTTGGACTGTGCCATTCTAAAACGGGGTGCATCAATCCAATGTGTGTGTTGAACGACTGTGAATGCGAATTGAGCAGTCGTTACTGTTGTGGAGTGATATGTTGCATACCGTGGATGAAATGGATGAATCATGTCGAATGAGAAAGTGTAAAATTCTTCCTTCCCGCGTACGCACTGTTGTGTACTCGGAGTGAGATTCGTAAATAGCAGCTCTTCTGTCCCTCCCTTCTCCGTTGCCCCCCATTGCTATAATAGAACAGCCGCGAACAAAACACCGATTTATACAGAGCAATGACCTGGACCACCCAGCTGATCGAGCGCGTGGTACGATCGAGTCGCGTTTGTATGTGCGCACAGCTGACTAAAGCAGAATTAAACCTTCAGATTATGTGAACAAATCAGGGGGTGAGAAATTCATATGTTATAAATGTCAGGAATGCTATTTCTGAGCTGGAACTTGAATGTCAAAGTATGGGTCAAAAGAAAAGAGCTAACATACTATTCAAAGGGGAAACAAACAGATTTGTAACTTTTATTTATTCAGTTATTTTTTGTAAATTTATTTATTCTTTTTCTTCTTCTTTTTTTTTTTGGGGGGGGGGGGGTCAAGGTTGTATCAAGGCTATCGAATGGCCCTTATTGCAATCACTTGACATTAGTTGTTGGGTTGTTTTTTCTTTTTTTTTTCATTTGTTGTTTTTTGTTTTTTGTTTTTGTTTTTTTTAGGGGGGGGGGGGTACATGCAGCAGCAGCCAGTGCATGGTGGTACATATGGGGTCATTGGGAGCACATTTTCTCTTTGTACTTCAGGTTTAGTTGAGATATGATATGCCAGATCCCCTGATAGCAGAAAGTGTTAAAAAAATGACGTGATATTTACGTCGTGGTTTTCGTCTTTTTTACGTCCTGTAATTACGTCAATAAGACGACAACTTGCACCAACGCAAGACGTCAAGAGGACGTCTTATTTTGACGTCATCTCTACGTCTTCATTACTCTTCTCTGATAGAAGAAAGTGTTAAAAATGACGTGATATTTACGGCGCGGTTTTCGTCTTTTTTACGTCCTGTAATTACGTCAATAAGACGACAACTGGCACCAACGCAAGACGTCAAGAGGACGTCTTATTTTGACGTCATCTCTACGTCTTGTACACTGTTAAAACTAAAGTGCTACTTTTAGGGGCATGTATAGTGACTACACCTGAAATGCTGTTTATAGCACTTGTAGTGTGCTAATTTACCAGCAAAAAAAAAATGTGACCGTGGCGAGCCTCGAACCAGGTTCCGCTGATTGAGAGGCGCTGACGTTACCGATGGACTAACGAATGCTTCTTGCAATCCAGTTTAGTCATGGGAGTCAAGTAGATAACATGAACTATGTGGTGTCGTAAATTCACTATGTAACAATATGATCTGCTCTAAATCGTACAATGTGAGTTAGTCTAGCGGTAATGCCAGCAATTCTCGATCAGCGGACCCTGGTTCGAAGCTCGCCCAAATCATTTTTTTAAATGAATGTTTAGCAGTTTAAGGAGCCGGTCCAGCTCCCGTGAAAGTGCTGAAATAGCACGCTGTGTGCATTCAATAGCACTCTGAGTGCAGTCCCTATGCATGCCCTCCAAAAGTGCTATATACAGCACTTCAGTTTTTACAGTTTACAGATGACGTCAAAATGAGACGTCCTCTTGACGTCTTGCGTTGGTGCAAGTTGTCGTCTTATTGACGTAATTACAGGACGTAAAAAAGACGAAAACCACGACGTAAATATCACGTAATTTTTACCACTTTCTGCTATCAGGGTCTGTAAGGCACAAGGAAAGCGTTCAATGAAGGGAAATTCAATATTGAAGGAGGGCTTCTTCTTCCTCTTCTTCTTCTTTCCTCTTCATCCTCTTGTTCTTGTTCTTCATCTTCCTCCTCCTCTTCCTCCTCCACTTCCTTTTCCTCTTCATCTTATTTTTCTTCTTCTTTTTCATCATCTTCCTCTTCCTGCACCTCTTCCACTTTTTTGTTTTTAATTCATCTTCTTTTTCTTCTTTTCTTCCTTTTTTTTTCTTCCTCTTCTTCCTCCTCTTCTTCTTTTTTCTTCTTCTTGTTCTTCTTATTCCTCATCTCATCTTTGCTACACAAGTATACGCCTAAGTACAGTTCAATTTATGTTAATTAGTTATAAAAGCTCATGAATATTCAGATTTATAATTTCAATAATTTTACGCGCTGCGCGCAGGCCAAAATCTGATTTTCGCTGGTACACTGAAAAAATTTCGGCTTCATAGGCTAAGACATGAAAAGTGGGAGCAGTGTGCACTTTTGACCCGCCGGAAATGCCCCCATGGAAAGCCGGATGCAGAAGCAGAGTTGAAGGCGGATTCACACCGAACACGACAAACGACAAACGACACGACAGCACGACATGAACGACTTTCTGAAAAATCACTCTAATGCAAACCCTATGGCACCGTGCACACTGCCACGACGTTTTCCGAAACGACGTGCACGACGTTTTTAGGGGTTTTTACAAGCCCCTAAAGCGGCCGTCATTACGCTGTAACATTTGGGCACGATTTGAACGCCCCCGAAGCCCCTATGCATTATTCATTTTGTACGATGCTCCCCTAACGTGTGTATGCTTTACAAGCAAGTAAAATATAAATGTGGACCAGTGTCACGCATGCGCATTAAGAAAGGTCAAATCCGCTTAATCTATTCATGTATGCTAATGTATTCAGCACTTGGCTAATGACGGCGCATCGATAATTGACGAATGGGCGTCATTCATATGGTGTCATTAAATCTTTATGATAATTAGGTCCCAGCATGTGATTAATTGCAAATTGACAGGATCGTCAGCAGAAAAGGGTTACACTCGTTCCACTTAAATAACTTTACTTGGTCGAGTTCAACGAGATGTATATAGTAGTTATTAAGATAAATACATGTACATGTTGTTCACATTTATCACATCTCACGAATTAAGACAAAAACTTTTACATTCATAACAAGTAATTTTTCAAAGAAATTTCAAAGAAGTTTAAAAAAAAAAGGGGGGGGTATAATCATTGAAGGCAAAGGTAGGAATAAAATATCAGATGTAGAGGAAGAGGTATCCTTAGATTTTCTTGAGGGGCTTTTTTGCTTGTCAGAGAATTATGGAGGAAAACAAAACTCCGCCTCCCCCCCCCCCACGAGCGAATTTTGGAGGCGAAAAAAAAATTCTCTGAGGGCTAGTTAAGAAAAAAATAATCACCCCCCCCCCCCCAATTTTTTCATTAAATCTTGTCTTTCACCTTTTCTCATCTTTTTTTCTTCCCTCTCTTTTTTATCTCTCTCTCATACACACGTCCTGGTTTATTTTGGAGGAAAAAAAATTCTTGGAGGGCTGGCTAACCTCCCCCCCCCCCCCCCCCCCCCCATATTCATCAAATCTTCTCTTTCACCTTTTCTCATCTTTTTGTCTTCCCTCTCTCTCTCTCTCTCTCTCTCTCTCTCTCTCTCATACACACACCTCGATCACATGTCCTGGTTTATTTTACCCCCCTCCCCCCCCCCAGTCACCCATATGGTTGTCATTGATATAACGCGAGATGACCTTTATCATGTTCACATACGAATTTTCAATTACATGTATCTTTCTTACAATCAAGATTTAAGGTGCAATTATTTGCACACACGTCGATTCGGAAATACAGTTAGATTTTCTCACATTTTAATGAATATTTTCCTACATGCAGAAATGAGAACAGTCTTTAGAGATGTTTAGACATTGTCTTACTTCTTAAATATATGTTTAATTATGTTCCTTACTCTTTCAAGAGTTCCATTACAGCTGACTTGTCAAGGTCATATAATATCATTCTCATCTTGACAGTAGAACAAATATGTACATGCATTAAAAAAAATATGAATTTCAATCTAAATGAATCATACATTATTAATTTCAATCCCTTGTCAAGAGGTAAAATATTTGAATTTTCACTGGAGAAATAGATACTATTAATTTATTTACCCACTATACCCCACAAAAGAAGATATAATAATTAAAAGAAATAAATGACCATCTATAGATTTCTTTAACACACACACCATGTAATACTCTTAAAAAACAAAGATAATGTTGAGTCTTGTTGACAGTTCTAAGAAATATTAATTAAATGCTTCATCTTCCTTTTAGTTGGTACATATATATTGCATATTACTTGTATTAAAAGTCTAAAGTAAAATGGGGGGGGGGGGGGGGGTGGAAACACACACAGAGATCTAATTCTATAGTTTTAATCTAAATAAGAGGGATGCCAATTAGAATTGATAACAAAGTGGGAAAATCATCTAGAATGTGCCCTTGTGCATATAAAAAATGGTTTTCTAGGGCTAAAAATATGTTGATAAAGTAAGAATTCCTACTTTTGTCTGAAAAGTGGCATCCCTGAAATAATGCGTTGAATAGTATGGATTTTCTCTGTAGATCAATAATAGAATAATAATTCAATTAGCACAAATTCATAGAATCAGTTAATTATTATTATTAATTTGTTATACATGGTGAGAAGATATAATAATGGAGAGGCCAAGTGGCCCTGGCAGTGCTTATCTTTATTTCATTAGCGGCCATGTAATGTCACTAGGCCACATAGAAGAGTAAGACCTCCTCACAATAACGAGTTACTACACAAAATGGCTGCATGTGACTGCAACATTTGACATGGGGAGGGGGTGGGTAAGATGGTTAAGATATAATTGAAGAACTTTAAAACTCCTCTTCCGCCATTCTAATGATGCATATTAGACTGGAATCCAGGTATGATTTCAGTATGAATAAATAGATGTTTATCAAACCAGGGGTCTATTTCACTGAAGAGCTGAAGTAGAAATCCATGTCTGTTGAAAGAAAAGAGGAAAGATTTTAGAAAATAGCATCCATTGTGTATTTATAATTTAACAAGCAACAATTAGAATTTGAAAAAAAGAATGATATTTACAGTTTCCTATTAATAGAATAATAAGTGGGAATTCTCAAAAGTATTTAAAGAGGAAAGAAGTTTGTACAGTTGGACAGATAAAATTTTCAAGGCTATTCAAAAGAAACTAAATTAGTAAAGTCACAAGAAAATGGCTTCTTAAACCAAAAAATGTGTACCTTGATTGTATTGAGGTACCAGGGGCGTTGACTATGGGGTGGTAAGTGGGCAGTAGGAGGGCAAATAATATAGTTTTGCCCCCCCCCCCCCTCCAAAAAAAAAAAAAAAATTCCCTGACTCATGTTACCTTGGAGAAGCTAGTAATTAAGAGGCGTTGAAAAAAAATAATGAAGGGTGCTATTAGGCTGTTTTGCCCCCCCCCCTCCGAAAAACACATTAAAGCATATGCCTACCATGCAAAACTGAAGCAGCTAAGTAGTAATTGTTCCTCTCAGAATTTGTCTTTATTCTCAGTAGGTAAGCATTCCTCTTCATCATCATCATAATCATCTGTTGTAGAATAGATGAGGTAGAGAAGCATTATCCTGTATTAAGAAAAAAAAATCACACAAACACTCATCCTCACCCTCTTCATCTTTTCAAAGAGGAGACTAACTACAATAGATTTATGGACTCTAATCAATAGTGTCATATTTGGCCCTAATATTACTACTACTACTACTACTACTACTACTAACAATAATAATGATCATAATGATAACAATAATAATGAAAATAATAATATCATCAATAACATACATTCACCCATTTTATTTTGTTTTGTTTCTGTTTGCAGGAATTAATGAAATGTTAAATGTAATAATTAAGGGGACTAAAATTTGTATTTATGACATCCCACTGAACATCCCTTAAATATATCATAATTGATATTTAAAGACACTAAACAGCTAATTTCATATTACACTGAAAACAGATCTCAGTGGTGGATAAAGAAAATATGACAAATGAATTGTCCATTCCTCAGAAAAAAAAATAATTTGTTGTTGTTTTGGTTGGACAGTGTTAACTAACAAGAGCCCCAGGGGGCACGACGCTCACCTGAGGTGGATCAATTCACATCTGCACCACCAGGAGATATGTTAAAAATTGAAACAACTAGGAGGATGTACATGAGATGTTAGAAATTAACATAATTTCCCCCCCCCCACCCCCATGGTCTACAGTGTCATGTATTATTTGAATCTCCTACATCTAAGGATGATTCCCACTAAGTGTGGTTGAATCATACATCAAATCATGCAAAGAATGTACATTTCCCCTCCTGCATATTAACCTCGCACTCGCAGGACCCCTATGGGGCCACCCTGAGAATGTCATGAACAACTTTTTTTTCATCTTCAAGATGTATATAACACACAAAATATCTAGATAAACTTCTGGTTCTGGAGAAGAAGATGTTTGAAATTTACATAGCTTTTACAATTGGGGGCCCTCCCCCTGGGCCCCCTGAGGGCAACATGTACCATTTTAGCCACTTTGGGTCCCCTACCCCTAAGGATGATTCCTACCAAGTTTGGTTGAATTCCGATCATTTTTTTTTTGGAGAAGATCAGAATGTACATTTTGTCTGGCAGCGCTCCACCCCCCCCCCCCCCCCCCTCCAGTATGTTACCCCCACAGGGCCCCTATAGGGCCACTCAGAGAAATTTCATGAACAACATTCATTCTTCATCTATAGAGGTATCTCCATACACAATACCAAGTCTGAGCTATGCCTGGTTCTGGAGAAGAAGATGTTTGAAATTTATACGCTTTTACAATTGGGGGCCCTCCCCCTGGCCCCCCTGGGGCCCACACGTACCATTTTAGCAACTTTGGGTCCCCTACCCCTAAGGATGATTCCTACCAAGTTTGGTTTAATTCCGATTATGTGTTTTGGAGAAGAAGATAAAAATGTAAAAAGTTAACGGACGACGGAAGACGCACGACGGACAAATTTCCATCGCAATAGCTCATTCGAGCCTTAGGCTCAGGTGAGCTAAAAAAGCCACTCTTTATTGTGAACACATCATCACCCCCTTCCCTCCCCAGTTAACTGATCCTGGATCCACTACCACCACCAGACCTAGTCTATAATTTTTAGCTGTAATAGGTATAGGTCTAACTAGTTAGGTCTAGTCCCTAGTCCAGGGATGCTGCCACGAACGCTATGCGTTCAGGCTGCCGCAGTAAGGTCTAGACTTTCCTGTTTATTTCTCATGTCTCATCAAAGTCTTTAATAGTAGGACTTTCCACTTCATCCGGCACCTCCAACAGTATGTAAGGAGACCTAGTAGATCTTCAAGTAGATCAGCCACAGGTTAGTTCCTTGCCATGTTTATCTGATGGAAATCAAAGTCAACATGATGAGACTAATGAATGCAATACTGAAACCAAGGCCATCCAGCTATTACTCAGGGGAAATTTATTACCTCTTTAAAAAGGCCTTTGATTCTGGTCTAGAATCAACACTAATTTATGTACCCCCCACCCCTCTCTCTCTCTCTCTTGAAATGTAAAAAAAAACAACCTCATCATCATGATGCTAGCCTAGACTGAAATTTCTGTCTGTCGTTCGGTCTAGATCATTACTGATGCTTGCCTAGCTAGCCTTGGCTTTGGCCTTGGCTCAACTTTAGAAGAAAAAAGTGGACCATCTTACAATACACCTAAGCAAATTAACTTACTAAGAACCACTACGTTAAAATTACAACCCTGCATTAGCAAACTGTGTAAACATGTACACAAAGTAAACCTGGACTGGTCTCTGGAAAATACTAGTATCAACATGAAACCCCCTCCTCATTCTCAAAAAAAATATCCTGACAAGAACAGCCTACGCTACAGAATCAATTAATTAGAAAGGGTCTCACCTGGGCCCTTTGTCTTTCAGAATATAACAGGGTCTATGCGTCTACATCTAACTTAGATAACCAAATCATGGAAATACAGAATAAGTTCGATTTATTACGAGGTTTACGAAATCTATCAGCCATTGGCATTGACATCATTCAATAGATCACCTATCGAAACGTATCGAGATAGTCCCGCCCGAAAGTCCGGGTAGGCCTAAGCCGTCACGAGTGACAGGGTGCTAAGGGGAATCGAGCTGCAACATTATGACGATGAAAATTGAATTGAAAATTCGCGAGTAGATTACACGTTGGTTTATGATACAGCTATGTAGAATCATTTCAAAATGTAGAGAAATTGAAACAGATTACTCACAATGGCAGAACTCGTTATAAATATGTTCTAATTTTCGAAAATTAAGCATAAATACAGGTGTACTCACCTCTAAACTTTCCACAACTTTTTTTACTCTGTGCGGGTGACGTCAAATTCACAGCGGAAGTGACGAAAAGAGGTCAAATCGTCCCTTTTCAATCACATTCATATTCATAACAGTCAGAGCGCCACGCGTGATAATTCAGCCGTATTTATTCAGCTCGTATTCATGAATCTTCAGCGTTTATGAATATTCATGAGTAGCGCAAGGGTTTGATTATTCGACGTTCTTAACATTTTTTTCTGAGGTTTCATCCATAAATTTAGGATGTATGTAAAGAGGAATATTCCAAGATTCTATATATCTGAAATTCAGAACCATATTCCTGTATCATAACATTGAAAATCAGGCTTACATATTGCCTTCAAAATGATTTTCATTCGTGCGTCTTAGAAGACGCGTAAACACACCTTACATTTCTTGCGTCATTACACTTTTATAATAGGCGTGTTGCTACACTATTTCTCTTCAAAATGAGCCATAAATCAGTATGTATTCTTTTTGAGGACGGTCAGGAACCAAAAAAGTCTATCACCTTGTCATCCCCTTCGTCCGACGAAGAGCGAGTTTCTTGCATTGGCAACAATGCTGCGGTCTGATTGGTCAACGCGTCCTAGCCCTGCTGCGCATTGTGATCAGGGTCAACGAACTTCAACGGTGTGGAAACGACCACCTACAGGTCAGGGTTTAGCGTCGTCTACTTTAGTCGCAGTAACCAAGTATTCGTATATTTATAATGAATGGAGTCACATGAAATAACTAATAATTAAAGCAGTAGCTGCAGTTCGTCATAATATTCCTTAAAAAAATAATAAATCACCCTCTTTACCTCATTAACGCCATTAATCTAGTCTTCCAGGTAAGTATGGATACGTGTATATTCTCGTGTCCCATATGTGTTTTTCTGCGTCGGCTTTACTGCCCCTAAACTAAAGTTTGGCATTGGTTGTTAGCCCCAGATTTAGAGGTGAAAATGTTATTCAAATAAATTTTATATTGTAACCATTAGTTAAAGATGGGATTCATGTGTCCCAAATTTACTACGACAAAAATACTCTGCACATTTTCATGCAATTTTTCCTGGGGGGGGGGGGGGGGGGGGGTAGAATGTGTTCAATATTCGAGGGAACACGCAAGTGAGGGAAGGTGTGGGAGGGGGTTACATCCTGCTCGAGGGAGCTTTTGCATATTCAGAATTGAAAGTGAACGATCTGGTGCACACTTTGGTGGAATTATTTGAAAATCTAAAATCCGAGTCTTTAAAAAAAAGAAGGGGGATTTGAAAATTTCGGAGGGGGCCAGGGCAACTGCCCCCCCCCCCCCCCCCCCGCTGTGTACGGCAGATTTGACATGCAAAGTTCGTGTAGCATTGCCTTAACTGAATCTGATCTTGGCTCTGACTGCCTGTTTCCTTTTTGTCTTTAATTCACTGCCCACACTTTCTCTCATTTGTATTTGCTTTTTCTTCTGTAGTTATCTTTCATTCATTCAATTCAACTCTCTTCCTTTTATAGGTATATAGACAGCAACCTAACAGAATACTGTTGCAACCTCTTGGGGCCCTGACAGGGGTGGGGGGCTTGTTTAGCTTGGGGAGGGGGATTGATATTGGGTCGAGTACATGCGCTGCCCCAATCCGACTCCCCAAGCTTTGGGAGTAATAATAATAGGCACCCCTCAGGACCGAGTTGTGTTTGGCATCCATTCTTCAAAAATATCACTTTCACAGTACCACTTTCAACTTGTTTTCTTATCCTTTCATTCTCTTCTCAGAATATTACCCAAACCTTATATATTGCATGCTGGAATAAACAATTTAAATTTGAAATGCAAAACATTTTTATTTAATATCTCTGATATTTCTGTTCTGCCTGAGCATGATAGAACAAATAACCACTAACATTGTAACTCATTTACACAGCAGAAAACACAAAATACATTAGGTAAATATTAAGATGTTTTGAAGCAATATATTATTTTGGAGTAACAAATACATTGATTACTTGTGACTAAGTAAGTCTACAGTACAAGGCAGGCATCCTGGTCGATCCCTGATCCTATTTTTAAATATTAGACATAAATAAATAGAGTCAATATTTTACAAAAAGCAGAACTGATGATCTTGCAAAATATTTCTTTTTTAACATGTCATAAATAAAGGGCATGCAATATATCTGGTAATATAAATAAAGCACCTATAACTTTACAATGATTGCACTATAGAAGGCAGATAGCCATCCATAATATCATAATGGATGCTGGAAAGACTGGCACTGATAAATAAACCCCCAAAGACATCCATGCACCAACGAGAAAGCCTTCAATGTAGCATTAAACAAAAAATAAAATTACCCAGCATAAGAACCATTGAAGCATAAATCTGGATCGTCTCTATTAAAATTGCCTTTTGATAGGTACACAATGAACTATGACTGAGCTTAATAAAAATCTTACCAACAACAGGGAAATATATTACTACAAAACTTGTAGTTTACAGCAAAGTATATGACATTACAACAATGAAGCATAGTGTGACAACTATCTCCACATAAAAATCACATTGCATGTATGGAAGAAATATAAATCAGCTGCAAGTGGCACAACAGTTTAAGAAATATTACATTTACATATCTTTGGTATGTCAGTTGATATCAACAGATAACAAGGTAGTACATACATACTGACCGAGCTATGTGGACACGTCAGTATTGCAACTTACTGGCTCTTTATACATGTGCATTTAGATTGGTAATTCTTGCACACACAAAAAATCTATTACTTTTCTATTATGTTATACGATGCGTAACACAAATATACAGGAAGTAATGATTTGCATGGCAGAGCCTTCAAAGAACAAGGAAATAATGTGTCTCGCCATGTTCGTATGCAATCATTTTTGCAGGTAAATTGTAACATTTGACCTCATTTGACCTTTGACCCAAAAAAAACATTGAGGTCCCCATAGCATCTACATGCACCATCCAAGTATGGCTACAAACAGGCAAATGGTTGCAAAGTTATTCAAGTTTTATAAGCATCACGGATGGATGACGGCCTGACGGACGCTGCTAAGGATCCCTTAGTCTCACTCCACCTCGGTCGCTCAACAAAAATTTACTCAATATGAAAATAATCTACATAAATTTCTTTATCTAATTCTTTATCTAAATCCTCTCCACTCGATACACTATCAGTGTCACTTTATGGTATCTGTTTTGAACAAGATATTACTAGGTTCTCAAACCATATACATTGACAACCGGGGCCACAGAAACGATTCTCTTTTCTGCATTTGCATAAACGATTTTGACATTTGCTCTTAGCACAAGAACAACCCGTTGTAAGATATAAAACATTGGATTTAATCTTAATCCAATCTTATCAATATTTTCATTAGAGTCCCACTGGCATGTAACA
Organism: Heliocidaris erythrogramma; assembly: GCA_025617745.1. Lineage (NCBI taxonomy): Eukaryota > Metazoa > Echinodermata > Echinoidea > Camarodonta > Echinometridae > Heliocidaris > Heliocidaris erythrogramma. Next base: position 22,431,662 of record CM046866.1, read on the forward strand.
TGTACTCCTTCATCATCTTCACATACAAGAAACCTATACAGTTTAATATCTGGATGACTGAATATAGGAGTTTGCACTCTACTCCCAACAGTCTGAACCCAACAGGTTTGAAGCCAATGCAGCCTCAAAGCTGAACTAGAAGGCAAAAGACCATACACATTTCCAGGATGCCTTTCCAGGATGCCTTTCTTACAACTTCAAGGACCTTCATTGATACTATGAAACAAATCAACTGGAGAAGAATAGTTATGCAAGCATGCACGATTTGTACTGAAGTATACACATAATACCGTCTACCGGTATAAAAGTCTATAAAATGAAAGTAACCTTGTATCACTATCTACATTTAAATTTGTATGATATAACGTTCGTGGTGTATCTGAGGATAGTTCTCCAGAAATAAAGGATGCATACTGTAAAAAAATGTTAAAGAATACACGTTTCCAAAATGTGCAAAAAAGGAGACAAAATTGCACCCACTACATGACTACATACATGTACATAAAGTGCTTGGATGCATTTCTTTATAACAATTCTTTTCGCATTCAACTGGGATAAATCTTAATCTTTTTCTTGCTGCAACTGTTGGAAACTGACTGCATATGCTCTCTACAAATATTAACAAATTTGTAAAGTGATTATATTCCTCTCTTGTGGCGGTAAGAAGGCAAATGGTATTCCAAACTAATGGATCGAAATACGAGGTTAAATCACGAAAATTAAAATCAATTACACAAGATGGATTTCTGATGAAATTGTCTCTCATGCATTTACTTTTGAGTGTGCAACTTGCTGTTACATTGACCAAGTATATTTCTAAATTGTGATTCAACACTGTTATTGGAAGAATGGGAACCTTTCTAGTCTTTTGAATTTCCAATACCATCATCAACACCATCACATTTATTCTTTAAAAGCCTCTACTCAAAACAGCTTGAATGCCACACTTAGTTCTTATCTATAGAATGATCGTTGATCTGGCACTTTCGCCTTAAGACTTCTAAAAAGTGTTCATAGGCAGTACTTAACAAAAAACATTTAGTATACTTACAAATGTTACACAGGTGTAAAATAGTTGCATTAAAGACAATTGATAATACATCTTCTTCATCTCCTGAAGAATCATTTTCTTGGGATTTCAAAGAAAAGCTTTGTTCTAGTTCTTCTAATGACAAACTATCATAATTTTCTCGTAAAGCAAACCTCTGACACGAAGGACATTAAACAGTATCACTTTGTAAAACAAACTGATCATTAAATATCTTTCAATTTAGAAATGCTTTCTTGTGGAAGAGAGCATACAGAAATATTTCCTAGCTTTCAGATGCGTGTCACAGAATGAGCACTGTCCTCAATCCTTATGATTAAAAATCTGTGCTCTGTGCTTTTTACAAAGAGGAATTGACTCTGGAATGGATGTACAGTTAAGGAAAAACGTCAAATTAAAATCCCCGATTGTGAAATAAATATCAAACTCAGATAACCTATCACACATAAGATGACTTTAAAAGCATGGCAAACGTTCTTTCATTCTGCTTTTTTCAGGTGCTTTTTGATCAACTGACTTTATTTTTTTCATATATTTCTGCCGACAGGCATTATACATACTATCATTTTCATTTATGGCAGAGCAGTTTTCCAAAATATAAGAATTTAATCTGGTAGTTGAAGAGGTTGAAATATGGTGATATCTATTAGACGTTCGACTACAAAGTTGACAAGGACCAGATACACGTTTGTTGCATGGGGTACTCTGACATTCCTTTACCTCACAAGTAGTGTCATATGCACGTTTACTGTGTGAGGTCCTCGTTGGTTCTACCCCAACAATGATCCTGTTTGATTTGTTTCAACTGTGCTTGGGAATAGTGCTTACATGTTCAACAAAAGAACAAGAACTGTTATGGGTTCCAAATTTACTTGCACTTGGTTGATGAGGTGCATAGTCTGGTGGACGAGTCGGTTGGTACATGCCATCCCAATGGCTGGAGGGTAGTGGCATGCTGGCAGGAGCTGAAGCAGATGGATGAATACCTACATGGATCGATGGGTGGACGGACGGGTGGGTAGATAGATATTCATTGACAAGTGCTCGAGAGGTGTCCAACGATGCATTCAGCATGTCAGATTGAGAGCTGTGCAGATGTCTCCGGGAATCCAGAAATACATGACACTTGCTGCACATGACAAGATGGTAGGTGGACCTACAAATAAAACAAAGACAAGATATTTATGCAAACCAAAATTTAAACATATTGCATTAAAAATGGCCTCAAATTTTTCAGAAAATTTTTCTTTCTGCTCATGTATAATGTGTAATTTCTGGCATTCTGATTCAAAAGATAATGCAAAAGTGTCTTTGTACTAGGCCTACTATGGGCTAACACAACCAGGTGTATGTGGTTTGACAGTCCATGATTATTTGCTTATTTTATTAATTTCATAAAATATGCAGTGGCTATTCTTATGACGAGTCGTAAGAATAATTTTCCGGCTAATATTCCCAGACATCGTAATTCCAAATCCGGCATGTCCGGACAGGTTGTTTATCTGGACAGGTTATTTTTAAACAATTAAATCGAACAACTTTTCATGCAAATTGTCACAAAGACACAAATCTTTCACAGGATAGGTTGAAAATCATGTGCATTGCAAATATTCAGTGGATATCCTTTTAAGTTTTTAGTGTTACTTGATGCACGTTTTTTGTAAAATCAGATGGCAAAATTGACAGACTAATTTTGTTTACCGGTAACATAAAATAACATTAACATAAATAACAAGTGTCCGGATATGCATGTGATATGCAACCCCCATCCCACTCCCGGGTACATTTCTGTAAAATAGTTGGTATTTTCTGTCGCATGTACTAAAGGTATGGGGGGAAAATAAGATAAATATTTTAAATACTTGCTTTCAAATTCAGCCCTTAAAAATCTCACTCCTACCTCAAATGGCCGTTAGGAAGAACTTTTGATATTTACAGCAAAATCCAAAGTCAAAATCTTGTCCAAAACCGGAGAAATCCCCGCCGATTTGTTTCGCGATCGCGTGTTGTTTACAAACTGCCGATGTCTTACACTAAAATCGGCCAATATAATTTTTGTCCACGAAGAAACTCGGGATCGCAAGGGCACATCGATCTTTACGATCGCGCACACAGAAAATCGGAACTTTTCCGTGTACGCCATAGGGACCGAATTTTTGAGGACAAAACTCTTTTGGGGAGATGTCAGCGCCCGCGGCGACCAGGAAATGTACACAATGACTCCGATAGCTCGTTTCGCGAGAATCAACAGTAAATTGCGGATTTCATTTTTGTAAATATCTTTTCCAACATTGGTGAGTTGAATTTATTGTATTTCTTGGATATTTTGGGGTCGGTTTTTGAAAATTAAATGCCGATTTTGAGTGAATATTGGTGACTTTTGTGCAGTGGTGTTTTAAAAAGATGAGGTGTATGACTGCCTACATTATACACACGAAGTATAGGAATGTACCTATGAGTGCCCCATCCTACATTCATAAAGCAAAAAGAAAATCTGAGTGATAAGGTATCTTCCATATTCTAAGGGCAGAAGTAGGCCTAGTAATAAATAGACTTAACTTACATGTAATGTAGAGTCATCAGACTTATTAAAATGAACATATTGAACATGTTGAACTTGTTGTGCCGAGTTAAGTGCAGCTTGCCATGTGTATACAGTACACAAATATACACGGGTGGGCCTACAAAGCCCAAAAAAGCAAAGTCGGCACCCACAGCGGTTCACTGCCCAACACGCAACTTCCATCGTGAAATTGATAATGAAAAAGATCTTGCGTCACGAAGATTTTCATACATATTGAACACTGAACTCTTATCGAGCTAAACAAGCTGTTGAAAAATGCCACGGTTTCTGAGGACGGTCAGGAACCAAAAGCGAACTTTGTGATGCAAAATCAATTCTAAATCGTAACAAAATAAGGAGTAATTCCTGGGCACTATTTCAGGCCCGAATTTTTACAGAAACATGTCATATTTCATACCAAAACAATGGTATAATCTTGAACTTTACTTACGGTAACATTCTGCCATCTTGGCTTTCCGTCGGTATGGAATACGACGTCGAATACGCGCAGGTCACAACCTCTCGTGAAATCACGTGATATACGAGAGCCAATTTTTGAGCTTCCAGCACAAACGGGATTCTGAATAAATATCGCGGATTCAGCTCATTAGCATACGCGTGGCGCTCTGACTGATAAGGTCCGGTCCAAGGCCGTACGCAGAATTTTTTTCCTGGGGGGGCAAGATGATCGCTTTCAATATTGGATCATTTAAAAGTCTAAAACCCGATTAAAAAAAAAGTATGATTTTGAAATTTCTGGGGGGGGGGGGGGGGGGGGGGCAACTGCCCCCCCCTGCCCCCCTGCTGCGTACGGCCTTGGTCCGGTCCAATCAAAGTTTGATAAATCGGAGTATGCAAAACAAAAATGAATAATGCATAAGGTGTTTCTCGATACTTTTCGATATTTTCTTGGTATCGGGGGCTTCGGGAAAATGTTACCAAATGGGTGTGGCCGAATCAGGGCCGAATACGCTTAGCCTGAATGGTGACGCTACAGCTTATATGCAAATGAGGGAAATCCGCGGGTGCTACCTTTCCGTCTATAAGTTTTAATTTGTCTATGGGTTTTTAGTCGTTTCAGAAAATCGCTCAGCGAGCGATTTTCCTAGTCCACTGCCTGATCGGTCTGACGATAATAGCCGATGAAGCTACATTATATGATATCAGCCGATACAGGGCCGATATTGTACACGATAATTGGAGTTGTCAGACCGTCCAGTCGATTTGTTAGATCTCCTCCGTATTTTGAGACCTCCGTAATTAGCATAAGTAAACAAACATGTCATAAATGATCTTGATTGGTGGTTTGAATTCATGACGCAATTTTGATTTAATTACCTAATGAATAATTACTAGCCTACTTCGAGTCCATCTCGTATTTTTTTTAGCAATTATTTTGTATTAAGATGATATTACAAAAAATATATGTGAATTTAAGCAAAGAAAAATACTCATATTGATTTAATATTTGCTTAAAATTTGTTGAAATATTTTTTGTTCCTTTGAGAAAATAAAATTATTCATAACATTTTAAAATGTTACGCAACACAAAGACTATCTTAAACAGATGTACGCGTTCGTTCATTTCACAGTACACACAAAAGGGATCCACCAACATGCAGCCACCTTGAGCAAGTGAGAGGTGCATTAGACTATGTTCACACTATGAACATGGCGAACAAAGAAGCGGACAAAATATACAGCTCCTCATTGTACCTTTCACAATTGCTCTGGTAGACAATAGAACATCCCTTCATTGCTATTATGTAAAAATATGTAGAACAGGTGTCACATGCATATTCACCAGTTCTACTTATTTTACATAATGGCAATGAAGGGATGTTCTTTTGTGTACCAGAACAATTGCGGAGGGTACAATGAGGAGCTGTATATTTTGTCCGCTCTCTTTATCATCGTGTTCATAGTGTGAGTTGTCCCATTTCCAGATCACTCAGTTAATAATAAATGTCAAAACAAGTCCATTTTGGTTCCAACTTTTATTCATGACCTGTTACTTCGGTCTTTCATCTTCGGTGAACTCCCTAAGCCCAATCATTTACATGCATAAGTCAAAATACATGTGACAGCTCAATACAATAGCTTAGAGTGATAATAAACCGATAGCTTAGAGTGATAACTAACAAGTGTCCAGGACACTACATCTTCCCTCCTTCTTAAGCATTTGACCCCTTTAATGCATAAACCGTTGTAAGTATAATTTTCAACATATCCGGAACAGAGTTACCACCTCTACAATTATACCAAACTTATTTTACAATCATATAACAAAATTACAATCTTCCTTTTCAAAATGCTTCTTATCAGATCTTGTCTTTTACACATTAGTGAATACAGCTTGAGTTTATAATGACAACATTTGAATTTATGGAGTAAAATCTGTCTTATAATAATAATAATAATGGTGGCTTCTTGTATAGCCATGTCTTTCATTTGTTTTGCCTCTTTTTTTTTTGTAATATGAAATCTAAATACTTTCCCAATGATGCAAACTAATTTTGGTGCTAAATTCATGTAATTATTTATAAAATCTGATATCTTTACCACCAAATTTTCTCACTGAATTTAACAACTAAATAATTTCTCAAAAAGTTTCCCATTCTGAAAGTGATAAAATAACTTATTGAGGTATTTCACTGGAAAACCAATTTTGTTAAATCATCTTATCTGAAGATGATAAAAGAAGTTGTCAAGGTATTTCACTGGAAAAACAATTTTTGTTTTATTTAACCGACATGTTCAACTATGTAATAAAACAATTCCGTTTTATTTTTAACAAACATGTTCAACTATATCCATCATACATTTTGATAACAAAATAAAGTACTCAAAACTTCTTTCAACCATCATTTGGTTTAAATCATCTCTGCTGGTGTCACACCTGTGACACTATGTGGAGTAGTACGATACGAAAACAGGTACTTCCTCACTTCTTTCTTCCACTCTTTCTTCTCTGCCTGCGCAATCCTAATTCTCTTCATAAGAGACCTATTCTGACGCTCAACTTCCCCATTTGCGGCTGGGTGAAGTGGGGTCACCTTTCTGTATACAATACCATTTGTTTTTAGATACTCTTCAAATTTCTCAGAAACAAATTGGGGACCATTATCAGAGCCCGTGTTGTGTAAACACTTTCTCCAGTGACTCGATAACTCTTTCACTTGTGATATCCTTCATGATATCGATCTCGTAATACCGACTGTAATAATCGATAACAACAAGTACATAATCCTGAGAGGACAATGGTCCTAGAAGGTCTATTCCCAAAACCTGCCAGGGACCGGTAGGCAATGAAGTTGGGCTGATTGCTTCTGGGGGTGGCATGTCAGCCGTAATCTGACATCCATGGCAATGTTTCACAAACTTTTCTACCTCTTTCTCCATTTTCGGCCACCATACTTTCGTACGCAATCGCTGTTTAGTCCCTACAATACCCAGATGGCCTCTATGTGCCAATTCTACACATTGTTGTCGCAGTTTCTTCGGAATAACTATCCTAGTACCTCTCAGCACTACATATCCCACACAACTCAACTCATTTCTGAAGGCAGAATACTGTGTTGCCTCCTTACCCCACTCATCATTCTTCAGACACTCTCTCACCATCTGTAGTTCTTCGTCCTCCTTCGACACTTCTTCTACCTCCCGGGTAGATAACGCACATGGAATTGCCTCAGCAGCTACCCATTTTACATACTGTTCAGCCTCCCTGTAATTCTTATCACGACACCTATTCTGGGGTTTCACTGGCAATCTTGATAAAATATCGGCAATATTCTTGTTGCCTGGGGCATACTTCACTGTGAATGAGTACGACATGAGCTTTAACACCCATCTTTCTATGCGTACATTGGATCTTTTCGACTTTGGTCCATAAAGGACCTCAAGGGGTTTGTGGTCCGTAACTAATTCAAAGGGAACTCCATAGAGATATGCATGAAACCTCTCGCAGGCCCAAACCACAGCAAGGGTCTCCTTTTCGGTAGTGGAATAGCGCGTTTCTGCATCCGTTAAGGACCTACTTGCGTAACTTATGACTCTTGTGTCATACTTGTCCCCTTCTTTCTGTGTCTGTAACAGCACCGCCCCCAATCCTACATTACTGGCATCAGTAACTAGTTGGGTCTTTACTGCGTCCAATCTGAAATATCCTAATGCTTCCCCTTCAGTCAAGCACCCCTTCAACTTTACAAAACTTGCCTCTTGTTCAGCCTCCCAAACAAACTTTTGATTTTTCTTAACAAGTTTCCGCAATGGTGCCGCTATTGTGGCTAAATTGGGTATGTACCGTGCCGAAAAATTTACCAGCCCCAAGAAAGAGCGAACTTCTGCGGCATTCTTTGGCCTTTCCGCTTCTTTCAGTCCTTTGACCCTATCCTCTGTAGGCTCAATTCCATTGGCTGATAATGTGTGCCCCATAAATGTAATGCTATCTACACCAAACTTACACTTTTCTTTCTTCAGTGTCAAGTTTTTCTCCTTTAACCTTTTCAGCACTTTCTCTAACCTTTCATCGTGCTCTTCCCTGGTTCTACCATGTACTACAATGTCATCAGAGATATTGGCTACCCCTTCGCACCCACTAAGCACTTGGCTCACCACATTTTGATACTTTTCAGGTGCAGCATTGATGCCAAACATTAACCTCTTGTATCTATACATCCCTTTATGTGTAATAAAGGTTGTAATTGCCCTTGATTGTTCATCCAACTCTATCTGGTGGAAACCATACCGTAAGTCTAAATGTGAGAATACTGTACTTCCATTCATGGTATACAAGACTTCATCTACTGTAGGGATAGGGTGGTTTTCTCTCTTTATGGCTCGGTTTGCCATCCGCATATCAACACATAACCGGATATCCCCATCTGGTTTTGGGACTACAATCACAGGACTGATCCATTCACTTGGTTCTTCTACCGGCTCTATTATGTCTAGAGCTTCAAGCTCATCTAATTTTCTTTCCACTTTGTCCCTTAAACTGTACGGGACCCGATACATGTTCTGTTTAACCGGTTCGACATTTTCATCAATGTGCAAATGTAACTTGTAACCTACGAGCTTTCCTATCCCATCAAAACATTTGGCATACTCTTCGGAATCAATATAGACCTCACTGTCTCTGGTGACTGCATTTTCAGCAGCCCCAGCTTCACGGCATCTGTTTTACCCAACAGTGCGGGACCTTTCCCATCTAGGACATACAACTCTGCGGAGATGGGGTCTCTCCCCACCACCGAAAAAGTGGAAGTAATCTTCCCTGCCAACTTCACTGGCGTATCCGACCCATATGCATACAACCTCTTTTTGGTTAACTCTGATTTGCACCTAATGTTCTAAGCTTTCAGTTTCTCCCACATGTCCATATCAATCAAGTTCACTGATGCCCCACTATCAATGATCATTTCAACATTACACTGACCTATCTGGATGGTAGCCTTCCCATCATTTTCTTTGCCCCCATTTAATGTAAAGGCATACTCACTTTCATCAGTGTCTGAGTCTGATTTTACATGTCTAATGTCCTCTTTTACTGTCTTTTCATTTTTCTTGTTGAATTTTCCTTTTCCTTTTGAGTGCGTACTTTTCTGCTCTGTCTTGCACTTGACTGCAAAATGTCCCTTCTTGCCGCATCTTGTGCAGGTCCTGCCTCTCGCCGGGCAACGTGTGTCTTTGGCGAAATGTCCACTCTGCCCACAACGGTAGCACTCAAAGCTTCTCTCGCTCTGTTTTCCTCGACCGAAAGCAGCTCTACTCCTCCCCGCGGATGCACCGGGATGACCCTGACGGTGTCCAAAATTCTCTCGACTGGAAAACGATGTCCCTGATGTCGCTCTCCTGCTGTAGCGGTCTCTGTCAGCACTTATGGCATGCACTGACATTGGCGGTCTGTGGGCCTTGTTCTGAAATTGTCCAAGATGATCATCAACCACCTTTAGGGCATTCGCAAGGCGAATCGCTTTGTTTAGATCCAGTTCGCCGCCTTGCTCCAATAGTTTCCTGTGAAGCTTATCCGACTTGCAGTGTTGGACGATCTGATCAAGGATCTGATTATCTAGATCTTCCACCACAAATCCGCATCCAATCGACATTTGCCTCAGTCTGGTAACGAATTGTCCAATCGTCTCCCCTTCCTCCTGATGAGCCTTACGGAAAAGGTGACGTTGAAATGTGGCATTGGGCGTAACCACATAATGTTTGTTCAAAGCATCCACCGCTTTTTGATAGTCCTCCCTTTCCCCAGTGTTGTCCAGAGTCTTAAAAGTCTCTCTCACTGAGGGGCCAGCCGTAAACAGAAGCAGGGCCCGCCGCTGAGCCTTTTGTGCCGCGGTACTGCCGGCCAAAAACAACCCTCTACTGTCCGCATACGCTTCAAATTCCTCCAACCAGGCTTTCCACTTGACGCTTGCAGCGCTCGCATCGCCCGTCCCATCGAAATGCGGTACTCCGCGTTGTGCAAAATCGAGTCCAAAAGCTCCTGCTGTGGCCATTGTTCACAAATTTCCAGGTCAAAACCAATGTTCACAAATCATCCTCGTCGCCAGATGTTGAGTTGTCCCATTTCCAGATCACTCGGTTAATAATAAATGTCAAAACAAGTCCATTTTGGTTCCAACTTTTATTCATGACCTGTTACTTCGGTCTTTCATCTTCGGTGAACTCCCTAAGCCCAATCATTTACATGCATAAGTCAAAATACATGTGACAGCTCAATACAATAGCTTAGAGTGATAATAAACCGATAGCTTAGAGTGATAACTAACAAGTGTCCAGGACACTACAGACTATGCACAGAGTAAAATTGGTTTTGAACTGCATTCACAACAACATTCTTCACTGGATTCTTTTGTCAAATGTTAATGTCTCGTGGAGCCCAGAAAAAGTTAGCTGGAATCGAACTAATATTATACATCTATTGATCGGCATTTTCGCTATCTTCTCTATCTTCTCAACAAATTAAAATAAAAATTAGGAAGTCTCATTTCTTTCTGACTCTGATTTCGACAAATGCAAGTAAAAAAAATGTGAGTTGAATTCGGGACAGAATACTGGACGACAAGAAACATGTAATAAATACTGGTACACATGGATACAAGTCATGTTTTAAAGACTGAAATTTGTTATACTTTTGACAATATTTCCAAGTTTTTTCATGAATCTTTTACACACATGACACATGCATTATTCTATGGGTGATATTTTGTGCAACATGAAAGTCAGGTACCGGGGTAGCATTTCATGAACATGTCAGACGAAAAAAAGCTTACAGATCTGACAAATACGTCATCATCTCCGACTTGTCATATCTGACATTATACCGTTTCACAAAGCCGCCATTTGGTAATTTTTTTGGTAGACGTGTCCTAATTTGTCAGTAGGCTTGTCCATTAGGATTCAGAGGTCAGACGGCTTTGTGAAACGGTATTATTGTCAGATCTGCCAAGTTGTCAGATCTGACAACTTTTTACGTCTGAAATGTTTATGAAATGGAGCCAGTTTAATAAGTTTGGTCACTTGTAGTGCTATTTTTTACCCTGTTCGATCAACCGACATTACTACTGTATGTAACCCTTGAATCTGCAATGTTTCTATAAATTCTTCAATCACTACATGAATTACATCTCATTAATAAAATGCATCTTCTTTTCTATGAAAGATTTTAGAGGTCAGATTTTCATTTCAATTTTTATCGTTTTTTTTTCTGTTTTGCATCATCGGATGTGCACTGAACTACTGAACGAGACAATATACAATATCCCATAATGTCACAAAAAGTTTGAGTAAAAACCATAAGATAATATAGTGTAAACATGACAAAAAAAAGATAAACACTGATCGCAAAATACCCTCACTGAATATGCATGCATACATGTTATATTAACATTAATGTTAATATAAGATTGGTCACACATTTCTGACATATGTACATTTCTTGACGGGTAATGGCATCATGAAAGGGTCCACAAATGTCCACAATCTTTTTCTTCAGTTCAGTTCTCACTATCTTAGCAGAATTCAGTCTTATATAATGACAGGTAGTAACTAAGGGGGGGGGGGGGGGGGTAATAAAAAAAAGGTCTAGAATCTAGACTACGATTTTCCCAGCACGACAAAACGACATTTTGGCTACCAACCAATTAGCGTGGAGGATTTGCAGTGACGTCATATTTATCCAAGGCTGCTAATTGATGGCAGAAACTTTTCATTTCTCCAGCTCATATCTCTATGGGATTTTACGTGTAAATTATTTTATCGCACCGCACAAAAAAGTACCATAGAGCTATACACAAAAACACAGCACTAGTTATATGACTGTTTTCGTCGAGTCCAACCAACACGAGATTTCCAAGTTACATACCGGTACTTGTCTGATTGATCCTTTGGTTGAAAGCTTGCTGAAAATTTATCTTCGGTAAGTAAAACTAAGCCAAATTTGATGAGAGGTCTATATATTTAATGTTTGACCAACTTATCAAAGCCAAAGGCCAATGTTTGACCAACTTGACAAAGACCAAAACCAACGTTAACAATAACAGTATAACTTGTTAGATCTAACTTAGAATGCAGGCTGAATAAATGGTGGCTAAACCAAACTTTACTTAACCTAGGCCTAGGTTATGATCAAATTCAATCTAAGTCTAGATCCCTGGCTCCAGATCTAACTTAGAATAGATCCAGCTGTCTAGATATATATTATAATTCCTAACATTAACATAATATACTAAAAAACTAAACTAAACTAAACTAGGCCTAGGCCTAACTTTAGGCCTAAACCTAAACTCAAGCCCGGTCCCAGGACCATTCCAGGTCCAGGAGTCCAGGCAGTGTATCTGGCCTGACAAGCGGAGGGGGGGGGGGGGGGGGGGGGCATGGTATGGCCATCAATCCGTTTAAAGTCAGAGCTAACTATGGTCTGGATATGAAGTCCTATCATGGTCTAGTGCCTGTAAAATCTACAGAGAGAGTGAGAGAGAGAGAGAGACCCCCTCCCCCAAAACAAACAAACAAACAAGCAAAAAACAACCCAAAACAAACGAAACAAAACAAAACAAAACAAAACAAAAACACTGGGTGCAAATTTCGAACCTGTCACTGACTTTTAACGTTACTAGACAATCAAAATTGACATACCGTAGTCACACTATTGTTAGTTCTTAATTTGTTATAAAGATCCTAGACTAGGCCTACTTTGGCCTTGGGGAGGGGGGGGGGGGGGGGGCGGGTGGCTTGTACTTTACTAAGCTGGTATTAGGTCCAGATCTAGAGCCTAGGCCCAATAATATTGGTCTAGATTCTAAGTTAGGCAAGCGTGTAGTCTCTATGGGCCAGTCTGAATTTAAATATAATTGTATCTAGGCCTAGGCCTATTATCAATTTACATGTCCCTGACTAACATTGGATCTAACTTAGAGTCTACAGTATGTCGATCTAAGTTAGATCTAAGTCAGAGACCCTTTTCGTTATGTGTAGGTCTAGATGTAGGCCTAGTGTATCTTTTTCTTTGTCATTGTTGAGTATAAAAAGATGTGTACAGTCTAGAGTTTGACTTCATTTTTTTAGGCTTCAATTTTTAGTCTGTTAGTGTTAGACTCCTCCATATCTTTTGTTTTGTTATTTGTTTGTTTTAGGTAGTTCTGTTTCTTTTTGTTTTAATCAAAGCATTTTATAGTAGATCTAGAAGCAGTCTAAGTTTAACAGGCCAATAACAATAAAAAAGGAGGAAGAAAATAATCAGATCAATTTTACATAAGGCAATAACACTAAAATTTTCAGCGAGATTTTTTTTCAGTAGAGCTACAAATCTGCAATAGGGATGTCAAAGATCTAGAAGTGGCAGATTTAGGGGGGCATCCCTGTGACATATCGCCCCTGTATGTAAGTGACGTCACAATGCGAGACATTAAAATGAGTTCAAACATGACGCCCAAGCAGTAGTGACCTTTTATGTTACATGGTGTCAGGAGTGGGATTAATCCAGGACCCGATTCAATTTTTGAACAATCAGTGCAAAATTTGTGAAAGCACAGGACTGAACTACGGATTTGTTGCTTGGGAAAGCAGTTGGGAGCCTTTTCAGGACATATAATTGGACTTCAAAAGCCGTCTGTCGCCACCATCGCAGTATTGTGAGTACCGAGTATCTAGAACGGTCCCATATATAGCTGAATGTGTTAGTAGATAAGATTGTAAATGAACGAAAGATTACAATAATGGCGTCCAGTGACACTCCCGGGTACATTTCTGTAAAATAGTTGGTATTTTCTGTCGCATGTACTAAAGGTATGGGGGGGGGAAAATAAGATAAATATTTTAAATACTTGCTTTCAAATTCAGCCCTTAAAAATCTCACTCCTACCTCAAATGGCCGTTAGGAAGAACTTTTGATATTTACAGCAAAATCCAAAGTCAAAATCTTGTCCAAAACCGGAGAAATCCCCGCCGATTTGTTTCGCGATCGCGTGTTGTTTACAAACTGCCGATGTCTTAGACTAAAATCGGCCAATATAATTTTTGTCCACGAAGAAACTCGGGATCGCAAGGGCACATCGATCTTTACGATCGCGCACTCAGAAAATCGGAACTTTTCCGTGTACGCCATAGGGACCGAATTTTTGAGGACAAAACTCTTTTGGGGAGATGTCAGCGCCCGCGGCGACCAGGAAATGTACACAATGACTCCGATAGCTCGTTTCGCGAAGTATAGGAATGTACCTATGAGTGTCCAGTGACAAACCATGTATGAATTGGCAAGCCAAAGACCTGAACGGCGAATGGAAACGATTCAAACAACACTGTCAGTTTACATTTGGTGGTCCCCTGTCAACCAAATCCGAGAAAGAAAAGGTCGACTACCTAATGCCATACATCGGGGACAAAGGGCGAGAAATTTATCTGACATTTCAATGGGGAACAGTCACACGCCCGGATGGTACACAAGTCCCTGAAAAAGACACACTGAATGGTGTATATCACAAGTATGAGGCGTATGTGCAGCCAAAAAAGAATGAAATAAGGGCAACTGTGAATTTCCACAAGCGCAAACAAGTGGATGGGGAAAAGTTTGATAACTTTGTGACAGATCTTAAACTTCTTGTGAAAGACTGCCATTACCAGGAAGAAGATCGAATGGTGATGCAATAGTTCTCAGGTCCTTCCACAAGTCTGTCATGGAAAAATGTCTGGATAAAGGAGATGAACTGACGCTGGATATGGCGATTGCTATTGGCCAGAATTATGAAAGCGCTCAAGATAGCATGAAAGCAATCAACGACGAGGTGGATAAAGTTCACTCAGTGCATTCCCGGAAACCCCCCAGACAGAAGTTTGCTGACCACAAGAGAGGCAAAGGGAACAACATAAGTGAGAGAAACAGAAATCAAAAGAAAAGTGAAGGACTCCCAAAGAGATGCACTAGATGTGGTTATACCAAGCATCACGCTGGAATCTGCCCAGCAAAGGGCCAGACATGTGCCAACGGTAACAAGTCGAACCACTTCGCAGCTGTATGCAGGCTTAAAAGGCAGTCTGCACACATGGTGGATGAATTAGATGACAGCTCGACACAGGATGAATGTCTGGAGGAGCACCCCGAAGAAGACTTGATGTACTCAAAACTGTTTGCTGTAGCTGAGGCAAATGAGAATGTAAATTCTATCATGGATGATTGGCATGTCAAAGTCAAAATTGGAGAGCAGGAAGTTGATGTGACAGCTCACATAGACACAGGAAGTGCCCGTTCCATCATGCCAATGCATGTGTACAGGAAAGTGGAACAAAAACCAAAGCTACAGAAGGCTTCAAGGCGGTTTGTTTCCTATTCAGACCATAAGCTAGACCTGCGTGGGTGTGCCAAGATGAAAACAAGGTACAAAGACAATACCACTGAGGTACACTACTATGTTGTAGAGGCAGAGGGGAAGCCCGTCCTGTTGTCTGGTGCTGACAGCGAGCGTTTACACCTTATACAGAGAGTTTCCTCTATTGACGGCTACCCAGAGTTGGATGAAACCACAGACACCCTACCAGGAGTTTGCACATTGAAAATAGATCCAACACACCAACCGGTGGTCCATCCACCAAGACGCCCACCCCATGCTCTAGCAGAAAAGATTGCAGAAAAGCTAGATGACATGGAACGAAACGGACATATCAAAAAGGTTGATGAACCCACAGACTGGGTTAATTCCATGGTAACAGTTGTCAAAGGCGACAAAATCCGTATCTGCATAGACCCAAAGGACTTAAACAAGCCCATACGAAGGGAACACCACCCGATCCCAACTGTCGAAGAAGTCATCACATCTCTGCCGGGTGCAAAGGTGTTTACAGTCCTAGATGCGAAGTCTGGATTCCTTCAAATCCAACTGGATTACGAGTCTAGTCTTTTGACAACTTTTAACACGCCTAAAGGAAGGTATAGGTGGCTCCGCCTTCCTTTTGGAATCAAGAGCGCCCCAGAAATCTTCCAGAAGAAAATGGATGAAATGCTAGATGGAATCAATGGGGCAAAGGCCATCATGGACGACATCCTCATAGCAGGAAGAACCAAGAAAGAGCATGACGCAATTCTCGACAAGGTTCTCAAGAAAGCTAAAGAGTGCAATCTGAAGCTCAACATGCAGAAGTGCCAGGTCAGGGAGTCAGAGGTTCGGTATGTTGGTCACCTAGTCACTTCATAGGGACTTAAACCGGATCCTCAAAAGATCACAGCAGTCAAAGGGATGGCAGCTCCAACAAATAAGCGAGAAGTGCAGCAGTTCCTGGGTTTCGTCCAGTACCTTGCCAAGTTTATACCAGGACTCAGTGAAATTGACAAACCGCTGAGGGATCTGACATTGAAAGACACAGTGTTCACTTGGGGCAAACCACAGCAGATGGCGTTTGATGCTCTGAAGCGCCTGATCACAGAAGCCCCAGTTCTAGCCTACTACGACGTATCGAAAGACGTTGCAATCCAGTGTGACGCAAGCAGTTACGCCTTGGGTGGTGTCCTATTACAAGAGGGTCATCCAGTGGCATACACTTCAAGAGCAATGACAGAAACCGAGACAAGGTACGCTCAGATAGAGAAGGAGACGCTCGCCATAGTACACTGCTGCCGCAAATTCCACCACATCTTTGGCAAAGATACCAGGGTGGAGTCTGACCACAAGCCCTTGCAAGCCATCGTCAAGAAACCCTTGTTAGCAGCCCCTATGAGATTGCAAGGTATGATACTGAGACTCCAGCCATACAGTCTGGAGGTAACATACAAACCCGGGAAGGAAGTTCCGATCGGAGATGCCTTGAGCAGGATGAACCTTCCAGAAACAGTGCCTGACATAGAGCCATTGTCAGTGAACATGATGGAGCATATACCTGTGACAGCAGAAAGATATGCTCAATTTCAGACATGCACTGCAAGGGAGTTGAACGAGCTTCATACCATGATCATGAAGGGCTGGCCGGACACAAAGCAAGAAGTTCCTCACTCCATTCGAGAATACTGGAATGTCCGAGATCAACTCTCAGTCCTTGATGGCATCATCTACAAAGGAATGCGCATCGTAGTTCCTACATCGATGAGGAAAGAACTCTTGATCAAAATCCATGAGTCACATCAGGGTACTGTCAAGAGCAAGCAAAGAGCAAGAGAAGCTCTCTATTGGCCGGGGATGAGTCAGCAGATCGAGGACATAGTAGAGAGTTGTCCAGAATGCAGCACCTCCCAGAAAGCCCAGCATGCAGAGGAAATGCTACCCACTAAACATCCTGATCTCCCGTGGTCCGAAGTTGCTTCTGACTTGTTCGAGTATGGCAGGTCCCAATACCTATTGACTGTGGACTACTACTCCAAGTTCATTGAGGTGGAAGAACTATCATCCATTACTAGTGAGTCGGTGATCAAAGCCCTAAAAGCACAGTTCTGTCGGCATGGAATTCCAGAGAAGCTGCGTACAGACAATGGTTCTCAGTACGTATCCAGAGAATTTGCAGCGCTTGTGCAGACTTTCAGATTGAACATGAAACATCTTCACCACGACACCCGCAGTCAAACGGGGAAGCAGAAAGAGCTGTTCAAACTGTAAAGGGACTCTGGAAGAAGTGCAAAGACAAACAGCTGGCCCTTCTTGATTACAGGACAACGCCACTAGCCAGTTGTAACTTGTCACCAGCAGAGTTGTTGATGGGCCGCAGGCCAAGGAACAAGCTACCCACAGCAAGAAAACTGCTCGAACCAAGGCCATACAATGGAGCAGATGTGAAGGAGAGATTCAACAAGGAAAAGGTCCGTCAGACCTTTTACTACAACAAGAAGGCCTATCAGAACTTGCCTGTACTGAAGCCAGGAGATCCAGTGAGAATGACCCCATTGCCTGGGTCAAAGCAGTGGCTTCCGGGACTGTGGTACAACACCATAGAACACCACGGTCCTACGTCATTGACCACAATGGAAGGAAGTACAGACGAAATCGTCGACATCTACGCCTATCTACTCATGAGGCTAACCGTAGTGCAGTGCAACCACGGAAGCTGGGTAAATCCTCCCTGGTTCGATCGACCTCTGGAGATGGTTAAAACACCAGAGCAGAGTGGTAGGTTTGGCCCTCCACCCAGATCAACGGAGAGTCCTCGTCGACATCGCAGAGGCCACCATCTGGATCCCTTCCGGAGAATCCATCGCCATCGCCATCACGACAGTCGACTCCAGGAGTTGTGCGACCATCAGGCTCAGCGTACGTGACAAGGAGCGGTCGTGTCAGTAAGAAGCCAGCTCGCATGGATTTGTAAAGTATAAAGAGCTTACAAGTCTCCTAATTTAATTATACAAGGATTTAATTTTTACATGAGGAAAGTGATTTTAAATATAATTATAGAAGGACATTGGACTCAGTAAGGATGCAGGATGGTTTGATGCGAAATAATAAGCTGGAAATTTAAGAAAGTTTTGGATTCTGTATACATCTGTAGGTTTATGGATATTTTAACAGAAACCATTCTTTACATCACAACCCGGAGCAGATTGGAAAGGACAATAATGAACACAGAAAGCTGAAATTACTTTGAAGAACTGTTTTGTTTACTCATGGACTCATAACAAGGGAACATTCATCTTTACTGAAAATGGACACTGAAGTTAACTGCAGTTCGATTTAGTATTGAATGTATATTAACCGGTAGTATCTCATGAGCAAAAAAAAGGAAAAAGGGAGATGTGACATATCGCCCCTGTATGTAAGTGACGTCACAATGCGAGACATTAAAATGAGTTCAAACATGACGCCAAGCAGTAATGACCTTATATGTTACAATCCCCTTTTTGCTTGTCAGAGAATTTGAAGGGAAACTGGATCCAAAAATTCTGATAACTTTTTTTTCTTCTTTGCTTGTCAGAAAGTCAGAGATATCCCCCCCCCCCCCCCCCATGACGAAATCCTGGTTCCTGGATCCACCCCTGGATCTAGAGTTGATGTAGATCTACAATATATATTAGGCCTATGTACATTCTACTTGCTGTTCATAAACCCGTAAGTCTACATTGAGAAAAAGGGGCGAATCCCATCACTTGTTTGAGTGGGAGCATAGCAAGTTATGAATCAAATTATATATCACTAGGCCTAGTGTCTTTATTATGATTTATCTTTTGCCATATCACTAAATAAACTTTTGATAGATTGAAATAGGTTAAATTTTATGTTTCCCTTTTTTTTCAAGTTGAATAATTACATAAATTTACATCACAAGACCACCCATTCTATATGAGATTGCATGTGGATTTCTAAGATGAAATAAAAGTCCATTCCATGAAGAAACATTAAAGAACCTTACATATTTATGAACCCGTTTATTTGTGGTCTTATTTTGTGTTATTTTCTTCCTCAATTTATTTGCAGCATAAAAGAATGGGCCATGATAAACTTCTGGAAACCCAGGCAAATCGCTGTACAAAGATGAGGATGTTAAAGGCGAGCCAGGCGAGACACATTTGCTGAAAATTGCCAGCAAGCTTGAAAGATCTGGTAATTATTTTGTTTCATTAAACTCTAAAATGAAGTTAAAGATTCGTTTGGAGATGGAAACTGCTAAGTCGTTTTTATATCTAGATACTTTACATACAGTGCATCTCCATCAATTATGTTATTATAAATGAAACATAAAACACGTCGGAATTCACCTGGTCAAATGATTTCTTTACTGTTTTAATTTTTTTAATCATTATTGTCAGCATTGTTATTTTGTCTTTAAAGAAAATTATTATTATTTTCATTTTGCTTTGTTATTTTTTATCCTGGCAAAAATACAATAATGATCTAATTTCCTTTCTCACTAAATTTACAGGAGAAATTAAGCGCTGAATGTAGTTTGGTCAACATACATGTACAGGCTTGTTTCATGCAGTACAAGAACATGAGGAAGAACGAGGGAAGGGAGTGGAACTGGTGCATCATCATTTCAAGTCATCACACTCCCGTTTCCCGTCATCAAAGGAAAACACTTACTAACGTACTAGTATTGTTGATTTCACATCCTTACCTAGAAAGTAAGTACAATTTTATTTATAGTATAATACATGTAACAATCCAATTGTTTCCCAATGCATGAATTCATGGAATGGGTGGGTGTTCATTCAAAGTCGTGTCAAATAGTTGATATGCTTCGTTTTAATAGGGAAATAATTTATACCCTGATCTTCTATTTACTAACATAAGCTTTGTCATGGTCCTACACAACCGTAACATTTAATACATAAACACTGACCATGCATACTTGTGTTATAGTCCCTTGCTATGTTAAGTGATGTTTTCTCATCTTATTATATATCTGCCATTCAAGTAAATGTTAAGTTACTTTGATGTATGTGTTTTGTGAAAAAAAATGGTATACACTTGTACTAGTCACTTTGTAGCTATGATGTAATGATGTTAGGAAGGCTATATCATTGTTTAATTCCTTTTTCAGTTTGTAGGGCACACATCTACGAGAGATTGTACCTGGTAGTTGATGCAAAAGGATGCTCTCAAGGACAAGAGGGAATGAACTTGAAGCCATCCATCATTCTCAAATAGCAGTGTCTCCCCCAGTCCATCCGCTGCTAACATCAATACTCCCTGTGTCACCACACCCTTCCTTGTATTTCCTAACCCCAGTACCCCCTGCCCCCACCCCCCCGGATCTCAATCCTCAAATGATCTCACAATGGAGTGTGCAAGGACACACTAAAGGCATAACAAAATGAAGTTGACAGAATCCATTCATTTCAGTATTCTGAATAACAGTCTTACTCCCATGAAGAATTTCATTTTACAGCCCCTACAACTACAGGTATGTTACTTCTCTTCCTTAATTGCTACATGTTATGCATTACCACCGGTTAGATTGTTATTATTCTGCAATAAGTAATTTCTGTAGTGGAGACATTTAAACTTTTGCCAAGTCTCTATTTCAAAATCTAACTGTGTACAAGTTACGTCCGCCCCTCCCCCCCCCCCCCACCCCTTCCATAATCATTAGGCCATTGCAGATTTAATCTCGGGACTGAGTGCATTTTACAGCACGTCCCAAGTATTTTAGAGGGGGGGGGGGGTGGGTGTTGGAGCAAATTGCATTTGCTTACTACATCATACAATCTTGGGGATGAATTTAATTTACACTATAATGGAGTTTGAACTTTATTTACAAACCTTACAATACCATAATTGATTATTTGGTTTCATATTTGCATGATTTTTTTAATGTACTTTTTTAAGGAAAGTCTATATTGGTCTAATTGTTAAAGGTGCTTGTAGTAATTTATCCCATTAAAGATTTGAATTACTGCATTAAATCCTTTTTTAGTCTTTTAAATATTGGTTTTTGTATTGTCCAATTACAGTTTTTTTCAGCTCTCAAACAGAAGACAATAGGCACTGAACTTGTTACAAATTTTGAAAGAGAGAGGGGAGGGGCATGGAGAGAGAGAGAGAGGGGGGGGGGGGGTAGAGAGAAAGAGAGAGAGGGAGAAGAAAATGGGGAATTACATTTAAAAGTATGTTT